>JARHVA010007393.1:275000-692877 GCA_037957365.1 Torreya grandis
TTCATTAGTTCCTTTCATTTGTATCCTTGATGTACCCTTTTGTTACCATTGTTACAACCATTGATCTATCTTGAGGCCTAGTGAGATCCATACTTTGTATCAGGTATAGGTTTGAAAACCTATCTCTTGACATTGATTGTGGATTATCCTCCACTAGATCTGTGGATATTCTAGGTCATTATCCAATAATCTAAGTATACGTAGGATCTATTGTTATGATCTTTTTTTATTCTAGTATATTAATAGAAAAAAAATTATCATTGGTCATCCTATCTTGTGCATACATTCTGATGAACCTGACATGAATTATATCCCATCATTGGTTGGATTGTCTTCATGTTTCCATTTGCTTTTTATCTTTATATTCACTTTAGCTTCACCATCATTATACATTATGGTGAACCCAATGTGAGTCATATCCCACCTCTGATTGGATCATTTTCATTTTTTTAATTTTTGATTCTTAGTGTTTTCTTCACATCATTATACATTTTATTGAATCTTTTAGCTCAAATATATTGACTAGCTCAATACATTTTCCTATGTTCGTAATTATATCAACAAACCCAATATAGTTTTTCTTATTTTAATGACTATATCAGGAAACCTGATACAATTTTGTATGTTTTCCAATTGTATGGGCTAGCCCAATATAGTTCATTTCTTTATCATATTATATCGTCTGACCCAATATAGATTTATGTTTCATAGTTTCATCTCTACTATATTGACCAGTTCCATAGAGTCTATGTCTAGCATTCATGTGCAACCAACAACATTGGCTAGTTGGCTATAGTAATGTATTTATCTTTCAAAATGTATCATGTTTTGGATCAATCCAAAGAGAAAACATGCCTAGATTTTATTATGATTCTATGACAAAATATTAATAGTATATAACTAACTAATGTTGATAAATCCATGCCTTATCACTTTCTTATTTCTCAAGGTCTCTCTCCTAATGATTGTAAAATGGCTTCCAATATATCAAAAATCCATGAACCACATACCAATATTAAGAAACATATAAGATCTCAAAAAATTAAAATTATTCAAGAGCATCCCAATCATATGGGAAAAGACTCTACAGACATCTATCACATCATGATGGAACTCCATGTATAGTATCTATTAGAGGTAAAATCACTGAGGGGGGTGAATCAGTGAGGCCAGATATTTCAACTTTAGTTCCAATCCTTTCAAACTCTTAATCAGTCAATACATACATTCATGAGGCATACACATCATTCATAACAATGAACAAGTAAGACAATGCAATATCAAGCACATAACACATGACATACATGGGAAACCCTCTTGGAAAATAAAACCAAATAGAACCTATAATTGGACTACTATCTTATAATAACAAGAACCAATTTAGACCAGCTGTAACTAATCAAGGAACTACAATCCCTATTTAATGATACTAAAATCCCACAAGGTGCTACAATACCTATCTATCGGAGCTGCAACAACAACTAGACCTTTAACAAGTTTCACCTTGCAAGGAGGTTGCAACCACCTTAGATGTTGATCTACCACAACAACACCTATGAATACATCCACCTATGAACTAATGTCTTCAACACCTAATAATTGACCTTTGCTCATCACTCTTCACCTTCACTTGCACTCAATATGAAAGAGCACTATTCTACCAACAAAATTATGACCTACAGGTTATATAAATAGTCCTCAATCTATTCTACACTTCAAATCATCCATAGGGTACTCTATCCATCCTTCATTACATAAATCACACACACACAAGCCTCTCTCAAATCTCTCTCAGTTCTCTCACAGAAGATCTATAAACCAATACATTAGGTTTCATTATTTATAGAGCAAACAAGATAATCACACCTTGGTCGGCTATTAGGCATGCCTTAACCCTTGAGGCATCTATCACATCAAGACATAGCTCAAAAATAATCTTCACAAGTCATCCATAGCATATATGGGCCACCAATAAGTAGCTACACCTTTTAATAAGGCCCTTGTAGCTCTTATAGGTCTCATGGAGACCTATTCACCCATTTAGCACTTCATCAACCGAAACAAGAACACAAGACCACTTTCAAATACATGGGTCCACTCCTTGTGTCCCCTTTGACATTCTTAAATGATCAAATTCATATTTTCTCTCATTTGTGTATGCTCAAACAACTCAAACACTGATCTAGTGCATAGGAACATTATGAACACACACACAATCAACTATTTAACCTTTGTTCATATAAAATATCAATTGGTCAAACCTTTAAAGACCATACATATCATCATCATGGAGTCTAAAACACTCCCAAATAGCTAAGTCATCATAAGACATCGAAATAACATCAACACAATCTCAAATATCCTTTTCGAGTCACTTGCAGAACATATACAAAAACATAGTCAACTTTGGATCTCAATATCTTTGCTTGTAAACACTTTCAAATATTCAAATCTAAATTTTCAGATGCATCTTGGGAGTCCTATACCACTTTTATTTTTACTACATGGTCAAAATCATTGTAGATCAAAAGATATGACTCAAAAACTAGACACTGGTTTTTCTCTTGTTAAATTCAAATATTTAAATGTCAATGGTCATAATTAAACTTCAAACACAAAGCTTGCATCTCATGTCTTCACATCTCAGATCAAATACGCATCTTTGATCTCTTCTAAATTTTAACACATAGGCACCAATGCTCAAATGTTAAAACTTAATCACTTTGAACTCATCTTGTGCACCCTTGAAATGTTGACTCAATACACACCATCATTCTTTGCAGATCAACCAAGTTTTTAACTATCAACACTCATTGTTTGATCAAATTGTATGAACACCTGCTCACCATTAGATCCTTATCCTTTACCTTTGCTAAGTCATTAAACAATGTACATTTCTTGTCATCTCATTTCTTCCTAAAATCTTGGAGCAAATTCACTCTGTCAATCTCCTTGAGACTTGCTCAAACTTTACCTCTTGAATATTTGACTATGGGGACCATTGCAATATGCCTGGAAGGCCAACTTTGCACAGTCATAACTTTTGCCTCACTTACTCACATATTCTCAAATTTGGATCATATGATCTTTTCACATAGGAGAATCCAACCATGTGATGAATTGATCCTAGAACCCTCACACATGTGATATATATCTCAATTAAAATTACTTCTCAAAATCTTCTATCACAAAGCCAACTATGCTTAGAACTTGTTTAGGAGCCCAACTTTGCTCCTACATAACTTTTGCCATGCTTCGATGCATGATCTAAAATTTATTGAAAATAAACTATGCATAAAACTAAACAAATCCATATTATCACCTTCTCTTTAAATTTACACATGTGCGATATATTCCACCATCAAAATGCTTAATCGGATCTTCTTGCCATATTGCAAATTTGGCTAAGTATGGGAAAACACTATTAAAATGCTTGGGAGCCCAATTTTTCACTTGCATATATTTTGACACACTACATTTCATGACCTAAAATTTGGTGCATAAGAACTAGGAACAATAATAAACAAACCCATGTGACCATTTCCTCCTTATTCATCCACATGTGGTAATGGTGATGTCATCAAAATGCCTACTTAGATTTTTTGCCACTGGACCCAAAGTGTCTAGATGAAATATATGGATAACCAGATGAATTCCATTTGTGCACACAAGCACTGAAATATTATAAAACATCTTAGGGACCTTTTTCACATGCTCAATACTTCATACTCATCCCTGAACATCTCTAACCATGCCAATATAGAAGATCAACCAAGTACACTAAGACAACCATATTGCGCACTTTTTCATTGTCACATAGACTAACAAAGAACATCATCCACTCACCTAGACTAACAAAGAACATCATTGATAATACTCCAACAATATCCCCATTTTTAATTGACGTCAACAACCATCAAATATAGAAATATACAACTCACCTTCTCTATCTTTATCACTCCCATAATAGGACCTTTCTCCCCCTTTGACATAATGATAAAATGGGAACAAACTAATCTTGAGGACCTAAAAATACTATAATTATGAAAGGATCATCTTATAAATCTGATACAAACTCCCCCTTACCTTGATCCTACCTTTTCTTTTCCTTGTCAACTTCCTCTTGCTCCATGCCAACACTCTCTTCAACCAAGCACTAAAACTAATTAATAAAGAACACACAAAACCATAGAAATATAATGAAACACATAAATAAAAATATGATAAGTATTCCCCCTAAGAACTCTGAGAAATTACACCTTTTGATCATCTTTAGATCTCCACACACCATTAAGAACCACTACATATGCTAACTAGCCTTCACTCAAGCTATCATAAGGACCACCAAAAAAACTTTATACCACTTACCAAATAGGAAACATGCACAAAACCAACATGATAAATCACCTTGAAAAATTAATTCCTTGTTCTTTTGGATAATTTGATCAAAAAATCACTCTTCTTCACACTAGGCTTGTCTAGCCTCATTACAACCCTACATGGAACTTGAATAGCCCACAACTTTTTGTAGACACATATTCAAGACCTAAAAATTTATATATGTATCACTCTCATATTCCCCCTCAATAAAACCAATTTTCATCACTATAATCATCCTTTGAAACATACTTCTTTCACAAACCTACTAGCCAATTAGCCCTCCAATTTGATAAAAACATGAATAATTTGAGAAACACAAACCTTCAAATCTATATAAAGATTTATTTGATATCCTATTTGTCAAATTAAACCTATTAATAATCCTTAAAATTCAATTCATAAGGAAAACCACTTTTCTAACATAGCCTAAAACCCTAGAATCTCAAAACAAACAGGGTCAACAAACCCCCTTTTGGTCAACGCACATATCTAAAACTTTTTAAAAACCTAGAGACACCCATAACACACTTATAGACCAAAAATTTAATTACCATACCTTTGAGAATGTAGACTTCCTATAACCCATTTAGGCCTGCTTGCCCTTAAGCCAAAAATTTGAGAAAAATGAGAGCACTCAAAAATATTCAATTGGTACAAACATACCTTAAAACCTCAAAAACACCTGAAGAACATAAAAAATAAATGCACAGACATTTATGAGCACCAAACACTTATTAACATTGCATCAAATTCAATATGTCATCTGAAAACACCCATTCTGATCCTGCATAATATCTCCTTCACAATCCTCTAGAGCAAACACATGAACTTATTGCTCCCCCTTAACCAAAGACCTTCTCTAATTGGCATTATCATTTTGAGGACAAAAATTTTCTTCTTTAAAATAAAAATGTATCCTAAGAAGCATAGGTAGAGACATCCTCTACATCACAATGCTCTACCATGGTGTGAAACCATGAGTTACCCACAACTCCTCATATCCCTTCTCCTCCTTGGTCATCTGATACTTATAGTTATTCTTCTTATTCTTCTTCTTTGGCTTAAGATTAAAAAATTCCTCATCCACTAAAACATTCTCCTTTTATTCTATTATTGTATTGACAATACATGGAGACAACATAGACTCATGACATAACTTTTCATCTGAAGGATCCACCATGCAGTTTGGAACCTCATTACTAGGCATAAACAATTGATGTTCCTTGCATGATATATGCTCAAAAATAAGAGGATGTTAACTTGGATCCATACATAACTCAAGACTAGCTTCAACCAACACCTTGGTCTTCTCTTTAAGCTTGATCTCTTCATTCTCAACATGATCAGATGATGAGAGCCCTTGGCACTCTTCAACTTCTGAAGCATTCTCTACCATAGCAAATAGATTACTTGGACCTGTAGTATCATCATGACTCACACTTTTCATCTTTGGATTCCATGTGTTGACTTGCCTTCCTTCTTTCACTCTAGGAGCCTAATTAAACCTATTATGACTTATAGACCTTTGCTTGTAGAACCTATCAATGTGACCTATTTGTTCACAATTATAACACACCATACTCCTTGATAGAAACATAGTTTGTATTACCGTGTTTGGATAGAAACTTGCAATATGTCCTTTATCATGAAAAACAAAACAACCTCCCCTTTGTGAATACGACTCACATTGTCTAATCTTATGTGGAGAATTATTTGCAAAGTGTCCCACATCAATATAGTTGAAACACTTAATTCTATTTAGACCTTTTGACTAATGACCCCCATCATAGTCCCATGTAAATTCATTTCTAATATGTCTCTATCACTCTCTATCCTTATGAACAAATTGATTACATATATAACAATAACCATTAAATCTTGCATACCTCATGGCATTTGGTTTTCTAATCTAATTTGTCTTTACTCTACAAGCACCTTTAGTTCTTGTCTAATGATTTGTATTTAAAGTATGATTGTCCTGGTTCACATTAGTCTTCATTTTGTCTTGAGTAACATTCTTTTGTTATTATTCATATCCAAGACTAGTTTTATCACTATCATGATTTTGACCACTCAAAATGTTGTCTAGATCACATGAGATCTTTTCAAATCTCAAAATTGTCTTCATCTTACTAGCTAGATTTCAAAAACTCATTTTTAGAAACATACCTTGATCATTCATCTTCTTTAGTTTTTAAGCTTGTAGACAGAATTTCCAATTGACAACTGAGATGCTTAATCATATCTTCATCCTAGTTGGTGTCTTCATTCAATCTTGACTCATACATATTGAATTGCTCCTCATAGTCCTTGAATTTAGATTTCATCTTCTTATTGATCTTCTTCTCAATCTTTAGTTCTTCAAGAGCATTCATCAATACAATTTCATAGTCCACCTCATCTTCATCATCATCTGAATCACTCCAATTAGACTCCTTATGATGTGAGCAACGTCTTTCCTCAGCCATGAATAGAGCTTCATCTTCAGCAAGACCATCATTTTCATGATCATATTCTAAGTCACTATCTTTACTCTCATCTGATGAGCTATAATCTTCTTTAGTGTAAATATTCTTCTTGTTCTTGAAGGACTTCTTCTTGTTGTTATACTTTTTGAATCCTTTCTTTCTGTATGTCTTCTTATCTTCATATTGTCCTTCACCATGCTCTTCATCCTCAATATTTTCATGCTTATGAGGGAAATTATGAGTAAAATGTCCTATCTCTCCATAATTGAAACATTTCAAGGGTAGTTTACCCTTATACTTCTCTAAACCTGTGTTC
Organism: Torreya grandis; assembly: GCA_037957365.1. Taxonomy (NCBI): domain Eukaryota; kingdom Viridiplantae; phylum Streptophyta; class Pinopsida; order Cupressales; family Taxaceae; genus Torreya; species Torreya grandis. The sequence continues at coordinate 282,165 of JARHVA010007393.1, forward strand.
AATTTCTTAGTAATCAAAGCAATTAGTTCATCATCATTAATATCAGATATGTCACCCTATTTGGATTTATTACTTTGATATTTATCTTTAGGCTTCATCGTTAGCTTTAATGCATCTTCCTTCTTTGGTGGTATATCATCATTTACTCTCATCTCATATGTAGTAAGGGTGTCATGCAATTGATCCATCTTCAATTGAGTAAGATCATGACTCTCTTCTATAGCAGATACTTTTGGATCAAACTTGAGAGATAGAGACCTTAATAACTTTTGGAATATAGTAGCCTTTTCAAGATTCTCTCCAAGACCTTTGATGATGTTCATAGTCTCATCAACCCTCTATAGAAAGGATGCCATAAAATCTTCTTTCTTCATCTTGAGACTTTCAAATTATCTTCTGTGAGTCTACAACTTATCAAGCTTGACCTTTGAATCTCCTTCCAAAATGATTTGAATTTTGTCCCATATCTCTTTATCATATTTATAGTGGATTATTTTGGTATATTCAGTCTCAGAAAGACCACAAGTGATATCATTCATTACCTTTGAATTGTTCTCAAACAATTTCTTGTCTACATCACTAGATGGAGGAGTAATAGGAGTAACATAACCATCCAAAATAGATTGCCATACATCAAACCCTCGGGACATTATATATGTCCTCATCTTTGAATTACGAAAATCATAATTGGATCCATTAAAAATTGGTGCTTGATTAGTAGATAAACCTCCTTAATGATTACCCATATTGTACCTTGGATCACCTTCAAGCTGTCAAGCCTTTACCCAAGGACCTGCTCTAATACCAATTGTTAGAGATACAATCAATAAGAGGAGGGGGTGAATAAGTGAGGCCAAATATTTCAACTTTAGTTCCAATCCTTTTAAACTCTTAATCAGTAAATACATATATTTATGAGGCATACACATCATTCATAGCAATGAATAAGAGAAATAATGCAAGATCAAGCACATAACACATGGCATACATGGAAAACCCTCTCGGGGAATAAAAACCACTGGAACCTACAATTGGAATACTATCCTATAATAACAAGAACCAATTTATACCATCTATAACTAATTAATAAACTACAATCCCTATTTAGTGAGACTACAATCCTACAAGGTGTTACAACACCTATCTAGCTGAGCTACAACAACTAGACCTTTAACAAGTTTCACCTTTCAAGGAGGTTGTAACCACCTTAGATGTTGATCTAACACAATAACACCTATGAACACATCCACCTATGAATTGATGTCTGTAAAACCTACTGATAGACCTCTGCTTATCATTCTTCACCTCACTCACACTTAATCTGCAAGAGCTCTATTTTGCTAATAAAATTATTACCTATAGGTCATACAAATAGTCCTCAATATATTCTTCTCTTCAACTCATCCACAATTAATTCTACCCCTCCTTCACTCCACAAATAACACACACAATTCTCTCTCAAATCTCTCCCAAGTCTCTCACATAAGATCTATAAACCAATACATTTGGTTTCACTATTTATAGAGTAAACAAGATAATCACACCTTGGTCAGCCATTAGGTATGCCTTACCCATTAAGGCATCTATCACATCAAGAAACATCTCAAAAAAAAACTTCATAGGTCAACCATAGCATCTATGGGTCATCCTTAAGCAGCTACACCTTTTAATGAGGCCCTTATAGCTCTTATAGGTATCATGGAGACCTATTCACCTATTTAACACTTCATCAATCGAAAAAAGAACACAAGACCACTTTCAAATACATGGGTCCAATCCGTATGTCCCCTTTGACATTATCAAATTATCACAGTCATCTTTGCTCTTCTATATGTATACTCAAACAATTGAAACACTGACTTGGTGCTTAGGAACATTATGAAAAAACACACAGTCAATTTCTTCACCTTTGTTCATACAAAATATCAATTGTTTAAACTTAAAAATTCCATATAGAGAATTTTCATGGAGTCTAAAACACTCTAAAATATATAATTCATCATGAGACATCAAAATAACATCAACACAAGCTCTAATATCCTTCTTAGGTCACTTGCAGAACATATACGAAAACATAGTCAATTTTGGAGATCCATATATTTGTCTATACACACTTTCATATCTTTAAATCATAATTTCTGGATGCACCTTGGAGTCCTCTACCACTTTGATTTTTACTGCATGGTAAAATTCATTATGGATCGAAATATATGACTAAAAACTAGACACTTAGTTTTCCCTTGTTAAATTCAAATATTTAAATGTCTACAATCACAGTTAAACTTCGAACACAAAGTTTGCATCTCATGTCCTTACTGATTAGATAAAATACACACCATCTATCTCTTCTAAACATTAACACATAGACACCAATGCTCAAATGTTAAACCTTAGTCACTTTGACCTCATCTTGTGAACCCTTACAATGTTGACTCAATACGTACCATCGATCTTTATGGATCAACTAGGTTTTTAACTATAACGCTCACCATTCGATCAATCTATATGAACACCCACTTGTCATTGGATCCTTATCCTTTACCTTTACTCCTTCATTAAATAATGTGCTTTTCTTTCCATCTCATTTATTTCTAACATCTTATAGAAAACCCACTATATAGATCTCCTTGATACTTTCTCAAACTTTACCTCTTGCATATTTGACTATGGGGACCATTATAATATGTCTAGAAGGCCAACTTTGCACAGTCATTAATTTTTCCTCACTTACTTGCATGTTCTCAAATTCAGACCATATGATCTCCTCACATAATATAATCCAACCATGTGATTAACTATTCCTAGAACCCTCACATGTGTGAGATATATCACCATTAAGATTCCTTCTCAAAATATTTTGTCACAGAGCCAACTATGCTTAGAACTTATTAGGGAGGCCAACTTTGCTCTTGCATAACTTTTTCCATGCTTTAGTGCATGATATGAAATTTAGTGTAAATAAATTATTCACAAAACTAAACAAACCTATATGATCACCTTCTATTGAAACATCCACACATGCAAGATATGCCACCATTAAAATGCTTACTTGAATCTTCTTTCCATATTGCAAATCTGACTATGGGAAAACATTGTCAAAATGCTTGGGATCCCAACTTTGCACTCGCATATATTTTGATGTGCTACATCACATGACATAAAATTTGGCACATAATAACTAAGAAAAATAATAAATAAACCTAAGTGATCAGATCCTCCTTACTCATCCACACGTGGCAATGGTGACATCATCAAACTACCTACTCAAATTTTTTTCCACTGGACCCAAAGTGTCTAGATGAAAACTATGGGCAAATAGATGAATTCCACTTATGCACACAATTACACAAATATTAGAAAACATATTAAGACCTTTTGAACATGCTCAATACTTCATACTCATCCCTAAGCATCTCTAACCATGCCAAAATAGAGATCAACCAAGCATACTAGGAAAAGCATATTGCACACTTTGTCATTGTCACATAGACTAACAAGGCAATTCATCCACCCACATAGATACATGCATGACATCACCATGAAATCATGGAAAATACTTCAATAGTATCATCCTTCTCCTAGTTTCAATTTTTTGTAAAGGTTGGGCCAAGCAAATTCTTGAATGCTATTTTTACTTATTCATCCATCATGCTTGGTATAATTACTAACATGGAAGTTCTCTCTTTTAGTGGAACTATCCAAGGTATTTACATCAATTATAACATTAACATCACATCTAGTGGATCTCAATAATCCACTTAAGCCTCTATTTCCAGTGAAAATATTCTTGATCCTAACCAAATCATATTATAATAAATGAACCAAATGGCTACCATACAAGCTACTAATAATGACCAAATGTTGCAATTGCACAACCATCTTATGAAAATGAAATCTAGACCTCAATGGGTTCAGTGGGTATTTTAAAATCAAAATTCCCTCAATTCCCCCTTATAAATTCTCTTGGAAACCTTGTTCTTCAACATTTGCTTCACAAAAAAATTGTTAAACACTTTTAAAATGAACTCTTAGTCCCTCAAATTGTTGAAATTGACATCAATGGAATTACTTATATGATATTCTATAATGTATCCTTCAATCATGATTTACCTATGAAGGCCTATGGTAATATTTATAAGGATTGGATTAAACTTAATACCTTTGCAATCACCAAACTATTATTCAAAATCTTAATCAGTGATGTTTTAAACTGGTACAACCAACTTAAGTTTAATTCTATATCTAACTTAGAAGACTTAGTTAATGCATTGGTCCAATATTTTTTATCTAGTGAATTATTTGAAGATAATTTATCCAACTTTATCAATATTATAAGCAAGCATAAAATTAGACCGTCCAATATTTCATCAAAATTGGAAATTCTTCACTAAACTTTTTGAGCATAATATGACAGAAGAAAACCTCTTTACTATTGAATTGAACACTAGATTGTAATAAATTGTTAGGTAATTCTCTCCAAAACCCTTGGATGAATCCATAAACCAAGTTAAAATACAAGACCATCTCCTCAGACAATTTGATCCCTCTCAATCTAAGCAAGGAACTTGAATTCTTATGAAACTTAACAATAGGCATGTTATAGATGATGGTGTCATTTATACTTACAAATAAAAAATAACTATACATGATATTGTTCCAAGAAGCTCCAATGAAGTGACTCCCTCCCAACCCAAAATGGGAAGTCCCTTTTAGCCTCCTCCCCATCCATCACAAGTCAACATGTGAAGTCCATCAACATCATACCCTTGATTAGCTTAGGAAGTGCCTTCTTAGAACCTTGCCTAGATATTTGGATACTTACCATCCTATTAACCATTAGTATGATCCCTATAAATTATGTTGGATTTATGTCAATTAAGGCTATTCTAATGAATATTGCAAACAACTTAAGAAATTAACATTTGGGTTTTTGTTTGGTCATAGTTTTGATCATGAAGCCATGATTATAGATTGCAAACAAGCTTATGATAAGGTTGTGAATGTTCATGCATATAAATTCATGTGTGAATCACTTAACCAATTTAATTCTTACCTTACAATTTATGCCAATAATCTTCCTAATCACACTCAAAATCAGCAAGCTAACAATCAAATTCAAACATCTTTCCAACCAACCACTAATGTTTTTGAAACCAAAGTTATCCCTCATTCTTCTAATGATGAATAGAACTTGGTGAACATGAACATCAAACATGGTGTTTCCTTTATTTATCATCATCCTATTTGGATGTACATTCCCCCTCCATCATACAAAATAATTCAAGTTTATCCTCCACATCAATTCTTAGGTATTTCATCTAAATAAATTATCACTTTTGTCATTCTAACTATATCAACCAACCCAATACCATTTTTTATTGATTTAAATGTATCGACCAACCCAATACAGTTCCATATATCCAAAAATGTATGGGCCTATCCATTAAAATTTTCCATTGATCCTATTCTATTGTCTATCCTAATATAGATTTCTATTTCCACTTCAAGTCCAACTACATTAGTCAAATCGATACAGATTGTTTCTTTGACTAGTTTTGTTCTAACTGTATCAACCAACCTGATATAATCTATTTTCATTTCTAGTTCTAGCTCTATTATATTGGCCAACCTAATACAATCTGATCATGTCACTTATATGTCCCCAACTACATCAGGGAAGTCAATATATTTGTCTTATCCTACCTCTACTTTAATAGTATGTCTAAGACCGTACACTTTAGATTCAAATTAAGAGAAATCAAGTTGAGCTTCATCTATATTCAAAATTGAGTAGTTTCAACCCTCAATCTATCTCTTATAATCCTATATAAATCATATTAGTCTTAATAAGTGGGTTTCCATATAATAGCTTTATGGACTCCAATCTCAAATTTTCTTTCTTGAGCTTATGATAACTTCTCCACAACATAGAATTTTCCTTATGTATCTTTCGTTTGACATGAACATCCTTTGACCACCACCTATGGGGAAATAATATAACTTGCTTGATTGTGAAGAAAACATCATGAAGCAACTTGTAGATATGTCTATCCATGTTGATATCATAATATATATACCCTTATCTCTCAAATTTCTTATCGCATCTATGATCCCCCAAAAAATCATTTGTGTGAATGACTCTCCCTTGTTTATCATCATCAAAATAAGTGACATCAATGTCGAGAAAGCCTTGATTGATGAAGGTTCCATCATTTATGTCATCTCTTTGGATTTCATCAAGTACTTATGATATTGCAAATGTAACCTTAATTCTACCCCTAGCATTTTCCAAGGATATGACCAAAGACAAATGCCTTCATCAGGATGTGTTTTACTTTGTATCATGGTGCCTCTAATTATGGTTAGTGTAAAATTTGTTATCTTCAACTTTCCTCTATATTATAACATTTTGTTCAACCATATTTAGACTCATCACACAAGGGTTATAGCCTCCTCAGAATGTTAATGCATGAAGTTTCCTTGCATGGGTGTTATATAAGATACAATGCAATGCCAAATCTTATAAAATTAAACAATTCCAAGAATAAAATATCTAAAAAATACCCAACTTTGACCCTTTACCTAGTATCTCATTCCATGAATACCAATGTTTTTTATTATCTCATAAAATTAAATAGAGGCTATAGTGGTCACCTCAAGCTTATGGGAAATATACCACCAAACCTCCTTGATTTTGATGATGACAAGCTTGATGAGATTAACCTAAAAATCAAAACATCAGATCTTCCTCCTAGTATAATAGATTAGTTTTTGTCTACTTTGTGCCTCATTCCTATAAAATGCCAATTAACAAGTTTCTTGCTAATGTGGTTATCCCTAATAATCCCTATTATGATCGATATTCTAGTGACATCATGGTTGAATCCCTTAACTTGGATCTCACCACTCCTAATTATGATGATAGTTACAACTTATATGACCTTTAATTATGTCCTTCATCATAGGTTTATTCTAGTACCATGCATACAAACCCCAAAGGAAGAGTTATTGTGTGAGTTTCAAAAGGTTTCCAATAATTCAAATCAAGAGTGTTGAGTTTATCAGATATTTATATCACAATAGAGGTAGTAAGGAATAACTCCTACCATGGATAGATGATCATCACATTCATCTACTCCTTATAACTCTTATTGTTTCCATGACAGTAGTATAAATTCATTGACTAATTATGGATCTTTTGACATTATCTAGATGTACTAAATTTTGAGTCACTTAACCTATTTAGATAAATAAGTTACCTATAAATGTTACAAATGCATATATCCCCCAAAGTAGTGAGGTGTATTGCCTTTGGCATGAGTGTTCTACACATTTTATGGATATGTGTAGAGTTATTCAACAATATTTATGATATTTTTTGAGGTGCATGCCTCAATAACCCCAAAAAAATTCAAATGGCCCATCTAGGATGGATGAGTAGCCTCCCCTATGTCCAAAACTTCCTCTTCAACTATAATATGTGTCTACTCCCTTCAAAAATGGCACCTCGTCTTCATCACACGTGTCATTATCATCATGAGGATCCACATGTTGAAGTATGCTCTTATTCTTGTCTTAAATCATTAATTTTTGAATTCATTTAAAATGTATTTGAGTATTAGTGTGTCTTTATAGATGTTCTTTTGAAGGTGCATGAAATGTGATCTTAATGGTTTAAGCAATAGTCTTGAGGAGCATTATCATATCATGAGCATGCATATGAAGATGGTAATATGATAACATGAATACTCATAGATATGATTTTATGTTAAAGGATTTATAATATTTCATATGATTTATTTAAAAACTTAGGAAAGTTTCAAATTAAACATTCAAGAGTTTGGTGTTAAGCCTAAACATGCAACCAAACTAGTCCTAGACTCTGCCTGACCTAATGAGGAGTCTTGAGGTGTTATCAAGAATTAAAATCATTGGTATAACATGTGAAAATATTTTTTATGTTGTGTAAACATTTTTATAAGGTTTATAATTCTTCATAGGAGATTTATAGGTCAGTTCTTGGCATGAGCCATGTACTTGAGAAACCTAGTGAGAAGACACAAGCTTGGTGCCTTAGTGAGATGAGCATTATGGGATTTGTGAGAAGAAGTTTGGAATAATATGAGAATGTCATGATATTTTATTACATAATAATGATATTATAATAAAATTACAACAAGTTTCAAGGTGTGATCATGGTTTAAGTATGACTAGCAGTTCAAGGCCTAATAGGCATAGAGACCTAGTGTGGCCTAATGAGGGGTCAAGTCAATTTTCCAAGGTGATAGAGATCATGAGATAATTTTCATAGGTTTGAGAGGTTGTGTTACTTGTGTTTACAAATTTTTATATCATATCCTAAATAATAAATCATGAAAATTGGTGATAAGGTTTTTTGTGTGTACAAAATGGGGTGTTGCAAACCCGAGAAGGAATTTCTTATGATCGTTGGCATGTGAAATTTTTTCATTAGATCCTAATAAATTCATATAATTTGGGGAATGTCCTTATATTTAATTTCATATCATTGGTTTTAGATTTGAGGTGAAATCCTTTATGAACAATTTATAAGAAGGTAAAGCAATCAAAACCCTCCTAAAACCTTAACAAAGACCCGATGATGAAGATTTTGGTTATGAGTGCCCATAATGGATTGGTAAGGATAATGTGATTATTGTATAATGTATAAGACTCTCCTAGGTACATTTAGGTGGTATTGGTCTGATAGATAAGTGAGTGGAAATTACAAGGAAACCCCTTATTTCTTAGAATTTTGATATAGCAAGAAGGGTTTACTAGATCAAAGAATGCAAATGATTGGAGATTGAAGCTTGAGAATTATGTTTTTTTTTCATGTTATTATTTATATAAGTTATATAATATGTTTCAAATACTTTGGTCACTCAAGTTGACCTATTGTTAAATTGGGCTAATAGTGGAACAATAAGAAAAGACCAATCAGAGGGAGAAAGTGATTAGGGAAGGCTTAATAGTCCCAATTTGTGAAAAATGACATATGGAGTGTTTTTATAGGAATTTTATATATTTAAAATGAATTTTTAGCGGTTAATAATCATATATAATGGGTTAAAATGTTTTTCACAAGTTGTCATGTCAAGTTCAGTTGAGATAGTGAAACCTAGGACTTTGAGATTAGTTTGTAAGACAAATTTTGATATTAAAACTTAAAATATAGTTGTTAAAAAATGATATAATAATGTTTAATTATTAAAAAAACCCATTTTAATATCATTAAATTACACACACATGTGTTCTAATATTTGATTAGTATGACTATGTTTTTGGAGCTATAGGCAATTTTCTGTGTTTGAGTGAAAATGTTGCTCCTAAGTATTTTTGCATAGAGTTGATGACTAAAATGAACATATTTTTGTTTTATAGGTCTCATAGGTTAATTTAAATACATTTTTATTCATTATAAACTCATATGAATGTGTGAAAATTAAAATACTCTTGACTAGGTTTTGAAGCTTGTGTACAGTTCTGAGTGAGCACATGATAGTAGGTTGTTTGAGGTCCTTTTCCTTGTATGATGAAATATAATAAAATTGGTGATGAACATAAGGTAATTTATATTATATTCATGTGGTTTTATTCTTGATTTATGTGTCAAATTTTAATGTTTTATTCAAATTTGAAAGACAGACTTTATGGCAGTGAGAAGGCCTAATTGCAAGTAGACCTAATTGGTTGATTCAAGTAGTGAAATGGGCCAAATGGTGTTGGGGACCCAAGGTGAAATTATTAGGGGTATATTAGAGTAATAATTGAATTGTTTCATCTATTTAAAAATTCTAAATTTTTTCCAAGGCTGTCAAGGTGTAACGTGTGCCTTAAGAAGGCCTAATTGAATTAAGTCTCTACTAGGCCTAATGATGGATTTAGTCCTTATGGATAATGACTAACGTATGTAACAGTTGTTTCAATTATTAAATGTGTTTTTTGATATATTCCAAGTTTTATCCATGTATTTATAGGTTTTTGGAATACCAAGGTGGGTGCGATCAAAAGTCAAGTATAAAAGAAGGCTTAATAGGCCTAAATTGACTAGTTATAATATATTGAGCAGATGAGGGAATGAGATAGGTGTTTTGGAAACCAGGTAAAGATTTTTAAGACCATTAGAGAGTTATGGTGAATATTACATGAATATATAACTATTTTTATACATGTGATGAGCAAGGTCTTTTGATTTAATTCTGCCAGGAAAAGGGCTAGTTGAGTAAGAATGTCTAGTAAGTTGTATGAAAGAGATAGAAGAGTGACAAGTGAAAAATAATATTGTCATCTATAGTTGAGTGAGAAATAGGTGTTAAAATATTATTAAAGTTTAAATATGATTGATTTGGTGCTAAATTATCAAGGGTTTTGGTTCCTCCTTGTAAGTTGATGCTTGTTGAAGACTAGTTGAGTGGGTGCTTGACTAGGTAGGGGTTGGAGCCCCTTGTGAAGTTGGTGTTTCACTAAAATTTAGCTATTGAAATTATAGGATTTTATTCCATGTACATGGTTTAGTGGGTTTTATTCCCCAAGATGGTTTCCCACATATCTCTTGTGTTCTTTTGTGATATGCTTATACAAATTTGTGTTTATGCATTGATCATTACTTGTATGTGAATGCTTGCTTCATGAATGGTAAGTGAAATTGAATAGATATAGGTAAGAAATTAATTCACCACCACATTATTAGTAGTTGTACTTACAAAATTACATCCTTATTTTATCATGCCTACTTTTTCTTTAGATCTCTTCGTCAAGAAATTCAATGTGTGACTCTCAAAAAAGGAAAAGGAGACTATGGTTTGAGTTATATATCAGCTACAATGAGATTTGATAGATGTTGTTGATAATGTGTCCAGAGATCATTCATACTTTTTGTGAGAAAATATTTCTTTATTTCATATCATTTATTTCACATTTATTACATGATTTGATCTTACATTGTTATCTTTAGCATGTGTGATGCTCATTATATTTATCTTGCTTGTACCATGATCTTTAATTTTAAGCACTTTATTATCAACATAATCTTTATTTTATAGAATTTCACATTATTACAGTTGGCCATTATTATATTTACAACTCTTTGGTATCTTTTAGTTTCCCCCTCTTTTGGGATGATTTACAGGCGACCTTAGTTTCCCTTGTGTATCTTTAGTAGAAACTTTGAGTTCTTAGTACTCCACCTCCTTCTTTTTTGGGATGTTGTGGTCTTTTATTTTTCAGCATTTATTTTCACCTTACAATTGGCCTTAGTTTCCATTGTGGGTCTTTAGTAGTTTTTTTGAGTTTTTAGTACTCCATTTCCTTCCTTTCTGTGATATTATGGTCTTTCATTTTCACAGTTTTACGTTTATTACATGTTTATTTTGGACCTTAGTTTCCCTTAAGATTATTTGGTCTCTCTTTATCACTCTTCCTTTCTGGGATGATTTCTCTAATTAGTGTTTATTTAGACTGTTTGTAGGTATTTATAGCTTCTTTAATGACATGATTACCATTTTTATTAGAGTTTCCATTTATGTGATTTGACTTACATTTCCATGTAATTTTAGATCCCCTCTTTTGCTAGTCACTTCTAAATAAAAATTATCCCTTCTTGTGGTTCGCTACTAGCATATTCTCATTGTATCACCCTTTTTGGGCATGGATAGATCTTCCATGATCCCCATCTCCCCATTTTATTTCACTTGAGCCACACTTGGGTTAATTTTGATATAACACTCTTTCCTATGGTGCAAGTCTAGGAGCCTTTAGGCATTTAGGTCTCTAGGGTTTCCTCTTTAGAAGCTATGTGTAGACCCTATTGTGTTAGTAAACTCTAGCACCTATGTTTGGTTTTTCCAAATTTTTATGGAGAAGGAAAATAGAAAATCCAAAAGAGTCAAAATCCATATTATTTTCAAGAAAAGGCATTGTTAAAATGAAAAATATCATTAAAAGTCAAATAACACCAAAAGAAATAATCTTTTTTCCATACCCCTATTCTAGTTGAAGATCAAACTATACAATAGGATTCATGATAAAGTCAAGGTTAATTGGGATGAGGTAGGTCAATATATTGTGGATGTGTTACATTAAGATGCTACCTAATGTTTCATATAAGTAATCAATCTTCACAACAAACTAAAATCTCTTAAGGGGTCCTGAGGAGTGGGGAACACGGTGTAGGAAGGTAGGATCCTTTTAATTTTCATGTATTTATCCTTCATGGGATGCTATTTATAATTTAATTGTTATCCCAATATGATGCTTGTTAGGCAAGGTTCTTTAGGTCCTTGATTTTGATAGTTCCTAGCCTTGTCCACTTGATTAGAGTGTCTTGTTCCTGTTAAGGATTTCTACATCACCCTTGTGGTGCCTTGCTTCATTACCTCTCTGTGGTCTCTTTCCCAATATCCCCTTGATATATATTATTGATAGTTGATTACGTCCCTCTTCTTTACATTCTCATTTTCAATTTATATGTTTCAAATTTGACTTCTTGTTTTCATGTACAACAATTATTTGATTTTTAGTTTTTGGATTGCATTGTAAGACCTTAGAGAATATAAACAAGGATTCTTCATAAATTCTCATCATTTACACCTTCTACACCATCTCCTTCATTATATTTATGTCTTTAGATGGTTATGTTTTCCTACACTTTTATTTAACACAAGCATTGATTTCGAGTTGACACTCATTAGAGTCTTTTCTTTTTCTCTTCACACATCCTTATTTGACTTTATTTTACATTTATCTTACATTAGATGTTATTACAGTCACTTTATTGTTTCTCTTTGTTCAATTCAAGTTTTTTTACTTACCTTACATTGGATGACATTTTCAATTATTTGCATATCCTTGTTTGATTATCTTTCATATTTTCTCACATTGGATACCTATATTTCATAGTTTTTTTTTTTTTCTAATATTATGTCTTCATTTGTCTTACATTTTGATGAGATTTATAACTTTTTGCTTACATGTTTTACATATCTTATTTTTTGCCTTAAAATAATCATCTTGCTTACATTTGGTATGTTTTAAATTCATTTTTTATTTTTACATCTTTTGTTTGTTGATTTTTCTCTTTCTTACTTAAGATGTCCTTCTTACACTTTAGAGTTTGTTTTCTTTGACCATGTATTTGCTTACATTTTCTAGAAAATAATAAAACATACATCACATGATAACATGATATTATAACCATAATATACATGATAATGAAAATCTTTACACTTATATAGAAAATAATGAATCAATGATATGTGTGTGTGTGCACACGTGTGTGTGTCAAATGTTTTCTAAATCAATAAATATATAAAAATATATACATCTAGATATGTGATTTGACTTCATCCTCTATTGGTGGGTGAGGCACCATGCCCCCTAAGGTAGTTTCAAATCTAGTTGTCTTTAGATATGTCACTAGTTTCTATGATGATATTTAAATCTAGTGAGATTTCCTTGCACTCTAGCCGACTTAGTCTCTAGTTGATGTACTCAAATTTTAGGCACTCTATGTGCAATAATCTACATATTCAATGCACCCTATGTCGTAACTGCCTACTTCCACATTGTAGCCTTCATGACTATTTTCAAGTTAGTAATAATAGCATGTTCCCATTGTTGTATGTCTCATGCAATTGTTTCAACCACTCTAAACCAATTTGAATGCTCTCTAGCAAAAGGTATAATGGGATCCACCATATATGTGGTGTCATGTTTTAGCACCACACTATCCAAAATCTCATGGTGGGTGGTCTCTACCATAGTTCTCCACTGTGACCTCTTCATTGTAGTATTTTAAGCAATAAACCAAATTAACATCAAATATCTATATAAATATCAAATTTTACAAGTAAATCTATCACTAATACCTAGCATGCATATCACTAAGTCTAGAAAGGGAAGTGATAGTAAAAACTTGGTGTTTATTCGTACCTATTCATGAGCACTCATCAATAATAGACTCTTCATCTTCCTTACCTCCAAAGACAAACTCATTGTCTTGACTCAAGTTAGGTCAAGATCCTACCCATCTCTTTGTCTTTAGACCACCAAGTCCTAATGATGAGTTGGCCTCACATGCCCAAGATGACCCATTTGTCCTATTTAGGTGGCTTTGCCTCACTATAGGTGAATCAAGACCAACTTTTTCTTAATCCTCTACTTTTCTCATCCACCAATATTTTTTTCATAATATTCCACTATTTGGGGTACAACAAGGTCTCAAAACTAGGATGTTAATTAGTATGCCTTATCTCACTACTCCTCATAGTTCCCTCGATTGCCTCACCCAATGGGATGGGACTGCCAATGGTGTTACCAAGTATGGTTGTCTGAACTATCCCAAAACTTGACTGCATGAGTGAGGATTAGACCACCAGGTATAGTGTCATATGATACAACCACTCACATATGCATGTATTATATATGGCCATGATGCCCATTTATTCATAATGCCTTAGTATGGTGTCCAAGTGATCTCATCTCTACGTATGATCTCAAGTGATGATTGTTGTAGACACCGAAATCATGTCTAACCCTTGTTCACCCCCCCCCCTCCTTGGACACATCACCCATGACACCTCGCTTAGGACACCTCACCTTGGACCATTTCCCACCTTATGACTCACCCAAGACCTATTCTTACTTCTCTCTAACTGCCTAACCAACTCTCATGCATATTTATCTTAACCTTCGACAATTCTTCCACTGACTATGCACTTGGCGGATGGAGAACGGGGTTGTTGGCCCTTTTAACTATTTTCCACCCGCCGACGTCGGTCAACTGTCAGCCGACACCGGTGGGATCGCCGACGTCGGTTTACTTAAACCATCTTCTGACCCTATCCACGGCTAATCACAAAAATCACAAATTCTAATCAAACTCTGAATCTCAGGAGCTAATCACGAATCTGGAATCTGGTGTCTTTGACCATCCGTCATTCTGCCAATCTCTCAGCAAAGCCTCTCACTCTCTCCCTCAGGTATAGCATCAGACTTCTACACTAGCAACAGGGCCTCCACACAGGCTACATCAACAGCAGGTACGGGGATCATCAGCAACAGCACACCTTCAACAAGGCACAGGTATGTATATTGTCTGTGTTTTCTTTGTGTTTTCTAGTCATTTGCTTTTAAGTATTATGAATTAGATTCAGCACTATCTCCCCCCAGACCAAACTGTTCCCAAACTCGAATCCATATTTCCCTGTTTCCCTATTGCCTCTGTCCTCTGTCGGACCATACACTCTGCCCATTCAACCAGACTCTCAGACCCAGATCCCAGACCATTCAACCAAGCCCAAAAATTTGTCTTAGACCACTCAAATAGACCCAAAGCCTTCCTTGGCCTTGTCCACAGACCAGACCTGACCAGACTCTGTCCACAGACCAAAGATTCGACCAGACCTTGTCCAAAGACCATTGCCCCGACCGAAACCGGCCACTTCCCCAACTGACGTCGGCATATTAACTGACGTCATCAGACCTCAACAACCAACTCCGGTAGTACACCCGACGCCGGCGACTGTGACCAGTCCGACAGCATCTCTCAAGTAAGCTTTTGCTTCCTTTTCATTTCCATCTTTTATCACTTTCAGTCTTTTAACATTCTGCTATTTATCAGACACTTCTTTTTATTGACTAGTGGGTTGATATCCCTTAAGGAAGTCTTCATACTTCTGGGATCAAGCTTTCGCTTGGAAACCCACCATCTATCCATCTAACGCCTTCTTTTGTCCAAGTCTCTTCTTCTTTGCAGGTGTCATTCCTCCACAGCCAAAGAGGAGTTCTCACGTCGTCTGGATTACGGTGCACAGACTATATCAAAGTACATACAAGCCTTGACCATCTTTTAGTTTCTCATTTTCTCTCTTTGAATGTGAAAGCGAAATTGCATAGAAACATTCTGGCACGCCCGTTGGGACCCTTAGGGCCTTCCTTGGGTTCCTTTCCTTCTTTTTTCATATAGGGTGCATTAGGATTCTCCCTTTTCACCTCGTTCTTCTTTTCCAAATGACATTATAAGTAGGAATAAAAAGAACTTTTCTTTTCCTTTCTTGCATTTCTAGACTAGTCCAAAATCATATCTTTCAAACCCTTTCTCAACTTGTTTTCATTCCAACTTAACATTTTGACTTGGGGCTTAAAACACTTTGCATTCATTTCTGCCTGCTTGCATTTTCTTAGTCCACACTTAGTAATTAAACCTCATATTGAATAAATCGTAGATCACTTTATGTTACACGACCTAAACCACTTGCACTAAATCAAACATCAAACAATACCTGAGACAAGGCCCGACTGGGATTTCATCCCCCAGCGGATACCTTACCCCTACCTGGCAATCTCACTTGGATTTCACCACCAAGGGGAAAGCCCACTCTGTTCTCTGGCAGAGTCTAAACTATAGGGAAAGTATATTTTGGCTAAGCGAAACCAGCTAACCACTGGAATCGTGAAGTGAGGGGAGCTTGCTCCTTAGCACCAGGCCATGTACGGAACCTAACACAGACTTTTGAGCGCCTAAACATACCTGAAACCATCTTTAGATTACCTATTCTAGGACCCTTCTAACAGCCAACCTCCTCAAACATCGCAATAAGGCATAAGCCACACGATCTTAATAAAATTGTTTCTAGGGATTTAACGCTAGGATCTGCCTATTCTCATCTTATTTTCTATTTTTATCTTTTTTTTTTTGAGCTGGTAAGGACATCTTCTTCATTTCCAAAAACTTTTTTTTTGAGTTTCTGGAAAACACAGTAACCGACATCGGTCCTGTAACCGACGTCGGCAACTTTTCTGCACCAGCATCGGTTATCTGACCAACATCGACACTCTTCTTCACCGACATCAGTTTTTATACCGACATCGGTCACTGTCCATGTCCTTTTTTCCAAAACAACAACTTAAAACCTGACCCCTTTTTCTACCAAAACCTCATTCTGAGTTTCTAAAACTGAAAACACACAGTTTCTGGAACCTGACCCTCTTCTTGACCACGCTCTCTCGTCCCTAACCAATCCTATCATGGAGTTCCACTCGGAGACTAAAAGAACTCCTACAGGACCGACCCTGACTCAGACTCCCATCATCCCTGAAGGGGACCAATATTTTGAAAGATTCTTGGACCTCAACGTCACAGCCCTCCAAAACTATCTCGCAAGAGACCCAACGCGAGACCTTTCGGGTGAAGCGGTGATGACATTAACACCATCTGCTACCCAGCCTTTTGCCTCAACCATTTACCCGACCATGGCCAATACGCAAATTTTGGCCTCCCCATCCATTTTTAGACCAACCTCCATCGGGGTTCCATTACCCCCTCAACCACACGCAATTCAACCAAGTTCTACATCATACCAGAACTTGATTGTCTCGACCCCTCACACTCTTGCACCCATGAATGCAGGAGTGCCAACCTATCCTTCTACCAGTGCCGTCACGCAACCACTCTTGGTGGTATCTATTCAACTTATACCCTCGACCATCATAACTCAACCACTTTTGGCCTCCACTTATGTCCTTGTGACTAGTCATCCGTACGTTGCCCCCTTACTGGTACAACCGACTACGTCGTATGCCTCCTCTAGCCTCTTTTAAGCGCCCTACAACCTAGGGGGTGCTCCATCCGCCAATCCGTCAGTAGACATCATTAAAATGCTAATGGATAAAATGTCCAGTCTCGAGACCTCTATCTCTGGTTCATGCAATGCTCTCTCGTATGAGCAAATTTGCAACGAGCCCATTCATCTTTCTGTCCCTATCCGACCATACCCCAACCAATGGGAGCTTCCTAAATTCACTCGCTTCCAGAGTAAGGAGGACCCACAACAACATCTACAGGCATTCAGACATGCCTGCTATTTTATTACCCACGACGATGCGTTACTTTTATGCATGTTCCCTATGTCCCTTTCTGGCTCTGCCCTTGACTGGTATAGCTCTCTTGCCAGACATTCTATCTTTTCATTCATTCAACTTGCCCAATTATTTCTTGATCATTTTTCTATCAACATCACCAAACAAGTCTCAATCATAGACCTTTACTCCATCAGGCAATTCGACGATGAATCAATAGTCGATTTTGTCGCCCATTGGAGAGGCTTGATTAACCAGCTCTCCTTCTCCTTGCCTCAACCTGAGCTCATCAAGCTCTTTTCTCGAGCATGTGCCAGGCACATCTCTTCTACCTTACGGATTCAGACGTTCCGCACTTTCGACGAAGCTTTCACCATGGCTTGAAAGCTTGAACTCTGTGCCCTTGAAGAGGATAAGGTCAAATTGCGTAATACCAACGCAAAAACCAATGACCATTCTTCTTCCAGAACTTCTTCTTCTGCCAACTCCAAACCCAAATGAGCGGCCAACACTGTGGTCATTAGATCACCATCTTCGATGACAAATAATTACCCTCAACCTTCTACATCTCCAAGCATCACCAAACAATTCCAACAACGGTACATCCAGCATTCATACACTCCACTTGGAGAATCATACGCTTCCATTTTGGAAAAACTACTCAAGCAGGGGGTCCTCAATCTCCCTCCAATCTGACCACCTCAATTCGACCCTTCAAAAGCCCTCCCTGCATGGTATAGGGAGGCCAACTTCTGTCACTTTCATCGCGTCCACGGCCATGACATCGACAATTGCCGAACCTTCAAGAACATCATCCAAGACATGATCGACAAGGGGGATCTTATTTTAGATAACCCGAACGCCCCACCCAACCAACACATCGACATCTTCAAACAACCATTTCTGAACCATCCACCTACTCAACACAACGTCCAAACCATGACCAATGACTCTCATGACCATAACATTCACACAATCAACACTATCTTGCTTCTTGTCCCTAACCAACCTCCTCTATCACAGGATGAAGAACTTTCTTCTCCTATTAGTCCTCCATCTACCTCCCCTATATTGGAGGATGCCTTGACCATGCCAATGCCATTAATCCTACCTTCATCCGAAGACCCTACCTTGCCTACTCCTCAACTACAAGCAGAAGGCACGATCATCCCTGCCTCCTGCCCTCTTGAGGAGCCACTCTCTTATTTCTTCTCCACCAGGAGAAGAACCAGTCTCTCCATCCATTTTGACTGAAGAAGACCTAGTCACAGTTTTCTCTTGCCTGAGATTGCTACGTCTCACTCACCTCCGTCCATATCTGAACTCAAACCCACATCTAACCTTGCCTCACACAAAGGTGACCCTCAACCCAAACTAAAGAAGGCCACTAGACCACACCGGAGGATTCTTCCCCCATCTTCATTATTGCCCTCTATTTTGGGCCCGCATCCGTCCACTTTAATAGGAGTGCTTCCTACTCCCATACTTCACAGAGGCAAGTCACCTCCATTACTCCCTCAACCCCTTAGACATATATCTCCTCCAAACCATTGACTTATGCCTCTTAAACCAAAGTCATCAACCCCCACTGTAACAAAACATCTAGACCCGTTAGCAGGTTCTTATGCCTTGCTGTTATGGCAATTGCTGCAATCCTCTCACATCAATCTCCCGCCGCTTAGACCATATCAATCTCTCAGACCAAAACCCCCCTGGTTCGATGACACTCGCATTTGTGCATATCATCGCATGCTTGGGCACGACACCGAGCATTGTTGTGCCCTCAAGATTGCCATTCGCCAATGTCTGGGGAATGACACCCTTCTTTTCGACCACATCGTCAACAAACCTTCCTCACCGCCCCACTCATCAACTCTCAGATCAAAACCATCTTGGTTCAACAACTCTAAATTCTGTCATTATCACCACACTCTGGAACATGACACTGAGCGTTGTTGCGCTCTTAAAGCTGTCATTCATCAACAACGGAGAAAGGATTCCCTTCTCCTCAAGGACCCTCTTGACCACCTCTTCGACAAATTATCAACACCGACCCATGCCTCTCAAACCTCATCACCTAAATTGGGATCTCCACGCCAGACTATGGTCCCTTTACCACCTTTGACCCCATTATTCGACATCAACACAGTCCATTTGACCACTAAGCCTCAACCGACCTTGACCAATCTATCCAACATTCTCCCTAAGCAACTGGGGGAATCCAACCTTATCTTAACCTTGACCAAACATTCAACCAAGCCTTCGACCATGACATCGACCATGACCTCGACTAAACCTCGACCACACATAGTCCAATCATCAACCAACCTTTTTAATCATGACCCCGACCAGCATCAACCAAACCTCAACCAAACTTCAATTATCAAACACCACCCAACCAAGCACCTATCACTTCTTCAAACCGTCATTAATCATTGTGACCAATATGGAACGAGGAAAATGGGGCACCTTTGCTCCTAATTGACTTGAACCTTAACGCACTAGCATGGCCCAAGGACTTATCAGAACTTGAGCCCCCTTTTATGCCTTGCATCTATGACCAGTCCACTGTTAGTCAAATAGTTATTCACTTGACGTTTAACTTGAGCTCGATCCCTTGAGCAGTCCCTGTCACCGTCATTCCTATTTCCTTTCAACCCTCAATCCTAACCCTTTTATCAAGCATGAATGCTTTGTCTTAATAAAAGGGAAACCCGCTAAACCTCTATAGTCAAGTCCATGACCAAAAGTCCAGTTAGCAAATCAATCAAATATAAAAATGGGATACATATTCCAAGGTCATAAAACTATAAATGTAGATTGCTCCCTCGAAGGACAGCTGCATCATCATTGCTGTATTTACTAGACTGCTCCCTCAAAGGACAGCTAGGCCAAAGTCATCAAAAACATAAAAAGCATAATATACACCACTCCCTCGAAGGATGGCTATGCATAAATTTTGCTACATACACAGCACTATTTTTGAAGCTTCCTACATCGATCCGCTTCACGACATGACCACAAAGCAAGACAATATCCCATCGCAGGCTTCCCGCATCGATCAGTCTGCCCTTTAAAAAAAAAAAACTGACTGACAAAACTTAGAGTCATGGACTTGTCTATAGTCGTTCTTGGGTCACCTATAAAAGGAGCAAGATTCTTCCTGCCACAAATAGGTTACCCCTTCCTCTCCTATCATATCACCCGCTCAAGGGACTTCGAGTTCACTTATTGTCAAGTGATTCGATTACTTCTCTAGCACAACTCACTGGTCCACGACGCAATACATACACGGGGCTTTTGTTCTAACAACCCATATCCATGCCATCCTTTTTGGTCCTTGTCAATGAAGGAGCGATACACGCTTTCACTTATCTTTCACACTTTGGTCACATTCAACCAAACCCTTTTCTACCCAACCAAACCAACCTCAACATTTTCAGATCAGCAACTCGACATCATGACATCATCATCATCATTGTCCTTTTCACATAGTTTCTATGGACACCAATACACATGGAAACTATCGACCTGACACAATTTATGTTAAGCATAAACCAATACTTGCTGAAGCATAAATAGACCTCAATTCATTTTTAGCATACATCCATCACGAATATGGAAAATTGCTAGGGATGAAAGACCACTCAACCAATGTTACAGAATACACCATTGGAAAAGGCTGTAGCATCATTTTCTTCTCATCATTTCGACCTTGATCTCGACCAAAACCAGCCTATCGATCTCTTTGGCCCTCTGTCCAAACTACATTGGTCTGAGGCCCTTCACACAAGGGCTATGTAGGCAGCACTCAGTCTTCTGAGGTTAGCTCAGCCATTCCTTTGTCCACCCATCTGCTCAATCGTCTCTCTCAAAATGTCAACCTTTCATCTTTCATTATGACCAATCAACCAACCCTGCTAATGTCAAAGTTATTTTTGACTCCTCATGGGGCACATTTGAGATCACTTATATCTCAACCCGACTAGCGACCATGGAGATCACGCCTATCTCTGCAGACCTTGACCACTTCTGAGACAACTCTGTCTTGGTTTTGTTTGCACTCATACTACCTCACGAATAGATAGCAAAATTGTTTGCAGACTATTTTTGGACCCTCACAAGTATAGGATCGCAAGCCGGTTGATCCGCACTACTTGTGACTTTTTCGTGTTTCTGGGAGCACTTCCTGAGCTTGGGATACCTGGAACACGATGACCATTTGGAGCTTTAGCTTCGATTGAATAACCCGATCAACAGACGACTAAATGCTGGGGCCCAGTTTTTTCAATTTTGGCACTCCTCGACCTTTTGACTGCGACCATTTGACCTACCTGTCCCGTGAAGTGGTATGCGCGCAATCACGACTTTTGCAGCGTTCACCCTCACTCTCCTTCTCATCCACCTTTTGTCAAATCGGCACCTGACATCAGGTTTCCTTCCCTCGACTCCCACTTTGAGGGGGAATACCTCATCCATACCTCGGGGCAATCCACATCATCCCACACTTGGGGCAACCAACTCCTATTTTTGTCTTGCAGTTCGTCCAGAACAACCAATAAGACAAAAAGGGGGAAATGTAGACACCGAAATCGTGTCTAACCCTTGTTCACCCCCCCTCCTTGGACACATCACCCATGACACCTCGCCTAGGACACCTCACCTTGGACCATTTCCCACCTTATGACTCACCCAAGACCTATTCTTACTTCTCTCTAACCACCTAACCAACTCTCATGCGTATTTATCTTAACCTTTGACAATTCTTCCACTGACTATGCACTTGGCGGATGGAGAATGGGGTTGTTGGCCCTTTTAACTATTTTCCACCCACTGACGTTGGTCAACTGTCGGCCGACATCGGCGGGATCGCCGAAGTCGGTTTACTTAAACCGTCTTCTGACCCTATCCACGACTAATCACAAATTCTAATCAAACTCTGAATCTCGGGAGCTAATCACGAATCTAGAATCTGGTGTCTTCGACCATCTGTCATTCTGCCAATCTCTCAGTGAAGCCTCTCACTCTCTCCCTCAGGTACATCATCAGACTTCTACACTAGCAACAGGGCCTCCACACAGGCTACATCAACAGCAGGTACGGGGATCATCAGCAGCAGCACACCTTCAACAAGGCACAGGTATGTATGTTTTCTATGTTTTCTAGTCATTTGCTTCTAAGTATTATGAATTAGATTCAACACTATCTCCCCCCAGACCAAACTGTTCCCAAACCCGAATCCATATTTCCCTATTGCCTCTGTCCTCTGTCGGACTATACACTCTGCCCATTCAACTAGACTCTCAGATCCAGATCCCAGACCATTCAACCAAGCCCAAAACTTTGTCTTAGACCACTCAAACAGACCCAGAGCCTTCTTTGGCCTTGTCCACAGACCAGACCTGACCAAACTCTATCCACGGACCACAGATTCGACCAGACCTTGTCCAAAGACCATTGCCCCGACCGACATCGGCCACTTCCCCAACTGACGTCGGCATAATAACCGACGTCGGTAGACCTCAACAACTGACACCAGTAGTACACCTGACGCCAGTGACTGTGACCAGTCTGACAGCATCTCTCAGGTAAGCTTTTGCTTCCTTTTCATTTCCATCTTTTATCACTTTCAGTCTTTTAACATTTTGCTATTTATCAGACACTTCTTTTTATTGACTAGTGGGTTGATATCCCTTAAGGAAGTCTTCATACTTCTGGGATCAAGCTTTCGCTTGGCAACCCACCATTTATCCATCTAACGCCTTCTTTTGTCCAAGTCTCTTCTTCTTTGTAGGTGTCATTCCTCCACATCCAAAGAGGAGTTCTCATGTCATCTGGATTACGGTGCGCAGACTATATCCAGGTACATACAAGCCTTGACCATCTTTTAGTTTCTCATTTTCTCTCTTTGAATGTGAAAGCGAAATTGCATAGAAACAATTGTAGAGGGATATGTCACACTAATTGATATTATTCCCATCTTGTCACTTGAGTTAGGTGGTCCTCAATCTAGTTTGAAAGCCCTATTGGTCGAAGCATGTAGAATCTCTCATAGATATAACAAGAAAACATCATGATCAAACCCATGGTTTACTATCCCCTGCTCAACATCCCATAGAATTCATGTATGAGTTCCACCTAGATTTTATCACCCATGTCATACATAGTGCCCTACTCTAATATAAATCAAAATAGAGCTATAATTTATAGTAGAATCATGTTATCTGACTTATGACACAACACATTCATAGTCACCAAGCTGATGATGTCCTTATAGATGTATGGATTTCTAAAAACATGAATAGTGAAGAGTTCGATAATCATCTTGTGTTGATCGTACTTGTCATAACATGTGGTCCATCAAACTAGCTCATGATGCTTTACTATAGATAGATATGCATCACAGATCATAGGTGTGTCCTTGATAGGTAGCCCTAGTATAACATGTACATCTTGTTGAGTTGTGGAGCTAAAAGCTTCACTAGATGAGAAAATGCAGAGGTTGCTGGAGTTACACAGTCACCGACATCAGTCAGGACTGACCGACGTTGGTCAGGGGTCGACCAAAAGCTACCGACGTCAGTTATGGATCGGCCGATGTTGGTCATATGCAGATAGATAGGGACCGATGTCGGTCACTTGTGCATTCCAGAATTCTATTTTTGAGGAAGAATAGATTGTTTGTATGAAAAGAGTAACTGTTAGTCTTGAGTCCGCATTTCTATTTTTGGTAGGATAGATTTGAACATTTGATTAAGAGGTGTATCTAACGATGGAGAATGCATAGCTCATGAATCCTAGTGTTATATAATAGGGTTAGATCTTCATAGCTTGTAGACATGTAATGTGTAGACAATTCAAGGATTGAATTGGTTGTAATTGAGAGAGAGAACTCTTGAGGGAAAGAGATCTGTACATCTGAGAGGTGTGAGAAGAAAGAGAGATTTATTCATTGTATTTCCTTCTGGAAGAGTTTAATACAAGTTTTGGTTATTTCTTGTATCTCATATTCTTTGTTGTTTCTGATTTCTAGTTACTTATTACTTCTAGTTTAATTTCATGTTTAGTTGATTACACAAAAGTAATCAATTGTACTCTGTTAGATCCTAACAAGTGGTATCAAAGCTTGGTTCAGAGCTTGGTTCACTAACACCTTGGTTTCAAAGTGTGTTAAGTGTTTGTTGATTACAGGTCACTCACAGGGGTTTTTTTTTGAGTGGGAGTAAAGAAATGGCAGAAGAAAGTACACTAAGAATGGAGAAATTCAATGACAAGAATGATCAATTATGGAGGATGTAGATAGAAGATTATTTGTATCAAAAAGATCTGTACTTACCGTTGGGTGGGGTTTCAAGAAAGCCCACAGATATGCAAGATGAAGAATGGAATGTTCTTGATACAAAGGCTCTTGGATCTATAAGGTTGAGCATGGCATCTTCTATGATTTCCAACTTATCACAGGCAAAGACAACGGTAGAGTTAATGGATACTTTGGAAAATTTATATGAAAAGCCCTCAGCTTCGAATAAGGTATATCTTATGAAGCAATTATTTAATTTGCAAATGCAGGAAGGTGGATTGGTATCTAATCATCTTAATGATTTCCATGCAATAGTAAATTAGTTAAATTCAGTCAAAATAGTTTTTGATGATGAAATTAAGGCTCTCTTAATCTTATGCTCTTTACCTGAAAGTTGGCATAGTTTGGTAATGGTAGTTAGTAATACTACATCTGCTTCAAATATCTTGAAAGTTGATGATGTTGTTAGTGTAATCTTGAATGAAAAAATTTCCAGGAAAAACACAGAGGAAACATCAGGTAATGCTTTAAGTATTGAAAGCAGGGGAAGGCAAAGAGAGAAGGGCAAGCAAGGGAGATCAAGGTCAAAGTCAAAGATTAGAAGTAGATCCAAATATAGAAATAGAGGTATAATCTACTGAAATTGTGGAAAGAAAGGGCATGCAAAGAAAAATTGCTGGTTGAAAGTTAAAGAAGAAAATTAGCATGAAGATAAAGAAGAAGCAAAAGTTGCAGGTATTGTTGCACAAGATGCTCTTATATTTTCTTTGGATAATAAAGTAGAATCTTGGGTTTTAGATTCTGGTGCCTCTTTCCATGCAACCCCAAATAGAGAATTTTTCAATGATTATGTCCATGGAGATTTTGGAAAAGTTTATTTAGGGGATGATGAGCCTTGTCAAATTGTTGGCAAAGGAAAAGTGCAGCTGAAATTGTAGAATGGCAACACATGGGTGTTGAAGGATGTCATGCATGTACCTGTCCTGAAGAAGAATTTGATTTTTGTAGGAAAGTTGGGGGATGAGGGTTGCACAGTAACTCTCACAGCTGAATCTTAGAAAGTTTCCAAGGGTGCACTTGTATTAGCTAGAGGTAAGAGAATAGGTACACTTTATCTATGTACTTGTATTACGGATTATTCTCCTTTTGTTTTATCTACTTCAGATGTAGATGCAAAGTTATGGCACTGTAGGCTTGGTCACATGAGTGAGAAGGGAATGAATGTTCTTAAGTCAAAAGGTAATCTTTTAGATTTGAAAAGCATAGATCTAGATTTCTATGAGCATTGTATTTTTATAAAATAGAAGAAAGTGAGGTTTTTCAAAACTGGGTCAACAAAGAAGAAGCACAAGTTGGAGCTTGTTCACACAGACGTGTGGGGACCAACTCAGGTAGCTTCTATTGGAGGATCATGGTATTATGTTACTTTCATTGATGATGCTACAAGAAAGGTATGGATTTATTACATAAAGAAGAAATCTGATGTTTTTGACACATTTAAGAAATGGAAAGCTTTGGTTGAGAATGAAACAGGTTTGAGATTGAAGTGCCTTAGATTTGATAATGATGGTGAGTACTGCAGCAATAAATTCAACCGTTACTATTCTATGAGTGAAATACCCAGGGAAAGGATGGTTCTAAGGACACCTCAGCAAAATGGAGTTGCTGAAAGGATGAATAGAATAATAATGGAGCGTGCATGAAGTATGAGGTTGCATGTTGGTTTGCCCTTACAGTTTTGGGTAGAAGCTGTAGATACTAAGGTTTACCTGATTAATAGAGGACCTTCTACTGCACTAGATGGTGGAATTCCAGAAGAGGCATGGACAGGTAAAAAGGTAGATCTTTCATTTCTCAGATTTTTTGATTCTGAAGCTTTTGTGCACATTGATAAAGAAAATAGAAAGAAGCTGGATGCTAAATCTATGTGATGCACATTCATTGGTTATGGCTCTGGAGATTTTGGATTCTGGTTGTGGAATTCAGGAACTAACAAAATTATTAGAAGTCGTGATGTTGTTTTCAATGAGAAGGTGATGTACAGTGATCAGCTCAAGAAGTTGAATAATTTTGATTAGGGCAATGTAGATTTGGATGAGGTTATGATCCAAAATGAGCTTGTAGGTATAAATAATCACACATAAGAAAACACAGACACCTACATCGGTCAGGCAAGAACTGACGTCAATTAGGCAAGAACCGATGTCGATTAGATAGGAACCAATGTCGATCAGATAGAAACTGACGTCAGTCAGGTGGAACCGACATCGGTTAGGTACAGACCTAAAGATGACTGAGATCAGTCACTGACAGAAAGAAATTTGGGCAGACAGCAAGCTGTGAATGAGTCTCAAATGTCCATGAGGAGGTCTGAAAGAGTAAATAAACCTCCAATTTGATATTCCCCTTCTTTATTCTACTTGTTGCTCACTGATAGTGGAGAACCAGAAAGTTTTGATGAAGCAATGTAGGTAGAATCTAGGAATTAGTGGGAGCATGGCATGAATGAGGAAATTGATTCCTTGAAAAAGAACCAAACATGGGATTTGGTTGAGTTACCAACTGGAAAGAAAACACTAAAAAACAAATGGGTTTACAGGTTAAAGGAAGGAGATAATGGACAAATGAGACATAAGGCCAGGTTGGTAGTAAAGGGATTTGCACAGAAACTAGGTATTGATTTTGGTGAAATTTTTTCTCCTATAGTAAACTATTTAGACTGTATTGTCTTTAGTTGCTATTGAGGATTTGCATCTTGAGCATCTTGATGTTAAGATAGAATTTATTCATGGAGATTTGGATGAAGAGATATATATGGATCAGTCGAAAGGTTTTGAGGTCAAAGGTAAGGAGAAACTTGTGTGCAGGTTGAAGAAAAGCTTATATGGTCTTAAGCAAGATCCAAGACAATGGTATTTGAGGTTTGACAGGTTTATGACAGACATGGCTTTAGTAGATGTCAATCTGACCATTGTGTTTATTTTAATAGATTGGATAATGGTAGTTATATTATCCTGTTACTGTATGTAGATGATATGCTTGTTGCAGGTTCACACATGCAGGATATTAATGAGCTTAAGGTAAAATTAGCTCACACATTTTCCATGAAGAATTTAGGAGCAACAAAGAAAATCCTTGGCATGAGTATTAAGAGAGACAGGAAAAATCATAGTTTGATTTTGTCTCAAGAGGATTATGTGAACAAGGTGTTGGAGAGGTTCAATATGCAGGATGCAAAACCGGTAAGCACACCTATGGCTGGACACTTCAAGTTGAGCAAAGAATAGTGTCCTAAATCACATGATGAGGTTGAGTACATGAGTAGAGTTCCATATGCTTCAGCATTTGGGAGCTTGATGTATGCAATGGTATGTACTAGACCTGATATTGCCCAAGCAGTGGGAGTTGTCAGCAAGTTTATGGCCAATCCAAGAAAGGAACACTAGAAAGCAGTTCAGTGGATTCTCAGATATCTGAGAGGGACCAGCAGTAGGCATTTATGCTATGGAGGGTCAAACACTTCTCTACATGGGTATGTAGATTCGGATATGGTAGGTGAATTGGATGGCAGAAGAAGCACCATAGGATATGTCTTCACTATTGGTGGAACGACAGTTAGTTGGATTTTAAAGTTACAGAAGGTTGTTGCCTTGTCTACTATAAAGGCAGAATACATTGCAGTCATAGAGGCTAGCAAGGAAATGATTTGGATGACTCAGTTCATGGAAGAGTTGGGAAAGGAGCAAAAGAGTTACAGATTGTACAGTGATAGTCAAAGTGCAATTCATTTGGCAAAGAATTCAGCCTTTCATTCAAGAACCAAACATATACAGCTTAGGTACCACTTCATTAGACAGGTATTGGAGGATGGTGAGTTGAAGCTGGAAAATTTCCACACAGATAAGAACCCTGGTGATATTTTATCAAAGCCGGTAACAAAGGAGAAGTTGAATCTTCATTCAACTTTTGTTGGTCTTCAAGATTGAGCTTGAAGATGGAGAAACAAGCTAGAGGATGTTGTTGTACAGGTACAGGTGCAGCTGTTTATCTCCAAGTTCCTCTAGGGTGATGACCACCTCCATAATGTCCCCATACACCACCCACCTAAATTTGTTGGTAGTATTCTCCCAATGATCAAGAAACATAGATATTAACTATATGCTAAGGACTTTACACATATACATGATGCCTCTAAACCTTAGATTGGTAAGACATATTATGTCTCCATATTTTAACCTAACTAGTAGACCTAATAGTCAATGCATGTCTATAGTCCTCCATAGTCACCTTCATCTCTGTAAAATGTTCAACAATAGTGCTCAATGAGATTTTAATCAAAAAAAAAAATCAAATTGAAATCTAACTTAAAATCCACATTTTCAGTTAAAAATGGTCTTTATTTCTACTATATTGACCATTTTTGTTATTTCTTACTACATCACCACTTATAGTTTATATTGTATCAGCCTTATATTTATTATTTTACTACATCAGCCATGCTTTTACTATATCAACCATCAATTCATTCCTACAACATTGGTCACATACATATTGTATTGGCCATGTCATTTGGTTATCCTATTGTATCATCCATATTATAGAGTATTGGCCATATAGTCCTTTGTTAAAGTATTGGCCAGGTTGTACTATATCAAACAATTTAATTAATTTTTCTACTATATTGGCCACCATGTGGTACCAGCTTCTACAGTTATATTTGATACTTAATTGTATTGTCCTGGTCGATACAGTTTCTTGACAGTGGTGATTTCTTCCCTTTTGTAATGATTACTTCTATCCCTAAATTTCACTTTTGGTTTTTTCTTGTTATCCTTCAAAATTTCATCTACATTTTAATGCTTATTGGAGCAAATTTCATTACCTGAATTACCCCCAGTGCGTAGATTTATTAAATATAGTCTATTTAATCTCTTTTACCGAATGAAAAAATTAATGCATTACATATATGCATGTCTCTTACGACTACTCCTAGGTGACCTCTAATGCATATGCCTTGTTTTCCTCTGCGCATTATATCTCATCATGCTAGAATTGGTTGTCCAAATCTCTCATTTTCTCAAACTAGCAAATGAGCAAATCAAGTTTGGTTTACTTATTTATAGAAAAAAAATTAAATTTTGAAACTTCATATTATTTACCTCCATATTTTGTATTTTTCAAATATATTTGTTTCCATAAGTCCTTTTCATAAACCGAAATAAGCTTAGGATCCAAGCAAAGTAAGGTATTTTTAAGTGTACTAAAATTTAAAAAAAACTCTAAAAAAATATATTTTTCTTTTATTTTTTAGGTCTACCTATCTAGCTTACAAATTGGAAACTACCATCAATTGTAGAAAAAATAATGTCATCTCTTATATCAGCAAATTATTTGAAGTTACATATTGATCTTTAATAATTTACTTTCATTTCATTTAGCATTTCATGTTATGTTATGTTGTGTTTCTATGTATATTTCCTAAAGCACCATCATGTGTTACATTATTGTGACACATTATTAATTTCGAATGAGGCATATGTATACACATGATATTTTTTACTTTATTACTTTATTGATGGTTTCTCTTGTAAGAGTTTGTTAGTGCATCAATCTACCTAGGTGCATGTCATAAGGAGTGAACCAGAATGAAGAGAGATCTACTCATGGTATTTTTTGAGAGATGTATACATATTATTTTTTATACCTTCATTACTATCAGTCTGACCTCCTATGATTCTCTTTCCATCTTTCCTCTCCATCTACTTTTTGTTTAGTTTTTCTAGTCACCCTATATTCATACTATATCAACTAGGTAGATACAATTTATTTCACGTCTTTATTTTCCTATATTATATTTATTTGGTCAATATAATTTTGAGTCTTGTCTCTATCAGTTGTACTATATTGACCTAGCTGATACAAATATATATTAGCTTACATCCTTTCCAAAAATATTGGTTTGGTCTATATCGATGGCTTAGAGTTCAGGGTTAATTCTGAGTTTGGAGTCATATATATAGGGGACATATTATCATTCCCAAACATATAACACACTCATTTTCTCTGCTTTCACTCACATTTATACTCTTAAACAGTAAAAGGATGAGTTATAGGCTTAGACTCTTATATCATGGAGGTCTAGTCTTGCATAAAGATCTCTAAAGTTCGATAGGAGTTGTCATACCAAGGGGGTGTCCCAGACTTTAGAGGACCCAACTAAGGATATATATATATATATATATATATATATATATATATATATATATATATATATATATATATATATATATATATATATATATATATATATATATATATATATTCTTATTGTCATTTGAATTCTTCATCCTATAACATCTTTTGAAAAATTCCACTTGAGCCAAAGGGATAGATTTATATATCAACGAGTCACCCCAAATGTAAGTATCTTTATCCCTATTATATTTCATTTAAAATATTTGTTTTGTTTATTGTTGTAGTGGATGTGTGTTGTTGATATTTTCTTATGTTCCTTTGTATACTAAATAACTTGGTATAACTATAGGGCTTCTTAGGCTTGCCACTATCATCTTGGTTGGATAGACTACCCATTGGTTGACCATTGCACCACTTATTTTTTTATTAGTTTAGTATGTTGTAGCTATCTTGGATTAATGTTACCCTTGTTCATCAGTGCTTTGCATATGGTATCTATATTATATCCTTGATGCACCCCTTTGTTACTATTATCACCCAAATTTTCACCTGTGACAATCCTAGGCTATGGGTGGCCTAATATTAAATTGAATCTCTAGGTTAAGGGCTAGCTCCCCTTGATGTATCACTTAGGCTCACAAACTACTCTATCAACTTGCTAAGAAAAGAGAGAGAAACCTACTTTAATGGAATTGATGCACCAAACTGATTGAACACTACCAATCATATGCATATACACTTCAACTATGAGACTAACTTGAAACAAACACTACTCTAAATATGCCTCTTTATATCAACAATTCATTTTTGAGACAGTGAAAGATGCTTGGCCTAGGAGGACTAGTCAAGAGGTCATATAATGACACTAGTTAATAGATAACTCACTCAATCTTCACACCTCACTTAAACACTTCACAAAATCTATAAAAAAACTTTCCAAATGAATATGGATGCTAGAAAAGGACAACATGCCAAGGAAGCAAAGTTTGTCACTTGACAAGACCAACTAGTCACACACACATATTGAAACCATTCAAAGGAGTAGGTTAAACCATAAGTTTATCATTGATCAAAGGATTGAAAATTGGTAGGGATTCACCATACCTAGGTGGCGGATACATACATATCCTATCAAGGTTGAATATATATAAAAAGTGAGAGAAGAGAGAGAGAAGGGATGTAGGAAATCCCATTGACAAAGGTCACTCTTGATGGAGTGAGTTAAAATGAATAAAGAGGAGTTATGAAATAGTTACATCAGACCCTCCAAGACATGTTTCTCTTATTAAGATGTCTTCCTCTTCTAGATGGTGTAAGAGTTTCAAACATTACTTGACACCTTATTTTTGTCCTTCAAAATTGCCCTTTGTCTTAGCTTGTGGGATGACAAGTGGATTAATTGACCATCAGTTCATGTGGGACTAATTTTTATCTACTCCTGACACCTTTCATCTATTTAGTAAACTCCTAAAACTGAATTTGCAATGATGATTACACCTCTTAGGTGTCTTGAAGCCCACTTGGCCTTACTATGTCTATCTTGCTTGCAAGTGTCAATTCTTGAGTTTATCTTCATAAATTAAATTATTATCCATTAATGACATATTAACATCATATTAGAGCTGAAACAACTCATTTTGAGGCCTCAAACTACCCCCAAGATCTCATATTGTACCTTAAGCTCTCATTTGACCTCAATTCCTTGTAACCCTGAAATCATGTAAACCTCCTTGTGTAAAATAATGTACAAAGTATACTAGGAAACTAAAGATATTTTTGAGGATACAGTATCAAATTATATATTTATACCAAATTTTAGGGCCTGACACCAAGTGGAAATGCACTTTTTCTGCTATTATCTCTCTTTAATTAGGCCTCAATTAAGCCTCCATGCCTAAAAACTAAGTTTTGGCCCAAACTGACTCCCACATGTGTGAAACTAAATAAAAGTGTTTGATTAAATTTACCCATATCCTAACCATGATCCATGTCAAATTTAAAATTCTAGGACCTTGTACGGATGGGTAAACCATGAAATGGTCAAAACCCTAGCCTAGGTGCTTGAACAGGCTTGAGAGACAATTGGAGTGTTTGGAAAGAATTTTATAGGGTATGAAACTTGGAATTGGTTTGCTTAATCTTTAAATATAATTAAGCAACTCAACACTTTGATAATGAGGTCTCCATTTGCATTTTCAAGTTTGTAGATAGGCTCCTTTACCTATAAACTAGTGCATTCTCACTTTCTTAGCCAACTTGATGACTTGGTTGGCTCATATATCATCTTGGGAGACCTATATAAGTGAATATAATATTTTTAAACCTTTTATCATGCCTAAAAATCCTTTTTACTTGGTTTGGAGGTAATTCATACCCTGCTTCTTCACACACGATCTTACAGCTATGTATTTAATCCTATTCTGTACAATATTGTACGTTGCACATGAAAAAAAATTCTTGAAAATATGTTTAAGAGACCTAATATGGTCAAAAAAATCATAAAAGATCAATTCAATTCATTATAAACCACTGGAGGGAATATATATCTCATTGGGTTACTTCGAGGGTTTTAAGAGGGTTTTATGTATCTTCATCTCTTAAGGATTGTTCATAGAGAATAGATCCTCTCTCTCCTTCCTAATATGTCATGTCCCCTTTTTAGTTGACATGTGCAGAGTAGATGATTAGCCTATTATGTGACCCTCGTAGGCTAATGAGATGGATAGAGGGTCTTGATAGAGATGGGTTGGAATTCGTTCGGGCTCTTTCGGGCATGAATTAAGGGAGATATTAATATTTGATTGATTTAATCAAATATTAATTATTTGATCTAATTTTAATTAATTATTAATTATTAATTATTAATTATTAATTATTAATTATTAATTATTAATGATTGAGTCTAATTTGAGGATGCAAATTCTAAATTAAGACTTGGTCTAATTTTAAGACCCTAGTTCTAATTTAAGGGAGTCTAATTTTAGCAA
Source organism: Torreya grandis (assembly GCA_037957365.1). Classification (NCBI taxonomy): domain Eukaryota; kingdom Viridiplantae; phylum Streptophyta; class Pinopsida; order Cupressales; family Taxaceae; genus Torreya; species Torreya grandis. Next base: position 316,524 of record JARHVA010007393.1, read on the forward strand.
GCACACCTTTGGAGGTGTATAAGAATCTCTCATGGGAGAGAGTTTGTATAATTCATGATTATTTTTTGATATTGATTTGAAGACAGATTTTGCTAAGGGTTTTCCCTGAGAAGACTGAGCCAAGGCTCCAGGATTCCATCTGCAGTGAAGAACGTCAACTCTTCATTGTGTGTGATTCAGAGGCTGTGAAAGATAAGCTGATCTATTGCCAAACTGCATTGAAGAACGTCAACTCTTCAGTGTGAGCGATTCAGAGGTTGTGAAAGATCAACCGATCTATTGCCGAATTGGGAGATAACTTCATCCAGAAGCTATCACATGTACTTACAAGTTTGAGAGATAACTTCACACAGAAGCTATCACGAGGGTTTACAGGTATTTTCATTACTTGGGTTTTGATTCCAGAATTATACAGATATAGATCTTTTGTATTAGCCCAAAATTCTACAGATCAAGATCAAGCATATAGGTTGAGCGATATCAGTGGCCGTACGACTTCCGTACAGATCTGTGAAAATTCGTACACATCTACAGAAAGTTCAGGTACCGACATCGGCGAACAGAGACTTACAGAGACCGACATCGGTCGACTCATCACCGACGTCGGCAAGGGGACCACTACAGGTCGACCGGCGACGGCAGTATAACCGACGTCGGCGACTGTGTTTTTTACACAACAGGCCGAGACGTGCCAGATTCAGCCCAGTTTGCGGAATATTCAGGCTATAAGGCCGAACTTTCGATATTCTTTGTATACTTGACAGAGGATCTCGATTGTAAGCTTATGAGCAAATAAATAAGAAATTATACTGTGATTTATTCATCTATTTGGAGATATTTTGCAGAAATTCAGTTAAGCAATTTGGAGCTTTTGTTTTGATATTCGAAGGGATATCACAGTGGTATCAGAGCTAAATCCTGCCATCCTGAGGGTTTGACAGATCTTATGCAGCCACAAGGGTTGGAACCACACGGGTATTTCACGCGCAGTAGAGCTTTGCTAGAAGGTACTCAAGTTTTAGAACAACCGCCGGAAGACATGGGTGATGATATTGGCAGGGCCCGTATTCCTCACCATCCGAGAGATCAAGATGATCCAGAGGTTTTACTTACTCTTAGAGAACTACGAGAAGGGCAAAGGCAGAATAATCAGGTATTACAGCAGTTGGCAGCAGCACTGCCAAGATTGGGTTCTCCGAGGAGACATTCCCCACACCGTGAAGATGTCAGAAGTGTTGCAGGATCACAGAGAGGTCATGGGACTGTTTCTCGTACAGGGAATAGGCCTACTAGGCCTATCTTTGTGAGACAGGAAGCAGAGGAGGTGATAGCAGGTGAGGAGCATGAGGAGGCATTTACGGACCCACTTAGGGCAGCGACTGAAGAGTGGGAGTCATTACCACCTATGGTCAGGGAGATGATTACTTTTGACCGATTCCGCACACAAAGGAAAGAACATTACCGAGGTCGACAGAATGGGAGACCAAGACCCCAGAACAATGATCTGAAGCATGCTACTAGTAGGCTCACACTAGCAACATTTGACGGTAGTGGTAAGGTGACAGCACAGGCCTGGGTTAGTAAGCTGGATACATTTCTCACATTGCGACCGATGGGTGAGGAAGATGCTATCAGATATGCGACACTACATCTCGAGGGAGTAGCTCACGAGTGGTGGCACCATGGGATGGTGACACTCCATCATGATCAGATCACTACTTATCAGGAGTTTGTGGACAGGCTGGTGGAGCATTTTGACAGGAGGGATCCAGAGTCCTATTTCTGAGAGTTGGCACAGTTGCGCCAAAGCGGCGGTCTAGAGTCATACATTGGTGACTTCCAGAAGTTATCAGTCATGGTTCCTGACATTTCAGAGAGGAGACTAGTAGTACTCTTCGTGGAGGGATTGACAGAACCACTGAGAGGTTGGGTCAAAGGCTTTGATCCTCCTTCCTTACAGGAAGCTATGAAGAAGGCGTGCAGTATGGAGATGGCAGCCCCATCAAGTAGATCTAACTCCAGAGGTACTTCTTCATCGAGAGACCATAAGCACTCCAACGGGGATACAGAGAGACCGGATTTTAACATAGATAAATCCGGGGTTAAAAATGATTCAAAAGCCAATCCAGCAGCACCACCTTTGGATCGTGAGGCGCTTAATGATCTACGCAGGAAGAAGCTTTGCTTCTACTGCAAAGGTCCATATGATATCCATCACGATTGCCCTTTGAGGCCTAAGGGCAAAGCAAATCGTGTGATGTGGGCGTATTATGAGGATGCGAAATCAGAAGATTCTGAACAGCAGGATAGTTCTGAGGAGGCAGAGGCTTCAGAGCCTAAGGCAGAGGCAGATTTAGAGCTTCATATACAGGAGGCACGCCTATCCAGCATTCAGTCGGATGAGTCATTCAGACTCCGTGGAGTTTTGGCAGGGCAGAAGGTTACCACCCTTCTTGATACAGGAGCCACACATAATTTCATAGATGCTACATTTGTGGAGAAGCGTGGACTCACTACCGAAAATTTTGAGGGAATTAGAGTTAAGGTAGCCGATGGTCACACTCTTAGGTGTGAGCGCATGATTAGAGACCTCCCATTGCGCTTGAACAACTATGAGTTCAAGGCTAATTATTTTGTAGTGAACATGGGGGACATAGAATTAGTCTTGGGTATGAAGTGGCTTCATTTATTTGAGGAAGTTACTCTTCATCTCAAAGATATGGAGGTTCGTTTTCAGGTTGATGGGAAAACACATATTCTTAAGGCAATACGGGGCAGCAGCTTCAAACATATGTTTTTTCATCGGATAGAGATGCCTGTACTACATGACATGAAAGAGTGCGATGATAAGTGCACATTGGCACCAACACAGGAGAGATATGAGGACGAGCTTTTTCTTGAGGTGAGTTCAGTTCAAGAGTTAGCACATGTGGTAGAGTCTCAGCTTTCTTTTACAGGTGGGTCACATGTTGATGACGATATACGTACAGGAGACAGAGGTGATGTGACGCCATTGGATGAGAGTGGTGATGGACAGGGCTTGGAGTTTGTGTTGGTTGACAGCACTGTAGATCGAGACTTCATTTGGGATCCAGGTATTCAGCGATTGCTTGAGGGCAAGCAATTTCAGGAGGGGCAGATTGTCATGTCCCCTTTTTAGTTGACATGTGTAGAGTAGATGATTAGCCTATTATGTGACCCTCGTAGGCTAATGAGATGGATAGAGGGTCTTGATAGAGATGGGTTGGAATTCGTTCGGGCTCTTTCGGGCATGAATTAAGGGAGATATTAATATTTGATTGATTTAATCAAATATTAATTATTTGATCTAATTTTAATTAATTATTAATTATTAATTATTAATTATTAATGATTGAGTCTAATTTGAGGATGCAAATTCTAAATTAAGACTTGGTCTAATTTTAAGACCCTAGTTCTAATTTAAGGGAGTCTAATTTAAGGGAGTCTAATTTTAGCAAGCACACCTTTGGAGGTGTATAAGAATCTCTCATGGGAGAGAGTTTGTATAATTCATGATTATTTTTTGATATTGATTTGAAGACAGATTTTGCTAAGGGTTTTCCCTGAGAAGACTGAGCCAAGGCTCCAGGATTCCATCTGCAGTGAAGAACGTCAACTCTTCATTGTGTGTGATTCAGAGGCTGTGAAAGATAAGCTGATCTATTGCCAAACTGCATTGAAGAACGTCAACTCTTCAGTGTGAGCGATTCAGAGGTTGTGAAAGATCAACCGATCTATTGCCGAATTGGGAGATAACTTCATCCAGAAGCTATCACATGTACTTACAAGTTTGAGAGATAACTTCACACAGAAGCTATCACGAGGGTTTACAGGTATTTTCATTACTTGGGTTTTGATTCCAGAATTATACAGATATAGATCTTTTGTATTAGCCCATAATTCTACAGATCAAGATCAAGCATATAGGTTGAGCGATATCAGCGGCCGTACGACTTCCGTACAGATCTGTGAAAATCCGTACACATCTACAGAAAGTTCAGGTACCGACATCGGCGAACAGAGACTTACAGAGACTGACATCGGTCGACTCATCACCGACGTCGGCAAGGGGACCACTACAGGTCGACCGGCGATGGCAGTATAACCGACGTCGGCGACTGTGCTTTTTACACAGCAGGCCGAGACGTGCCAGATTCAGCCCAGTTTGCGGAATATTCAGGCTATAAGGCCGAACTTTCGATATTCTTTGTATACTTGACAGAGGATCTCGATTGTAAGCTTATGAGCAAATAAATAAGAAATTATACTGTGATTTATTCATCTATTTGGAGATATTTTGCAGAAATTTAGTTAAGCAATTTGGAGCTTTTGTTTTGATATTCGAAGGGATATCACAGCTGTAATATCCCTTCGAATATCAAAACAAAGCTCCAAATTGCTTAACTGAATTTCTGCAAAATATCTCCAAATAGATGAATAAATCACAGTATAATTTCTTATTTATTTGCTCATAAGCTTACAATAGGGATCCTCTGTCAAGTATACAAAGAATATCGAAAGTTCGGCCTTATAGCCTGAATATTCCGCAAACTGGGTTGAATCTGGCACGTCTCGGCCTGCTGTGTAAAAAACACAGTCGCCGACGTCGGTTATACTGCCGTCGCCGGTCGACCTGTAGTGGTCCCCTTGCCGACGTCGGTGATGAGTCGACCGATGTCGGTCTCTGTAAGTCTCTGTTCGCCGATGTCGATGCCTGAACTTTCTGTAGATGCGTACGGATTTTCACAGATCTGTACGGAAGTCGTACGGCCGCTGATATCGCTCAACCTATATGCTTGATCCTGATCTGTAGAATTATGGGCTAATACAAAAGATCTATATCTGTATAATTCTAGAATCAAAACCCAAATAATGAAAATACCTGTAAACCCTCGTGATAGCTTCTGTGTGAAGTTATCTCTCAAACCTGTAAGTGCACGTGATAGCTTCTGGATGAAGTTATCTCCCAATTCGGCAATAGATCGGTTGATCTTTCACAACCTCTGAATCGCTCACACTGAAGAGTTGACGTTCTTCAATGCAGTTTGGCAATAGATCAGCTGATCTTTCACAGCCTCTGAATCGCACACAATGAAGAGTTGACGTTCTCCACTGCAGATGGAATACTGGAACCCTTGGCTCAGTCTTCACAGAAGAATTTCTTAACAAGAATCAATATCAAAAATAATCATGAATACAAACTCTCTCCCATGAGAGATTCTTATACACCTCCAAAGGTGTGCTTGCTAAAATTAGATTCCCTTAAATTAGACTGGGGCTTCCTTAATTTAGAACTAGGATCCTAAAATTAGACCCAATAATAAATAATTAATAATTAATTAATAATTAATAATTAATAATTAATAATTAATTAAAATTGGACCAAATAATTAATATTTGATTAAATCAATCAAATATTAATATCTCCTTTAATTCATGTCTGAAAGAGCCCAAACGAAAACCAAGCCTAGCTCCATCAAGACCCTCTATCCATCTCATCAGCCTACGAGGGTCACATAATAGGCTAATCATCTACTCTGCACATGTCAACTAAAAAGGGGACATGACAATCCGCCCCTCCTAAAATTGCTTGCCCTCAAGCAATCGCTGAATACCTGGATCCCAAATGAAGTCTCGATCTACAGGGCTGTCAACCAACACAAACTCTAGGCCCTGTCCATCACCACTCTCATCCAATGGTGTCACATCACCTCTGTCTCCTGTACGTATATCGTCATCAACATGTGACCCACCTGTAAAAGAAAGCTGAGTCTCTACCACATGTGTTAACTCTTGAACTGAACTCACCTCAAGACAAAGCTCGTCCTCATATCTCTCCTGTGTTGGTGCCAATGTGCACTCATCATCGCCCTCTTTCATGTCATGTAGTACAGGCATCTCCATCCGATGAAAAAACATATGTTTGAAGCTGCTGCCCCGTATTGCCTTAAGAATATGTGTTTTCCCATCAACCTGAAAACGAACCTCCATATCTTTGAGATGAAGAGTAACTTCCTCAAATGAATGAAGCCACTTCATACCCAAGACTAATTCTATGTCCCCCATGTTCACTACAAAATAATTAGCCTTGAACTCATAGTTGTTCAAGCGCAATGGGAGGTCTCTAATCATACGCTCACACCTAAGAGTGTGACCATCGGCTACCTTAACTCTAATTCCCTCAAAATCTTCGGTAGTGAGTCCACGCTTCTCCACAAATGTAGCATCTATGAAATTATGTGTGGCTCCTGTATCAAGAAGGGTGGTAACCTTCTGCCCTGCCAAAACTCCACGGAGTCTGAATGACTCATCCGACTGAATGCTGGATAGGCGTGCCTCCTGTATATGAAGCTCTAAATCTGCCTCTGCCTTAGGCTCTGAAGCCTCTGCCTCCTCAGAACTATCCTGCTGTTCGGAATCTTCTGATTCCGCATCCTCATAATATGCCCACATCACACGATTTGCTTTGCCCTTAGGCCTCAAAGGGCAATCGTGATGGATATCATATGGACCTTTGCAGTAGAAGCAAAGCTTCTTCCTGCGTAGATCATTAAGCGCCCCACGATCCAAAGGTGGTGCTGCTGGATTGGCTTTTGAATCATTTTTAACCCCGGATTTATCTATGTTAAAATCCGGTCTTTCTGTATCCCCGTTGGAGTGCTTATGGTCTCTCGATGAAGAAGTACCTCTGGAGTTAGATCTACTTGATGGGGCTGCCATCTCCATACTGCGCGCCTTCTTCATAGCTTCCTGTAATGAAGGAGGATCAAAGCCTTTGATCCAACCTCTCAATGGTTCTGTCAATCCCTCCATGAAGAGTACCACAAGTCGCCTTTCTGAAATGTCAGGAACCATAACTGATAACTTCTGGAAGTCACCAATATAAGACTCTAGACTGCCACTTTGACGTAACTGTGCCAACTCTCGGAAATAAGACTCTGGATCCCTCCTGTCAAAACGCTCTACTAGCCTGTCCACGAACTCCTGATAAGAGGTGATCTGATCATGATGGAGTGTCACCATCCCGTGGTGCCACCAATCGTGAGCTACTCCCTCAAGATGTAGTGTTGCGTATCTGATCGCATCTTCCTCGGCCATCGGACGCAATGTGAGAAAGGTGTCCAACTTACTGATCCAAGCCTGGGCTGTGACCTTACCACTTCCGTCGAACATCGCGAGTGTGAGCCTGCTTGTAGCATGCTTAAGATCATTGTTCTGGTATCTAGGTCTTCTGTCCTGTCTAGCCAATCTGTAGTGCTCTCTCCTCAGATTAATAAAACGATCAAGGGACGTCCTTTCTCGTACATGAGGAGGTAATAAGTTCCACTCCTCATCTGCAGCCATGTAAACATCTGTAAATGAGGGATCTCCTGCTTCCTCCTCTGCTGGAACATCTGGTTCCTCTTGAATAAACGTAGGGCGTGTAGGTCTACCTGCTGTCCTGGAATGGGTCCGCTGTGGTCTCTGATTAATAGTAGCACTCCTATTATCTCCTTGTTCCCCATTCTATCTATCGGTTGCGTTCATTCCCCTTATCATAGTAGTAAGTGCTTGTAGTGTCTGATTCATCTGTTGTTGGCCTGACATCATAGCACGGTGGAATTCTCTGGTGTCCTGATCAGCATCATACCTGTGGCCCCTGGGTGGGCTACTCTCACGTCTGTCACTCATGGAAATCTGTTGCTGTTCTAACAGCTGGGTACCTTCAAGCAAAGCTCTACTGCGTGTATAATACCCATCTGGTCGCAACTCTTGTGGCTGCATAAAATTCCTAAACCCTCAGGATGGCAGGATTTAGCTCTGATACCACTGTAATATCCCTTCGAATATCAAAACAAAGCTCCAAATTGCTTAACTGAATTTCTGCAAAATATCTCCAAATAGATGAATAAATCACAGTATAATTTCTTATTTATTTGCTCATAAGCTTACAATAGGGATCCTCTGTCAAGTATACAAAGAATATCGAAAGTTCGGCCTTATAGCCTGAATATTCCGCAAACTGGGTTGAATCTGGCACGTCTCGGCCTGTTGTGTAAAAAACACAGTCGCCGACGTCGGTTATACTGCCGTCGCCGGTCGACCTGTAGTGGTCCCCTTGCCGACGTCGGTGATGAGTCGACCGATGTCGGTCTCTGTAAGTCTCTGTTCGCCGATGTCGGTGCCTGAACTTTCTGTAGATGCGTACGGATTTTCACAGATCTGTACGGAAGTCGTACAGCCGCTGATATCGCTCAACCTATATGCTTGATCCTGATCTGTAGAATTATGGGCTAATACAAAAGATCTATATCTGTATAATTCTGGAATCAAAACCCAAATAATGAAAATACCTGTAAACCCTCGTGATAGCTTCTGTGTGAAGTTATCTCTCAAACCTGTAAGTGCACGTGATAGCTTCTGGATGAAGTTATCTCCCAATTCGGCAATAGATCGGTTGATCTTTCACAACCTCTGAATTGCTCACACTGAAGAGTTGACGTTCTTCAATGCAGTTTGGCAATAGATCAGCTGATCTTTCACAGCCTCTGAATCGCACACAATGAAGAGTTGACGTTCTCCACTGCAGATGGAATACTGGAACCCTTGGCTCAGTCTTCACAGAAGAATTTCTTAACAAGAATCAATATCAAAAATAATCATGAATACAAACTCTCTCCCATGAGAGATTCTTATACACCTCCAAAGGTGTGCTTGCTAAAATTAGATTCCCTTAAATTAGACTGGGGCTTCCTTAATTTAGAACTAGGGTCTTAAAATTAGACCAATTCTTAATTTAGAATGAGGATCTTAAAATTAGACCAATTCTTAATTTAGAATGAGGATCCTAAAATTAGACCCAATAATAAATAATTAATAATTAATTAATAATTAATAATTAATAATTAATAATTAATTAAAATTGGACCAAATAATTAATATTTGATTAAATCAATCAAATATTAATATCTCCTTTAATTCATGTCTGAAAGAGCCCAAACGAAAACCAAGCCTAGCTCCATCAAGACCCTCTATCCATCTCATCAGCCTACGAGGGTCACATAATAGGCTAATCATCTACTCTGCACATGTCAACTAAAAAGGGGACATGACAAGCCGACGTCGGTGATGAGTCGACCGATGTCGGTCTCTGTAAGTCTCTGTTCGCCGATGTCGGTACCTGAACTTTCTGTAGATGCGTACGGATTTTCACAGATCTATACGGAAGTCGTACGGCCGCTGATATCGCTCAACCTATATGCTTGATCCTGATCTGTAGGATTATGGGCTAATACAAAAGATCTATATCTGTATAATTCTGGAATCAAAACCCAAATAATGAAAATACCTGTAAACCCTCGTGATAGCTTCTGTGTGAAGTTATCTCTCAAACCTGTAAGTGCATGTGATAGCTTCTGGATGAAGTTATCTCCCAATTCGGCAATAGATCGGTTGATCTTTCACAACCTCTGAATCGCTCACACTGAAGAGTTGACGTTCTTCAATGCAGTTTGGCAATAGATGTAATATCCCTTCGAATATCAAAACCAAAGCTCCAAATTGCTTAACTGAATTTCTGCAAAATATCTCCAAATAGATGAATAAATCACAGTATAATTTCTTATTTATTTGATCATAAGCTTACAATAGGGATCCTCTGTCAAGTATACAAAGAATATCGAAAGTTCGGCCTTATAGCCTGAATATTCCGCGAACTAGGCTGAATCTGGGACGTCTCGGCCAACTGTGTAAAAAACACAGTCGCCGACGTCGGTTATACTGCCGTCGTCGGTCGACCTGTAGTGATCCCCTTGCCGACGTTGGTGATGAGTCGGCCGATGTCGGTCTCTGTAAGTCTCTGTTCGCCGATGTCGGTACCTGAACTTTCGGTAGACGCATACGGATTTTCACAGATCTGTACGGAAGTCGTACGACCGCTGATATTGCTCAACCTATATGCTTGATCCTGATCTGTAGGATTATGGGCTAATACAAAAGATCTATATCTGTATAATTCTGGAATCAAAACCCAAATAATGAAAATACCTGTAAACCCTCGTGATAGCTTCTGTGTGAAGTTATCTCTCAAACCTGTAAGTGCATGTGATAGCTTCTGGATGAAGTTATCTCCCAATTCGGCAATAGATCGGTTGATCTTTCACAACCTCTGAATCGCTCACACTGAAGAGTTGACGTTCTTCAATGCAGTTTGGCAATAGATCAGCTGATCTTTCACAGCCTCTGAATCGCACACAATGAAGAGTTGACGTTCTCCACTGCAGATGGAATACTGGAACCCTTGGCTCAGTCTTCACAGAAGAATTTCTTAACAAGAATCAATATCAATAATAATCATGAATACAAACTCTCTCCCATGAGAGATTCTTATACACCTCCAAAGGTGTGCTTGCTAAAATTAGACTCCCTTAAATTAGACTCCCTTAAATTAGAACTAGGGTCTTAAAATTAGACCAAGTCTTAAATTAGAACTAGGGTCTTAAAATTAGACCAATTCTTAAATTAGAATTAGGATCCTAAAATTAGACCCAATAATTAATAATTAATAATTAATAATTAATAATTAATAATTAATTAATAATTAATTAAAATTGGACCAAATAATTAATATTTGATTAAATCAATCAAATATTAATATCTCCCTTAATTCATGTCCGAAAGAGCCCAAACGAAAGCCAAGCCCAGCTCCATCAAGACCCTCTATCCATCTCATCAGCCTACGAGGGTCGCATAATAGGCTAATCATCTACTCTGCACATGTCAACTAAAAAGGGGACATGACAATCCGCCCCTCCTGAAATTGCTTGCCCTCAAGCAATCGCTGAATACCTGGATCCCAAATGAAGTCTCGATCTACAGTGCTGTCAACCAACACAAACTCCAGGCCCTGTCCATCACCACTCTCATCCAATGGCGTCACATCACCTCTGTCTCCTGTACGTATATCGTCATCAACATGTGACCCACCTGTAAAAGAAAGCTGAGACTCTACCACATGTGCTAACTCTTGAACTGAACTCACCTCAAGACAAAGCTCGTCCTCATATCTCTCCTGTGTTGGTGCCAATGTGCACTCATCATCGCACTCTTTCATGTCATGTAGTACAGGCATCTCCATCCGATGAAAAAACATATGTTTGAAGCTGCTGCCCCGTATTGCCTTAAGAATATGTGTTTTCCCATCAACCTGAAAATGAACCTCCATATCTTTGAGATGAAGAGTAACTTCCTCAAATGAATGAAGCCACTTCATACCCAAGACTAATTCTATGTCCCCCATGTTCACTACAAAATAATTAGCCTTGAACTCATAGTTGTTCAAGCGCAATGGGAGGTCTCTAATCATGCGCTCACACCTAAGAGTTTGGCCATCGGCTACCTTAACTCTAATTCCCTCAAAATCTTCGGTAGTGAGTCCACGCTTCTCCACAAATGTAGCATCTATGAAATTATGTGTGGCTCCTGTATCAAGAAGGGTGGTAACCTTCTGCCCTGCCAAAACTCCACGGAGTCTGAATGACTCATCCAACTGAATGCTGGATAGGCGTGCCTCCTGTATATGAAGCTCTAAATCTGCCTCTGCCTTAGGCTCTGAAGCCTCTGCCTCCTCAGAACTATTCTGCTGTTCGAAATCTTCTGATTCGGCATCCTCATAATACGCCCACATCACACGATTTGCTTTGCCCTTAGGCCTCAAAGGGCAATCGTGATGGATATCATATGGACCTTTGCAGTACAAGCAAAGCTTCTTCCTGCGTAGATCATTAAGCGCCTCACGATCCAAAGGTGGTGCTGCTGGATTGGCTTTTGAATCATTTTTAACCCCAGATTTATCTATGTTAAAATCCGGTCTCTCTGTATCCCCATTGGAGTGCTTATGGTCTCTCGATGAAGTACCTCTGGAGTTAGATCTACTTGATGGGGCTGCCATCTCCATACTGCGCGCCTTCTTCATAGCTTCCTGTAATGAAGGAGGATCAAAGCCTTTGATCCAACCTCTCAATGGTTCTGTCAATCCCTCCATGAAGAGTACCACAAGTCGCCTTTCTGAAATGTCAGGAACCATAACTGATAACTTCTGGAAGTCACCAATATAAGACTCTAGACTGCCACTTTGACGTAACTGTGCCAACTCTCGGAAATAAGACTCTGGATCCCTCCTGTCAAAACGCTCTACTAGCCTGTCCACGAACTCCTGATAAGAGGTGATCTGATCATGATGGAGTGTCACCATCCCGTGGTGCCACCAATCGTGAGCTACTCCCTCAAGATGTAGTGTTGCGTATCTGATCGCATCTTCCTCGGCCATCGGATGCAATGTGAGAAAGGTGTCCAACTTACTGATCCAAGCCTGGGCTGTGACCTTACCACTTCCGTCGAACATCGCGAGTGTGAGCCTGCTTGTAGCATGCTTAAGATCATTGTTCTGGTATCTAGGTCTTCTGTCCTGTCTAGCCAATCTGTAGTGCTCTCTCCTCAGATTAATAAAACGATCAAGGGACGTCCTTTCTCGTACATGAGGAGGTAATAAGTTCCACTCCTCATCTGCAGCCATGTAAACATCTGTAAATGAGGGATCTCCTGCTTCCTCCTCTGCTGGAACATCTGGTTCCTCTTGAATAAACGTAGGGCGTGTAGGTCTACCTGCTGTCCTGGAATGGGTCCGTTGTGGTCTCTGATTAATAGTAGCACTCCTATTATCTCCTTGTTCCCCATTCTATCTATCGGTTGCGTTCATTCCCCTTATCATAGTAGTAAGTGCTTGTAGTGTCTGATTCATCTGTTGTTGGCCTGACATCATAGCACGGTGGAATTCTCTGGTGTCCTGATCAGCATCATACCTGTGGCCCCTGGGTGGGCTACCCTCACGTCTGTCACTCATGGTAATCTGTTGTTGTTCTAACAGCTGGGTACCTTCAAGCAAAGCTCTACTGCGTGTATAATACCCGTCTAGTCGCAACTCTTGTGGCTGCATAAAATTCCTAAACCCTCAGGATGGCAGGATTTAGCTCTGATACCACTGTAATATCCCTTCGAATATCAAAACCAAAGCTCCAAATTGCTTAACTGAATTTCTGCAAAATATCTCCAAATAGATGAATAAATCACAGTATAATTTCTTATTTATTTGATCATAAGCTTACAATAGGGATCCTCTGTCAAGTATACAAAGAATATCGAAAGTTCGGCCTTATAGCCTGAATATTCCGCGAACTAGGCTGAATCTGGGACGTCTCGGCCAACTGTGTAAAAAACACAGTCGCCGACGTCGGTTATACTGCCGTCGTCGGCGACTGTGTTTTTTACACAGTTGGCCGAGACGTCCCAGATTCAGCCTAGTTCGCGGAATATTCAGGCTATAAGGCCGAACTTTCGATATTCTTTGTATACTTGACAGAGGATCCCTATTGTAAGCTTATGATCAAATAAATAAGAAATTATACTGTGATTTATTCATCTATTTGGAGATATTTTGCAGAAATTCAGTTAAGCAATTTGGAGCTTTTGTTTTGATATTCGAAGGGATATTACAGTGGTATCAGAGCAAGCAATTTCAGGAGGGGCGGATTGTCATGTCCCCTTTTTAGTTGACATGTGCAGAGTAGATGATTAGCCTATTATGTGACCCTCGTAGGCTAATGAGATGGATAGAGGGTCTTGATAGAGATGGGTTGGAATTCGTTCGGGCTCTTTCGGGCATGAATTAAGGGAGATATTAATATTTGATTGATTTAATCAAATATTAATTATTTGATCTAATTTTAATTAATTATTAATTATTAATTATTAATTATTAATTATTAATTATTAATTATTAATGATTGAGTCTAATTTGAGGATGCAAATTCTAAATTAAGACTTGGTCTAATTTCAGGAGGGGCGGATTGTCATGTCCCCTTTTTAGTTGACATGTGCAGAGTAGATGATTAGCCTATTATGTGACCCTCGTAGGCTGATGAGATGGATAGAGGGTCTTGATGGAGCTAGGCTTGGTTTTCGTTTGGGCTCTTTTAGACATGAATTAAAGGAGATATTAATATTTGATTGATTTAATCAAATATTAATTATTTGGTCCAATTTTAATTAATTATTAATTATTAATTATTAATTAATTATTAATTATTTATTATTGGGTCTAATTTTAGGATCCTCATTCTAAATTAAGAATTGGTCTAATTTTAAGATCCTCATTCTAAATTAAGAATTGGTCTAATTTTAAGACCCTAGTTCTAAATTAAGGAAGCCCCAGTCTAATTTAAGGGAATCTAATTTTAGCAAGCACACCTTTGGAGGTGTATAAGAATCTCTCATGGGAGAGAGTTTGTATCCATGATTATTTTTGATATTGATTCTTGTTAATAAATTCTTCTGTGAAGACTGAGCCAAGGGTTCCAGTATTCCATCTGCAGTGGAGAACGTCAGCTCTTCATTGTGTGCGATTCAGAGGCTGTGAAAGATCAGCTGATTTATTGCCAAACTGCATTGAAGAACGTCAACTCTTCAGTGTGAGCGATTCAGAGGTTGTGAAAGATCAACCGATCTATTGCCGAATTGGGAGATAACTTCATCCAGAAGCTATCACATGCACTTACAGGTTTGAGAGATAACTTCACACAGAAGCTATCACGAGGGTTTACAGGTATTTTCATTATTTGGGTTTTGATTCCAGAATTATACAGATATAGATCTTTTGTATTAGCCCATAATTCTACAGATCAGGATCAAGCATATAGGTTGAGCGATATCAGCGGCCGTACGACTTCCGTACATATCTGTGAAAAATCCGTACGCATCTACAGAAAGTTCAGGTACCGACATCGGCGAACAGAGACTTACAGAGACCGACATCGGTCGACTCATCACCGACGTCGGCAAGGGGACCACTACAGGTCGACTGGCGACGGCAGTATAACCGACGTCGGCGACTGTGTTTTTTACACAGCAGGCCGAGACGTGCCAGATTCAGCCCAGTTTGCGGAATATTCAGGCTGTAAGGCCGAACTTTAGATATTCTTTGTATACTTGACAGAGGATCCCTATTGTAAGCTTATGAGCAAATAAACAAGAAATTATACTGTGATTTATTCATCTATTTGGAGATATTTTGCAGAAATTCAGTTAAGCAATTTGGAGCTTTGTTTTGTTTTGAGCTTTGTTTGGAAATTCAGTTAATCAAATATTAATTATTTGATCTAATTTTAATTAATCATTAATTATTAATTATTAATTATTAATTATTAATTATTAATGATTGAGTCTAATTTGAGGATGCAAATTCTAAATTAAGACTTGGTCTAATTTTAAGACCCTAGTTCTAATTTAATTCTATGTATTTAATCCTATTCCGTACAATATTGTACGTTGCACATGAAAAAAAATTCTTGAAAATATGTTTAAGAGACATAATATGGTCAAAAAAATCATAAAAGATCAATTCAATTCATTATAAACCACTGGAGGGAATATATATCTCATTGGGTTACTTTGAGGGTTTTAAGAGGGTTTTATGTATCTTCATCTCTTAAGGATTGTTCATAGAGAATAGATCCTCTCTCTCCTTCCTAATACCAAAATTTGGAAGTAGTGGAACGTCTCCATTATCCCTAAACACCACTTAGTACCATGCAAACTCTCCTTCAAGATCTAATCAAAACTTTGCTCTTCTCTCGAGCTCCTTGCAAGGTTAGAATAGCGTTTGGAGTAGCTTCAGTTATTAGAGATCATTCATACTAGTGTAATGTTTGAAGATTGAACCAATTCCAGATATTTTAGGTAGGGGACCCATACCATTTCTCCCAATTTCCTCTTTCCACCATACATCTCCTTTTATGAAGTTTGATCACTCAAAAATGACCCCTCAACTAATATATTGTGTGAATGGCTGAGAATGAGATTTTGAGTACCAAATTCCTTCAAACTCACGAACTCTTATTCATGACCATATCCAAAATACTTGAAGCTTCCTTCCCTATTTTTTAATATTATTTTCATTCCATTTTATTCCAATTGAATTCAAATCTTGACTTCACTGACTGTAGCAGGCCCATTGAGGTTCTAAACTTGATAGTGGCTTCCAACCCTCAGTCTTTTGTTCTTATATTTTCATTTTCATTATTGACCCTCATCCTTTGGTATAAAACTTAGTCATTATCTTATATGTATTCCAAGATTCTTTAATATTCAACCTTATATCCTTTCTCCAAAATTTTCCACACAGACCTATGTGTGCATGTTTCTACTAGGACACTCATGGTTGTAGGTGAGTATTTGAGTTATTTGTCTTCAAAAGAGAGAATAAGTGGAGTGAAAACATTGAATTAGTTTGTGCATACATATTTACCCCTTGGAACCTTTTTAAGGTTTTTTCTGTTCCACTTCTCCCTCTTAAACAAACTTTTCTTATGCATCCATACACAGGTCTAACTATGTGGTTATGGTTGAGTGACTGTGGGTTTCAAATGAATTACATATTGAATAAACTTACATGAACTTGTAATGATGTCTTAAAGACCCTATTATATTTATATATTCCATACACTTTATCCATTCACTTAAACTCTCACTCCACCACACAAATTTGCATCATTTTATTTCACTGTTTGTGCCAAAACATTCTTGGTTGTAAGTGTGATTAGGTGCCTAGATTGCAAACTTGGGATGAAAACCCTTTCAATGGAGTTCCTAAAATTTTTATGACTTTAACCACTATTTTAAATTTTATTCATAATCCTCTAAACTTATATGTTAACAACATTTCATGACTCCCATATGTCATTCATTCCTTCATGGTTGTAGGTGACAGTTAGGGTTCATTATGTGTCTTGAGCATTGGAATTTTTAAAGACATACCTTCTCTCAATTGAGCTTATACCAATCCAAGTGTTGAAACATTGTATTTACTTTACCTTTTCACTTTAAAACTCATTTCTTAGTGCACATTTCAACACATTTTCCATAAAATATAGACCTATCTACAAACTTATAGGTCTGCATTTTATTATTTTAGGTCTGTTATAATGTAATTTTGATCCTCTTTTGAACTATTAAAACATCTCCACATTGTTCATCACACTCCTCATGATGTCAAGACCATAACACACCTATGAAAATGCAATATTAAGACCTTTCAAACCAATTTTATGCAAATAACCTTTTCACAGTCACAAACCAAGGCATTGCATACTACTTGGAGGAGATATGGTTGGAGTGAAGCAAAGGATCCACCAATGGAATTTTATATAATTATAGAGAGTTATATGTGGTATTAAATCTTCCTCTATCTTACTTGACTATTGAATAACCTAAAACACAAAGAAACCATGGCAATCACCTTGAAAACTATGTAAAAGAGTAGTTTTATTGACCTTTTGAGCCCACACGTGCCAAATGGGACTTGAAGAAACATTTGAAATATTTTAATGGACCCATTATATCTTATTTAAATTCTCTCATGCATTCAAATTTCCTAAAACTATCATTTCAAGGAGATAAATGAGCCTATGGGGTTTGTAGGTAGCTTTAGACCACCCTAGACTCTTATAAATTGTTCATAAAGGATATGGGATGGATCTAAAAACCAATGCCACAAATTTTAATCTTGTTATGACCCCCTCCTCTAAAAAAACTCTTAGGCTATGACTCTCTCTCTCTTGGTTGTACCATCCACATGAAAATTGCCTATATGAGCTTGTGAAGAGAGCGATAGAAAGAAGGAAGCAACTTTTGTACTTTTAGGGCCTATAACTACACTCTAAATGTGGATTTAATTATTATAAGTTGAAAGGACACTTATGCAATATTTTTTACCTAAATATAAGCTCTAAAGTCTGTACAAGTGCATAGAACTCCTTAAGCATTAAAATGCAATAATCTGACCACTTTCTGACATCCTAACATTTTTGGTAGTTAGAAAACTCCCTCACAATATTGTACAAATGTGGTTTTATAAATATCTGGCCTTATATATCTTTGACACACGTGGAAGATGGTTAAAATCACTTTTCTCTCATATAAACTTTACCTTAAAGTTTTCAAAAGAACCTTAAACTCTCCAAACATGTGTGACATGTTTATGCAATGTGATTAAAGTGTAAATATGACTTGGAGAGACAACTAAGGACCTATGACACCATTTGACCAAGCTCCTTTACATCATGACATGTCTAGCCTAACACAAGACCAATATAGAACAATACCTTAATCTTATCAAATAAATTTAATTTTTTTCTAACAAGGTTTTAGGAAGACTATCATAAGACCTCTATGAACAGGGCTAATAATACATGACAATAAAGTTGTTACCTATAAGGTTTGACATTTTGACCTTGGGGTCATAATTGGTCAACAATTACCATTTTTACAACCATTGATCCATCTTAAAGCCTAGTGAGATCCATACTTTGTATCATAACCGTAGGCTTTGGAACCCTATCCTTTTGATATTACTTGTAGATTACCCTCTGCTAGGTATGCATCTATTCTAATTCGTTACCCAATAATCCAATTTTATGCATGCTCTATTGTTATGACCTTGTTTGTATCCTAGTCTGTTAAGAGAAATATGATTGTTATTGGACATCCTAGCCCATGCATACACCAATTGTTACTCACTCCTATCTGAATTTGATTGCCATCAATAAGATCTTGGATCTTATATTTATAAGTCATATATCTATTTCTTGAATTTTCTTAAACTCTATGATAAACAAAAAATATACTTGGAATTTCTTAGTAAAATTATTGAAGAATCTAATTCCCTTACTTGAGATAATGTAATCATTTTGCACTCTAATTATTTCTTCAAGCTTTTTTGTGGGCTCTCACTAAGCCTAGTGAATGTCCAATGCTTTATTTTTTGTGTGAGGATCATATACTCAACTCAAGAGATTGTTTTTCTATAGCACTGACCACATTTTTAGAATCACTATTAGTTTTAAAAATATCCCCATTGCTTTTTTTCCTTAAAATTTGTTTGTTTGTAAATTTTGAAGCATTAGGCCCAAAAGCGTTTGACCCATATTTTAAAACATTTATATCCAAAACTGATTTCACATTCTCTACTATTGTGAAAATGTTCATAAAAAGTATGATAAGTGTTGAACACAACTTTTTATTTAACCATGGCAAGTAAAATATAAACAAAGAGACCTTGAAGTTTACTATCTAGTAGCTCCTATGTCATTATTTTAATTATAAACATCTACTCATTAATTGATTCATTTAACCTTGATTAATATGAGCCAATATAGCAAATATAACTTCATACTAATGTTGATTTGAAAGTGGTCCAAGTCATCAACTAGAGTTGTGAAAGAATGCCCAAATCCAAATGGAAGATCATGGGACCAATCAAGAGCATTATCCTTTAAAATCCTAAGAAAAAAAATTGTAAATAATTTATTATTATATAAAAATACAAAAAAGAGGCATGAAAATCTCTAATTTGATTCAAAGGATTTCATTTTCCATTAAACAATGTCAAATTTTGAGGCAACAAAACATGTTGTATAGTGTTATGAAAGAATTTCATGAGTTGAAGAGTTTAGGAGAATATCATTGGAAGTTACCCTTTTATTTGTTCTTTGTGCTCTTTTGGAAAAGTATTTTGATATGATTTTTCATGTCATGGAGAGTTTGCATCATAGTGGATATTTTGAGATTTTGAGAAGTAATACGCAGAGAAGTAGAAGTCATAAGAGAATAATTTTAAAATATTGAAGAAAAAACAATAATTTGAAAACATAAAGGATTGTTGGGAGAAAAAATATATTGAGAAGTTGAATGAATATTAATAAAATAAAATAAAATGTGAGGAATATTAAAAATTAAAAATGTTTTGAGAAATGAGAAAAATATTAGAAATTAAAGGGTTCTGAGGAATGTTTAAAACAAGACAATGTTTATTGAAGATTTTTTTTGTAAAAAAACTATGTAAAAAAAATTAATCAATATTTTGGATCATGCTCTATGAACATGTTGTCACTTGGATTTTCACCCTTTGAGGATATGTCTCAACTCTCCAAATCCAAGTGGCACAATTGAAACACCTCTACTCTGTGGGTGAGCCTAAGAATGAGGTGGATCTCTAGATAGGGATAGCTCCCTTGATGTACCGCTTATAGAACACTACTACACCTAAAATTTAGGGGAAAAATGGAGAGATAAAACTAAAATAAAACTATCCTAAGGGAGGTGATACGCAAAATAAGTTGATGACTTCCAACCAACTACATGTTACACACGAGAACAAAGGACTAACCAAACATGCACTTCTCCAATCTGCATCTTCCCACATCAATGTTACATTATGAGGTTGTGATGAATGTTTAGGCTAGGAGGACTAGACAAGATGGATATAATTGCACTATTTTAATATAATAACTCACTCAACCTTGACACATCATAAAACACTTCACATGCCATGCAAGAAGAACCTTTCCAACTACAAATAGGTGAGAAAATGAAACAACAATGCTAAGCAAACAAGAATTATTCACTAAGAAAAATTAATCATCCAAGTAAAACACACTATAAACAATCATGTAAGAGGTAAAATTCAATATTATTATTGATCAAATGGTATGCAAATGAGCAGGGCTTTGCCATACTCAGGTGGAACATAAGTTACAAAGGCCAAAATGGCTAGTTCTTATAGAACTTGAGAGAGAGAGAGGAGAATAAATAAGTCCAAAGGTCACAAAGACACTTATCAAGCTGAGAAAATAAGTTACTTATGCATGGAAAGTGAGTGTGAAATGGACCATTCAAAGTTATCAAGTACAAGTGTCCATGCAAGGCATGAAACTCTTGAAAAGTGGCATGAAACTCCTTGTGTTGGCTCAGAAAACTACCCTCATCATCCACACCTATTTAAACATCCAAAAAATAATTAGGGATAGGTTTGATGATTGGAATGAGAGGAAAATATTTCATACATGCCTCTCTATGCATTTGTTGTAGTCTTGGTCATCTAGAAACTTTTGGAAGTGAGCCATCACCATCTGTAGTCTAAGAAACTCCTTTTTTTGTCACCCATCACACTTGGCCTCAAAATTGGCTTAAATTTTTCATGAGAATACATGGGATGGAGTGGATGACACTTGAAAATAATATTTATGGACTTATAGGCATCAAACACACCTTAAAAATCCATCCACTTGAAGTTTTCACACTTCTCACCATCATGCTCACTATGCCAGTTTTCACTAGCTAAGATGACATTTGTTTGAACATGTAAGATTTTTTTTCAAGGAATGAAATGACCATAGTGATGTATTACAATTATATATCTTCCTCCCAATATTTATTGCATCTCTTGAATGTTCCTATAACTTGCACAATGCACAAAAATATCAAAGAAAGCCATTATGTATCATTTATGTATAGGTAGGGTAGCATAAAAATTGATGATGAGGAGCCCTAAAGAGTCCTCTAAAACCTCCAACCACTTTCATGGTCATTTTATCCCAAATTGATAGCTCTCCAAGTTTTTTCTCCATTGGGTATCTTCCAAGGGTTTAGTAGGGTTTTAGGTCCATTTTGTCTTTAAGCTTTGTTCATAAAGCTCTGACATTTTAAATGCCAAAAAATTCCAC
Organism: Torreya grandis; assembly: GCA_037957365.1. Classification (NCBI taxonomy): domain Eukaryota; kingdom Viridiplantae; phylum Streptophyta; class Pinopsida; order Cupressales; family Taxaceae; genus Torreya; species Torreya grandis. The sequence continues at coordinate 338,138 of JARHVA010007393.1, forward strand.
AAACATGATTTCAAGGACCCCTAATAGCCAATCCAAACTCCTTTGTCCTCCATGCAAATCTTCAGAGAATATATGATCATTTAAAACTAGCTTATCAAGCTTATTTTCACAATTCCTGCATGCTTGGACTATGTCTGAGCTAAAATTAGCTTTTCTATAGGTTTCTCTACATACCACAAGCTCATACATGTATAAATCCATCTCAAAAACTTGTTCCAACTATATAGAACACTCACCAGGGGCTATAAGTGAAGTTGGATCCCAAATTGGCTCTAGGTCACTTCAAGGCCTAATAGGCTTAACACGCATCCTGCTAGTTTTGGCTATTTGGACTGATCTCTCATGGCTAGGCTAGTGTCTCATGATTTTTCATACTTCATTAAATCTCACAAAGTCTTCACACAAATTTTCAATAACTTCTTTGTTAAGCACGGGATATACTGAGAGGGAGGGGGTGAATCAATATATCATAAATCTTATAAACTTCCCTTAATCAAATTCCACTTAACCAAACATTCAAGATATGCAATAAAAACTGAAATAATAAACACCACACAAGATAGAGAGAGACACCAAGTTTAATGTGGGAAAAAACACATAGAACAATCTCAAGTATATGAATGATCACTAACTCAAACTACAATATTTTCAAGCACCAACTTGTAGGAGCACCAACCCCTTTATTGAACACCAACACAACAAAAAATTGTGAGCACCAACCCAAAAGAGCACCAAACCCTTTGTTGAGCACCAACACAGTAATAATTCATGAGCACCAACCCACAAGATCACCAACCCTTTTGTTGAGCACCAACACAACAATAATTCATGAACACCAACCCATAAGAGCACCAACCCCTTTGCTGAGCACCAACACAACAACAATTCATGAGCACCAACCCACAGGAGCACCAACCCCTTTGTGTATACCACACAACTATCTCCTAATGTTGTTATCTCAACAAATGATAGTTCATTACAATATCTCTTTTCTTTCTCTCCTTTTCTCTTGTAAGCTAGATATAACAAATACAAATCATACTCTCACATTTTACAAATGGCTTCTCAAGCCTTTATTTATAGCTTTCCAAATGACGTTTGGCCTTCACCCTTTGTGACCCTTCAATCCTCATGGAAAATGGTGCCAAAATTGCATGACCCTTCATATCCTTGCATTTGAAAAGTCATATGGTGACCATTCATAATCAAAAGCGTCCTTTCCTCTTTTGTCTTTATCTTGGTGACTTTTCATATTCCTCAAAGTGTCCCTTCATGAGAAATTGTGCCCTTCCTCTTTTGTCTTCACTTGGTGACTCTTAGAATTCCCCAAGATGAATTTTCATGGGAAAATGTGTCCCATTATTCTTTTGTGTTTACCCCATGACTCTTTGACTTCTCCATGGGCCCTTCTTTTGTCTTATATGCAAGCAAAAATATATTTGTTAATATTAAATAAATATTAACACATATTAGCCAAGATATAACTATTAAAAACATCATTAATTGCAATGGGCCCTTTATCATCAATAATGCTAGACCTTTGACATCAATGACAATATTTCTAACAATCTCCCCCTTTGTCATTGATGGCAACCTCAATCCTAAAACTGCCACATCCTAAAACCTGCACATACTATCATCTGAAAAAACTACAGTAACTCCCCCTTATTGTAATAACCTATACATGTTCCTTGTACCTATTTCTGCACCTATACCTATAGTTGTTATTCTCATCCTTTGACATTAATGGCAAAGGGCCTACCTATAGCTAACACTTAGCTCCCCCTCAACTAATGCTAAACTTCAATGGTAGAAAGTAAAATAAGTTACTCCCAACTTCTCTCGCAGATACTCAGATGTGTCTTTTGGTAGTGCCTTTGTGAAAATATATGTAATCTGCTCTGTAGTACTGATATACTCCATCTTAACTTGTTGATCTACAACCTACTCTCTTAAGAAGTGATATCTAATGGGAATATGTTTTGTTCTTGAATGCATCACTGGATTCTTTGAAATATTTATAGCACTTGTGTTATCACAAAAATAGAAATATGTTCATCATACTTTACCTTGATATCTTCCAAGGTTTGCTTCATCCAAAGCACTTGAGTACAACATAATACTACTGCAATATATTCTACATTAGTTGTATAAAGTGATATTGAATTATGCTTTTTGCTTAGCCATGATACTAAGCTATCACCAAGCAAAAAAGCTCCTCCACTTGTACTCTTTTTGTCATCCAAGCACCCTGCCCAATATATATCTATATAAGCAACCAAAGTGAAATATCTACTTGTGGGATACCATAATCTATAATCCAATGTCCCCTTGATATATTTGAATATTCTTTTCACCAACTAAACATGACTATCTTTTGGAGATGATTGATATCTTGTAACCATACCTACTGCATGCATGATGTCTGGCCTCAATGTTGTCAAATATAAAAGACTACCAATCATAGATCTATACAAAGATTGATCTGTAATAGGTGAATCTCCATCCTTGCTCACCTTATTTCCTATACATATAGGTGTGCCAACTAGTGCACAATCCAAAAAACCAAATTTCTTCAACATTTCCTTGGCATATTTACTTTGAGATCTGAAAATTTCTTTACTTGATTGAAATATTTGGAATCCTAAGAAAAATGATAATTCTCCAAGCATAGACATCTCAAATTATTTTTGCATTCTATTAGAAAATTCCTTTGTCATCTTTTCAATATTTCCTCCAAAAATAATATCATCAACATATACCACAATAATTAATTGATGCTCACCTTCTGTTTTGATGTAGAGATTACTATCAGCAAATCCTCTCTTGAAACCTTGATCTTATAGGTACTTATCAAGTCTTACATACCAAGCTCTAGGAGCTTGTTTTAATCCATAGAATGCTTTGTTCAATCTACATACATGGTTACTAATATTTGAGAGAATAAATCCCTCAGGCTGCTCAATGTAGACCTCTTCTTCAAGATTCCCATTTAGGAAGGCAAATTTGACATCCATCTGAAACACTTTGAAATTTTTAAACACTGCATATGCAAAAAACATTTTAATAGCCTCTAATATTGCCACTAGTGTAAAAGTTTCTTCAAAATCTATTCCCTCAATTTGGGCATATCCTTTACATACTAATCTTGCTTTATTTCTGGTCACTTCTCCATTTTCATTCAACTTATTTCTATAAACCCATTTTATTCCTATCACATTGTGATCTTTTGGTCTAAGCACTAATTCCCAAGTATCATTCCTTTCTATTTGATTTAATTCTTCATCCATAACATTAACACAATGTTTATCATGTCTAGCTTCTGAAAAAGTTCTAGGCTGAATTTTAGATAACAAAGAGAAATTAACTTACTCAGATTCACTTACCATCATTCTTCTAGTGCAAATTCTTTCATTTATGTCCTTGATGATGTCACTTTCATTATGATTTTTCTAAACATATTTGGATGGAGTTTTGGTGCCCTTTTTCTCCTTCTCCTCATATTCATCTGATTCTTCAAAACCTTCTTCTTAAATGATTTCAAGAATGTCTATTGGATCACTGATTCTTTGTATTCCATCTTCTTCTATCCTGACACTTGCACTTTCAACAATTTTCTTAGTTCTTTTGTTATACCATTTTTAAGCTTTAATTTTTCAAGAATAACCAATAAATATACCTTCATCTGCTCTGGATTCAAACTTACGAATTTTTATATCGATTCTCTTTATGAAGCATCTGCTACCAAAAACTCTGAAATAATCAACTGTTGCTAGTTTGTCTTTCCATAGCTCATAAAGAGTCTTGTCACTATTGACTCTTAATAATGATCTATTCTGAATATGCACTACCATACCAACCACCTCTCTCCAATATTTATCTGCTATTTTGGATTTATTTAGCATTGTCCTCGCCATCTCTTGAACTGTTCTATTTTTTTGTTTAACTACTCCAATTTTTGTAGAGTTATGGCTACTGAATAATGTCTCTTTATTCCATTATCTTCACAAAACTCAATAAATTGATTTGATACGAATTCTCCTCCTCGATCTGATCTTAGACACTTAATCTTCAAACTAGTTTCATTCTCAACTAATGCTTTGAATGCTTTGAAATGTCTAAAAGCTTCTGATTTTTATTTAAAAATATTACCCAAATCATACGTGAAAAATCATCAATAAGCAACATGAAATATTTCTCACCTTGAGTACTTTGAGTCCTCATAGGTCCACATAGGTCAGTGTGAACAAGCTCTAGAATCTGAGTGGTCGAGTACTCTTTTGTTTTGAACCGCCTTCTAGCCTGCTTTCCATGTTGACAAGGTCCACAAAGTGTGTTGGATGGCTTTGTAATCTTTAGAAGATTTATGACTGCTTGCTTTTTGCTGATGTTGAAAGAATTGTCAAAATTTATGTGCCCCATTCTCCTGTGCCATAGCCAACTTTCTTCAATCTGACTTAAACAACATCTTTCACCTTTGATGTCTGATAGCATATATAAGTTATTTCCTATTATCTGAGCATCTTCAACAAATACCTCTGAATCTTTTCTTCTAATTTCACAACCTTCTACATAAAACTTTAGTATGTGCCCCTGATCACACATTTGACTTACACTCAAAAGATTATGCTTAAGACCTTCTACATATAAAATATTTTTAGTTTTAGTTCTACCATTATCCAAACTTAGTGTACCTTTTCCAAAAAAATTAGTAGAAGTATTGTCTCCAAATTTCTCTATGCCACCATTGATCTTCTTCAAGGTTATGAACTTGATCTTGTCTCCTATCATGTGCCTTAAACATCCACTATAAATGAACCATGGATTTTCTTCATTTCTTGCATATAAAGTTGTCTAAACTAACATAGAATCTTCAGGTTGTTTCTTCTACCATGTCTAAACCTTCTACTTGATGAATGGAGCCTTGAAACTCTGATCCTTCTTGACTGACTCAAACATGCTTTTGTAGTACTATGCTATGTGTCTATATTTGTTACATTTGTAACATGTTATGGCCTCTTCACCAAATCTTGATAGAGGATCGAAAGAGTTGTAGTTTCTGCTTGACTCTACATGACTTTCCTTCTCCTTATTTCTGAAATTGTTAGCTCTTTTTCTACATTCTAATTTCTTGTGACCATATCCATTACAATAAAAATAGTAACCATAAAAATAGGACCTATTTGTGTGTCTCTGACCTGATTGCCTTTTGTAGTTTTGTTCCCTCCAACCTTCTTTGTTTGAGATGTCCTTTGTATTCTTCACTTTCCTTTTTATTTTCTCTTTTGTAAGAGCTTCAACATAGCTCTTTTTATTTTCAAATCTGATACCTGTCTTATCTGATATTATATTTTGGATTTCTAATATCTTATTCAGCATATTAGTGCTATTCTCAAATTTTGAATCATTGGCTACTCTATCATTGATTGCTTTATTTTATTCATCAATATCTGCTTTTAAAGAAGCAATTTCAATAACATACCTTTCACATTCTTTTCTTACTATTTTTAACTATGCCATTAGATATTATTCATTCTTCTTAGCTTCTTTAAAGTGTGCTTGTATATCGTCAATTATTTTGTTTGACTCCTTTTCATTTTTCAAACTTGAATTTGCAATCTCTAGATGATTCTTAAGATCCTGAATACATATCTTACTTTATTTTGCTTCTATAGCCAACTTAGAATCCAAGATACACACCTATTCCTTAAGAGCCTCAACCATAGATTTCAACTCTTGATTCTCCTTCTTTATATGCTTGGCCATCTTGTGCTTTCTCGATCTACCTTCAAGCTGTAAAACATTTTTTTTTAAAAGAACCTGCTCTGATACCAATTGCTAAGCATGGGATATACTGAGAGGTAGGGGTGAATCAGTATATCATAAATCTTATAAACTTTCCCTTAATCAAATTCTACTTAACCAAAAATTCAAGATATGCAATAAAAATTGAAATAATAAACACCATATAAGATAAAGAGAGACACCAGATTTAACGTGGAAACCTAATGTGGGAAAAACCATGGAGAACAATCTCAAGTATATGAATGAGCACTAACTCAAAATACAATATTCATAAGTACCAACTTGAAAGAGCACCAACCCCTTTGCTAAGCACTAACACAACAACAAATTCATGAGCACCAACCCCTTTGCTGAGCACCAACACAACAATAATTCATGAGCACCAACCCATAGGAGCACCAACCCCTTTGTTGAGAATCAACACAACAATAATTTGTGAGCACCAACCCACAGGAGCACCAACCCCTTGGTGTATACCACACGACTATCTCTCAATGTTTCTATCTCAACAAATGATAGTTCATTACAATATCTCTTTTCTCTCTCTCTTTTGCTCTTCTAAGCTAGATATAACAAATACAAATCATAATCACTCTCACATTTTACAAATGGCTTCTCAAGCCTTTATTTATAGCTTTCCAAATGACCTTTGGCCTTCACCCTTTGTGACCCTTCAATCCTCATGGAAAATGGTGCCAAACTTGCATGACCCTCTGTATCCTTGCATTTTAAAAGTCATATGGTAACCCTTAATAAGCAAAAGCGTCATTTCCTCTTTTGTCTTTATCTTAGTGACTTTTTGTATTCCTCAAAGTGTCCTTTCATGAGAAATTGTGCCCTTCCTCTTTTGTCTTCACTTGGTGACCCTTGGAATTCTCAAAGATGAATCTTCATGGGAAAATGCGTCCCATTCTTCTTTTGTCTTTACCCCGTGACTCTTTGACTTCTCTATGGACCCTTCTTTTGTCTTATATGCAACCAAAAATATATTCATTAATATTAAATAAATATTAACACAAATTAGCAAAGATATAAATATTAAAAACATTATTAAATCCAATGGGGCCTTTATCACCAATAATTCTATACCTTTGACATCAATGACAATATTTCCAACATCCTTTTCATTTCTTCCTCTCATTCACCAACTCGGCCTAATTAGAGCTTATCTAGTTAGATTGTGTGTAATAGTGTTTTGATAATTTTGAGAGATATGATATTTACCTAGTGATTTTTAGCACCAATTTACCTTCCATACACCTCAAAATATGTTTCTTGATCTTCCCCAAGATTTACATCAAGTTTCTCATCCTCCTAGGCTTTATTTGCTTGTTTTACCAAAACCCTGATTTTCTTGATTCGCTGACCTTTGAGACAAAAATAGTGAGGTATATCCCTCTTCCCCAAGAAAAAATGAATATTTTAAGAGTTTGATAAGGTCCTTATTAATATTTTTACCAAATTTCTAAGCTAGATCCATCCATTTAGGCACCTAACCAACTCATTTTTTTCTAAAAAAGGCCTCCAAAAGGATTGTTTTCTTGCATTTTTTACTTCCACATAAGAATGACCTATCAAGGCATAAAAAAAATGATATTATGTTTCTTAAAAAATTTATACACCTTAAATTAATTCTCAAGAATCTTTTAATTCACCAAAAAACACTCCTCTTCTTTGGATTCCTCATTTTTACCTATTGAGCAACATGGGTCTCCTAGTGCAACTGTACAAACTACTACCTTTCGAATAGTAGGAAGAGTAGGTGATCAAATTTAAATTAGTCCTAGAGTATGTTAAAAAAACTTTATTAATATATTATTAAACATTCTTAAGTTTTTTTCAAACCCTATCCCTCTTCCTAAGCATATTCACCTCTTTACCTTCATCAAGATTGGACACTCAGTTGTAGGTCCATACAAGGCCTTAAGAGGTCGATGTAGGCTTATTTCATATTAAAAATGGATTATGGAGGTAATCATGGTTATAATTAAGGTTTTAATATGTTAATTTTATCATTTAAAACCCTTATATACTCTTTACATGCACCTTGAGCTCACCAAACTAAGTTCAACCTATCCTGACTGTGAAACCCTACCTTTTTTATTCTTGTAGGTGCATATGAAAAGTAATTGAGCTTGGTCATGGTGTTTGAAGACCCTCCTTGAAGCCTTTAGGTCAAAAAACATATTTTTTATACTTTAATATACCTTATATGCCCAAAAAAATCAATAAAACACCATGTTTGGGTCACTATCTGCCTGTTCTATTGCAGGTAAACATTTTCCTATGAGGGAAAACTTGTAGGTGTCCATGAAGCTTGAAATAATATATATCAACATAATTATGATGACCTTCATGATATATTTTACCCCATTTTATCATTAGGACCATACCAACATGAGAATGTGTTTTTTTTGCTCCTTAGGATGTCAAAAGGTCATTCAAAACTCAAAACCTATAGAAATTAATGTAGGGTTTCAGTGCTTTTAAGGGCATCTTTAGGATCCCCAACAACCACTTTCCATCAATCCTATTGACCCCAAACTTTGTAAATTATTTTTAATTGATATATGATTAAATATAAAACCATTAGGATGCATCAAAGGTCTCTATATCCCTGTTATATGATCTTGGAAAAAGGCCCAAGTGTTATGTTTTGCACTTTTGGGGACTGAAGCCCTGAATACAATCATTGGGTCTTAGGGAGGTTCTCACTTATAATTTTTTCAATATGAAATTATAAAAAAATGTATATTATATTTAAACAAATTATAACTCCAAGTAAGGCTTCATCACATTCCTTAACACTCCATTGAATACCTCAATCCTCTATCCACACCACCTGTAGGTGGTTATTGTCATGTATAGTCAGATAATATGAATATCCCTAAAAAAATATTTGATGTATGATAATTTAATCACTCTTATTACCTTATATATTATCCAAATGTATTCTTATCACTATGATAATCTTTAAACATGTTTCAAAACTTTTAATATAACGTGACCTTGTAGGTGCACAATAATGGCAGACTGTGTGAGTGACTAAGTATGACTGCCACAGTCTCTTCTTCTTGACAAGTGAAGGTTTATAATTTATGTACCTGGTATGATAGTGTGTTAAAAATCATGATACATTCAATACACCTCCATTAACATGCTAAAAAGGTTCTACACATGTGCTTTAACATGGCTACAAGTGAAATTGAGCAAAGAGTTGACTGTGAGCATAACAAGACTAAAAACTTGATCCAAGCATGATGTTATGAGACTAAAAATGAAGGAAATATGATAAATATGGAATTGATACATTTTAAACATCACATCACATTCCTATGAGACCTCTTCTAAGAACCAAATATTTTGCAAACAAGGATCTTTGACTGAAACCTCACATGGTGACACCTTCTTGAAACATGAGATAACTCACTCATCAAAACACCATGAAACATGAAAATAAACATGGATATCATCTGATAATATAGACAAAATCCTCTATATTCAACATCACCAACTGGTTTGTATGGACCTATCCAAAATAAAGCAAAACCTATAGGGTATAGGAAATAGTGAGCAAAAAAACACAGTCAGCTTGTAAGGATGGTTCATAAAGCATGGTTGAATAATCTTCTAAATATTGTTATGTAAATGAATATATATGAGTTTAATACCACCTCACAAAGTAATTTTAATTGGGACCTCTTCTACTGATTGTACCAAGCATGAACCTTTTGATCACTTTTGCATGTCTAGAAGGGCCAAAAAGGAGTAGAATGGTTTTGGGCCTTTTTTATCATTTCCAAGGCATTTCAATCACTGAAATGAGTGTGAGGAAGATTTATATATGTTATATTACCTTTTTCCAAGTGTCACCTTCTCTCATGGGTCATACAAGTGCCAAACTTCTCCTTTTTCCTTGATTACCTGATCTTCAGTTAGATAACATACAAGATTTTGATTGAACTGAAATTATTGATACGTAATCTGACCTCTTGGATGTTTGAAAGTAAAATATGACACCCAAACACCTTGATAACTATGCCACTTATATTTATGACCCTTAAAACCCCACTAAATGACCTAAAATGATAAATAAACTTATTAGACAATGACTAAGGCTAAAAAGGCATTAAATAACATCAAATGGATTATACCATACCCTATGACAAAGTATTAGACCCCTAACACATATAAAAACCCATGTTTTTTACTTATAAGGGTCCAAATTTGAATTTGAATTCAAATTTGGTCAACAAAATGGTGACTCATAGAAGTAGTATGCATGTTATCCTAAAGACCAGTAGCCTTATCAGTTCATTGGGTGTAGGAGTCATCTAAAGTTTGAGACAAAAAAATATTATTTTGACAATAATATTTTACCAATATAAGACCAATGACTACCTCAACCACACAAAACAAAGACACACACAAGGCAAAAGCAAACACATATGTGATTTATAAACACTTATGAAACACACACATCAAACTAAACAAACTAAATCAAATACTAACTAACCTAAGATGAAAACTCCCTCCTAGATCAAATTGAAAGTTTGAAACCCTTCTTGCTTCATGACATGAAGGATTGAATAATACATATAGTTTTTTGATCCTTAACATTGATGCCTCCAAATTTTTCATGATGTTTGCTAACTTCATTGGCATGATGTTCAATGAGAACAAAGCAGTTCCAAACAAGTTGGATATGGAAATAAACTCTTATTTCATCCAAATAGCCTCAAAATTTTCATATGGATCCTCAATTACAACCTTTTATGGTGTTTCAACAAGGCATACCTTCTTGATTTGTATAGTGATTTTAATAAGATCGGGTTTCTTCTCAGCTACATGTTATTCTAGCTCATCAAAGAGCTTTGTATATTCTACCCAATCTTGGTCATTATCCTCCATGCAAGACTCTTTAGTCACCTTTTCATGTACTTGACCCTCAACTTGGCAAAGCTCTTCAAGCTCGTGAAAGAAATTCATTTGTAACTACCAATCATCTTTTCCTCTTTATCATCTAAAACCACTACATCTTCAATATTTTCTTCTTGATGTACGAGGTCATCAAGCTAGTGTTCTTCAAGCTCCAATGCATCTTAACATGATTCAAAATTAGGCTGAGATATTGGGCCATCTTCATGAACAACAACTTCCACCTTGATCTCAAGAGAGTTTTCTAAGATTGAAACCTCTTTAGGGATGACTTGAAATTGCTATCCATCTTTAATAGCACATTCATCTTCATGTTTGAGATGATTATCCACAAATTGTTCAATTACTTCCCTCTTCAAGGTAACTTGACTTTGCTTCTTAAGGGCTGCAAGATCTTCTATCTCCATCTTGAAATCATGTGACTTAGCCTAATGAGGCTGCCAAGGAGGCATATTTTCTTCAAGCAAGAGTTTTGAATTCTTATCAACCAACTACTCCTCTTTAGGTTCCCATACCATAGGTCCATCAACATAGAGGGTGATGGGTTGAAGACAAGATTAACTAGTTGGTGGAGGTGGAACATAGAACTCAAAATCAAATTGAGAATGAATTTTAGGGGATTATTTTGGGAGCTCTTGAGGAAGGGGATGCAGACCTTGGGATAAAATAGCTTGGTTTTATTCCTTCCATTTGATAATCACTTCATTTCAATCTGATTGGGCTTGAGCATTCTCTTGAGGAAGGTTAGTTGGGTGTGTTTAGGCATAGGATCTTCTTTGGGGTCTAAACCTTCATCACACCTTGACTTAGCAATTTCATCCTTGACTCTAATTCTTCAATTTGTTTGGCTAGGTTCTCTTGGAAAAATCTTTTTTGAATTTCATAGGAATTATCATGAGGATAAGGAGTACAAGAGCACTGACATGGAAGACAAGAGGTATCTTGAGGAAGGGTGGGAGGCACTTGCATAGGATCAATCTCTTTCTCAACTTCACATTATTTATAAAGGCTTTTCTCCTCTTTCTTTCCCCATAATTCCACTACCTTATTCCATCTTAGGATGTTTGGATTATGAGTCTCATATTGAGGTAGTGATGCAACTTGAGGAGTGGATGAAGTGTTTAAGAATCTTGGGATCTCCTTAGGCTTGGACTCTCCACCTTGTCTCCAACTTGGAATCTCATATCTAGAGGTCTTTTCTTGAAGTGGGAATGTAATGGGAGAGGGAAATGAGAGCTTAGATTCCACTTATTTTTCCAATGAGATGGATTGATCCACCTGCATGTTGGCCAACTCAATTTTCCTATCAATATTTTATTCAAACACAAGGTTTGTCTCTTCCACTGTCTTTTCTAACTAATTGGGAAAAAGATGGCTTTGGTTAGCTTGATTGGGTTCATGAGTAAGAATCATATAAGACTGATAGCAATGTTGGGAAAGTGGATATAAAGGTTGATAGCCTTGGTGAGGATGCTTCTCATAAACTCTCATCTTTCACGGATGCAATCAATCCACTCACATCTAGAATTTCACTTATGAGCCTATGCCAATTGCCTCTCTCAATAAGATCCCACTCTCTTTTAACAAGCTCTAATGCATCTCTCACCTTATGAACAAGGTGACTAGGAATATCTTGACCATGTCTACTTAATGTGTCAAGATCTAACACATACTTCTCATATCCCAAAAGAGTTTTCTTAAAAGTGGAAAGGGATTGACTTGAGAAGTGACTAGGTTGACTAGGAGGAGCAAGATATTGAGAAGGCTAGTTATAGGACTAATACACTTCATGATAAGGATGATAATGTTCATATTGGAGTTGACAACAATCATATTGGGGCTGGTAAAGATCATGACAAGCCTGATAAGGAGTGTCATAAGCTTGGTAAACCTTGCCAACTTGTGTAAAATAATACTCAACATCAAAGTTAGCCATAGAACATCATTAGGAAGCAAGAACTCAAGAAATGATTATCAACAATCTTCAAAAGGAATACCTAGGCTGCTTGACCAGTTGATGTAATCTCAGATTTTCCATTGATATTTAGATAGATGCCTCTAAAGGTTGATGTGTTTAAAGGAAACACCAAAAATATTTCAAATTTTTGGATTAAGAGTCCCACTAGGCATGTCAAAAACTGTTATCACTTTGATTTTCACCTTTTGAAGCGATGTCTGAGCTCTCCTCATCCAATTGACATAATTAAAACACCTATAGGCTATGGGCGAGCCTAGAAACGAGGTGAATCTCTAGATAGGGATAGCTCCCTTGATGTACCACTTGTAGAACACTACTACACCTGAACTTTAAGGGAAAAAGGGGTAGAGAAAATTGAAAGCAAATTATCTTAAGGGAGGTGATACAACAAATAATTTGATGACTTCCAACTAGTTTCATGTTACACATGAGAACAAAGGACTAACCAAACATACACTTCTCCAATCTTCATCTTCCCACATCAATGTTACATTATGAGGTTGTGATGAATGTTTAGGCTAGGAGGACTAGACAAGAGGCCTAGAATGACAATATTTGAATATACTAACTCACTCAACCTTGACACATCATAAAACACTTCATATGCCATTCAATAAGAACCTTTCTAACTACAAATAGTTGAGAGAATGAAACAACAATGCTAAGGAAACAATAATTCATCACTAAGAAAAATTAATCAGCCAAGTAAAACACACTATAAATAGTCATGGAAGAGGTAAAAATCAATATTCTTATTGATCAAATGGTATGCAAATGAGCAGGGCTTCACCATACTCAGGTGGAACATAAGTTACAAAGGCCAAAATGGCTAGTTCTTATAGAACTTGAGATAGAGGAGAAGAAAGAAGTCCAAAGGTCACAAAGACACTTATCAAGCTAATAAATGAGTTACTTGTGCATGGAAAGATATTTTGAAACGGACCATTCAAGGTGAGCAAGTACAAGTGTCTATGCAAGGCATGAAACTCATGAAAAGTGGCATGAAACTCCTTGTGTTGGCTTAGAAAATTGCCTTCATCATCCACACCTATTTGAACATCCAAAAATTGACTAGGGATAAGCCTGATGATTTGAATGAGAGGGAAAGATTTTATAAATGCCTATCTATGCATTGGTTTTAGTCTTGGTCATCTGGAAACTTCTGGAAATGAGCCATCACCATCTACAGTATAATAAACTCCCTTTTTTGTCACCTCTCACAGTTGGCCTCAAAATTGACTTAATTTTTTGATTAAAATCAATGGGAAGGAGTGGAGGACACTTGGAAAGACTTTCCATGGCCTTATAGGCATCATACATAGCTTAAAAATCTATCCACTTGAAGTTTTCACACTTCTCACCATCATGCTCACTATGCCAGTTTTGAATGGCTGAGATAAAGTTGCTTGTTTGAACACTTAGGAGTTTTTTCAAGGAATTAAATGACCATAGTGAGTTATTAAAATTTTATATCTTCTTCCCAAACTTGATTTCATCTCTTGAATGTTCCTAGAACCTGCACAATGCACAAAATTATCAATGAAATCCATTTTGTACCATGTCTGTATAGGTAGGGTAGTACAAAAATTTATGAGGATGATCCATGAAGATTAATATACAACATAAAATCACTTTCATGGTCATTTTATCCCAAATAGATAGCTCTCCAAGCTTATTTTCTCCATCGGGTCTCTTCTAAGGGTTTTGTAGGGTTTTATGTCCATTTTGTATTTAAGCTTTGTTCCTAAAGCCCAAACATTTTAACTACCAAAAAATTCCACAAACATGATTTAAATTATCCATAATAACCCCTCAAAACTTCTTTGGCCTCCATGCAAATCTTCAGAGAATATATGAGCATTTAAAACTAGCCTATCGAGCTTGTTTTCATAATTCTTGCATGCTTGAAGTATCTTTGAGCTAAAAGTAGCTTTCCTATAGGTCTCTCTACATAAAAAAATCTCAAAAATGTATAAATACATCTCATAAACTTGTTCCAAATAGCTATAAAACTCACTGGGATCTAGAAATTAAGTTAGACCCCCAATTGGCTCTTGGTCACTTCAAGGCCTAATAGGCTTAACATGCATCTTGCTAGTTTTGGCTATTTGGACCAATATCTCATGGCTAGGTTGGTGTCTCATGATTTTTAATACCTCATTAAATCTCACAAATTCATCACACAACTTTCCAATCACTCCTTTTCATTTCTTCCTCTCCATCACCAACTAGGCCTAATTGGAGCTTGTTTAGTTAGACTGTGTGCAAGAGTGTTTTGATCATTTTGAGAGGTCTTTGATTGTCATAGTACTTCCTAGAACCTATTTACATTTAATACACCTCAAAATATGTTTCTTGAGGTTCCCCAATATTTTCGTCAAGTTTCTCACCCTCTTTTGCTTCATTTGGTTGTTTTACCAAGACCTTGATTTTCTTGACTGGTTGGCCTCTGAGACAAAACCATGAGGTATAGCCATCTTCTCCAAATAAAAATGAATATTTTAAGAGTTTTAATAGGTTCTGATTAATATTTTTAACAAATTTATAATCTAGATTCATCCATTTAGGCACTTAACCAACTCAATTTTTTCAAAAAGGCCTCCAAAAGGACTATTTTCTTGCATTTTTCACTTCCACCTAAGAATGACCTCTAAAGGGATAAAACCAATGATATTAGGTTTATTCATCATGTTACCCACCTTAAATTCATGCTCAATAAGCTTTTAATTCACCAAAAAACACTCCTCTTCTTTGGATTCCTCATTCTTACCTATTGAGCAACAGGGGTCTCCTAGTGCAACTGTATGGACTGCTACCTTTGGGCTTGTAGGAAGAGTAGGTGATCAACTTGAAATGATTCTTGGAGTATTTAAAATAAATTTATTAATATATCATGAAAAATTCTCAAGTTTTTTTCAAACCCTCTCCCTCTTCCTAAGCATATTAATCTCTTTACCTTCATCAAGACTACACACTCAGTTGTAGGTGCATATAGGGCATTAAGAAGTCTATGCAGGCTTATTTAATATTGCCAAGGTATTATGTAGGTCATCATGGTTATAATTAAGGTGTTACTAAGTTAATTTAAACCCCTTAAATACTCTTTACATGCACATTGAGCTCTCCAAATTGAGTTCTCCATGTCCTAACTGTGAAACCCTACCTTTTTTATTCTTGTAAGTGCATATGAGATGTAATTGAGTTTGGTCATGGTGTTTTAAGACCCTCCTTGAATACTTGAGGTCAAAAAACATATTTTTTATACTTTCATCCACCTTATATTCCCTAAAACATCAACAAAACACCATGCTTGGGTCATTGTCTGCATGTTCTGTTGTAGGTGAATATTTTCCTATGAGGGGACACCTGTAGGTGTCAATGAAGCTTGAAATACTATATATCAACATCATTATAATGATATTAATGATATTTTGTACAAAATTTTATCATTATGACCATTCCAACATGAGAATGTGTTTTGTTTTCTCCTTAGGATGTCAAAAGGTCATTCAAAACTCAAAACTTGTAGAAATTAATGCAGGGCTTTAGTGTTTTTAAGGGTATCTTTAGGACCCCAAACAACCACATTCCATCAATCCTCTTGACCCAAAATTTTTTAAAGTCTTTGTCCTTGCTATATGATTCAAGACAAAACCATTAATATGCATCAAATGTCTCTATAGCCCTATTATATGATCTTGGCAAAAGGCCCAGGTGCTCTATTTTACACTTTTGGGGACTGAATCCCTGAATACAGTCATTGGGTCTTAGGGAGGTTATCACTTCTCATTTTGTTAATCTGACATTATAAAAGGTATGTTATGATCTTTCAACCCATTATAACTCCAAGGAATCCTTCACCACATGCCTTAACACTCCTTTGAATACCTCAATCCTTTGTCAACACCACTTGTAGGTGGTTATTATCATGTACAAGGAGACAATATGAATATCCCTCAGAAAATATATGATGTAAGATAATTTAATAATTATTATTCCCTTATATATTCTTAAAATTCATGTTTATCACTATGGGAATCTTGAAACATGTTTCATAACTTGCACCTGTAGGTGCACAATAATGGCAAATTGTATGAATGACTGAGTATGACTGCCACAGTCTCTTATTTTTGACAAGTGAAGGTTTATAATTGATTTACATAGTATGAGAGTTTTTTAAACATCATGATACTTCCAATACACCTCTATGAACATGATAAATAGGTTCTACACATGTGCTTCAACATGGTTGTAAGTGTAATTGAGCAAAGAGTTGATTGTGAGCATAACAAGACTGAAAACTTGATCCAAGCATGATGTTATGAGACTAAACATGAAGGTAAGATGATAAATATGGAATTGATGCATGGGAAACATCACATCACATTCATATGATACCTCTTCTAAGAAACAATAATTTTGCAAATAAAGATCTTTAACTGAAACCTCACATGGTGACACCTTCCTACAACATGAGATAAATTGCTCATCAAAACACCATGAAACATGAAAATAAACATGGATATCATCTAATAAAATATCCAACATACTCTAGAGTCAACATCACCAACTGGTATGTATGGACCTATCTAAAATAAAGCAAAACATATAAGGTGTAGGAAATAGTGAACAAAAAAACACAGTCAGCTTTTAAAGAATGGTTCATAAATCATGGTTGACCAATATTCAAAATCTTGTTATAAAAATTAATATATCTGAGTGTACTACCACCTCCCAAAGTATTTTAACCTAGAACCTCTTCTACTAACCATACCAAGAATGAACCTATTGATCACGTCTGCATGTCTAGAAGGGAAAGAAAGGAGCATAATGGTTTTAGGCCTTTTTTATCTTATTTAAAGCATTCCAATCACTGAGATGAGTGTGAATAAGATTAATAGACATTCCATGACCTTCTCCCATGTGTCACCTTCTCCCATAGGCCATACAAGTGCCAAACTTATCTTTTTTCTTAATTACCTGATCTTTAGTTAGATAACCCACAAGATTCTGATTAAACTAACACTCCTGATAGGGAATCTGACCTCTTGGACATTTGGAAAGAAAATATGATACCTATACACCTTGGGAACCATGCCACTTGCATTTATGACACCTAATAGCCCACTAAATGACCCAAAATGACAAATAAACTTATTAGACCATGACTAAGGCTTAAAAGGCATTAAATACCATCAAATATAGTAACATACCCTATGAAAAAGTATTAGACCCATAAAACATCTAAAAACCCAAGTTTTTTTTTACCTATAGGGGTCCAAATTTGTATCATCAAAATGAGAAAATAAAATGTATTAGATTACAGACTCTGATTCCCATTTCAAGATGTTAACAATAAAATGATTTGATGTCAGGTACTTGGAAAAAGTGAATATTGAAAAATTAAATTAATTAAAAATGTATTAAAAATATAAGGAATCTTAAACCTAAAACAACTATCATAAAGATGAATAAAAATGAAAAAAACTAAAAATGAAGGGAAGTTAAAATTATAGTTTATTATAAATATTTAGAAAAGGAAGCAAGAAGATATAATTTGTCTTTGTTAATGCAAAAGAATGTATAAATTAATTTCCAATATGAACTTAGGATATTAAATTTTTATTGAATACAAGTAAAGAAGTGAACGGTGTATAGTAAAAATTATGATAAAAAGAGATACAATGGGACAAAGTAAAAGGAAATAAACAAGAAGGAAAAAAGGCTTGAAATTTCCTAAGAATCCAAACATCCTCCCATGTTGGGAATGGAGAAACTTGATGAAATGAAAGTCATTATTTGATAAAATTAATTGTTGGTAGCCAAGATGGGTTTAATTCTAGACCACCATCCATGTTCAAGTTGTTATTATACTTTCAAATTTCAATAGCTTCTCTTATGCATCATTTGAAATAGTGGTCCTCTTTGGCTAGAACCTTGGTATTCTCAAAACAAAAGTGATGAGGAGTCTTGAAGGAGTGTTCATGTAAAGCGAACATCACCAATATTTATTTGTTAATATCAGTCAATATTTATTAACCCTCATGTTGACAGAGCAACTCTTCTCTCCAGTATAGGACATCCCACAAAAATAATCCATTTTATACACTACACTTCTAAGAGTTGAATCTAGATTTTATTTGGACGACTTGACCAATCTTCTAAGTTTTATGTGAGGGAGAAACATAGTGTGAGTGTTCTTACTCTTTAAAAAAATTGTAATTTTATTAGATATTCTCTCCACATATGGGAGGAAAGTTGTATGTCTATTTAGTTTGTCATCCCTACTTCTAGTTATAACATGAGCATTCCTAGTTGATTTGAAGGGTCTATAACTATGTTTCCTTGTGTAACCATTCCTCTTAAAAACTTTAGTATTCACAATCAAAGCTTAAATATTCTTCTTTGAAGAACAAGGGTCTAATCAATGGGACTTAAGAAGTTCATTCTCATCTAATGATGATAGAAGGTCAACACGTATACCAGCATTTATTGATTTACTTCACGATTTGTCATCATCAAACTTTGGATAGTGCACATATCTTTTATGAGTGTGTCTCACTTTATGTTTATTTTGTGCATAACTTTTGATAGTGCATTATGCTTAGTCAAGAATCTTTTGTGTTGTAAAGGTAATGAAGTGACTAACATTGTCGGCTAGTTGGATCCAATATTCATCACTTCTTGCCTATAAATAAAGGATTAAGAAAGAATAGTGGCCCTCCTCAGTAAGATTAAGCATGACTTTTCATTCCCAACATTGTAAGAATTTCTAAAAGTAATGAAAAATTAATTTCATGATGTTTATAAAAATCTAATAGTTTTTCAATCCTATTATGAGGGAGAGTGGGGGCTCACTCAAACAAATAATTAGTATCTATTATGGTTTTTATATTCTTATTTCATATTTTTATCCCCTTCAACCAATTGAGGACAATCATGGAATCCCTAAAAATCTACAAAACTTGTACACCAGTCATCACCACAACCTTAAGAAGAGGCTTAACAACCATAATTTTTGCAAAATTGTTAGTCCCATGACTGAGACCCACCTTGAAATGGAATTAGTGTGCTGAGTTTAGGTATAAAATACCCCCAGCTCCACAATTAGCATGATTTCCTTGACGAACATCGTCAAAGTATCCCCAAGCTCCAGAGTGATCAATGTGAGAATGCAATAGTAAAAGAGTTTTAGGTAGCTTTGGATTTCATTTGAAGTGACCAAATATGAGATGACTTTGTGATAGAAATTGAAAAGTAGGAATGATTTTGTCTTGGAATATGGCAACATTTCGAGCAAGCCAAATGCCCCAAAATACAATCAGAGGTAAGGTTATATAGGATTTGAGCTCCACTCTTTCAACCCAATTTTTCATGCAATCAAGAACAATAAGGCCTTGCCAACAATTGCTCAACCCAATAGAAGTCCTCAGCTCAGCCCATATCTTAGCAGCGTATGGGCAAGAGATGAGCAAGTGATTCATAGTATTAGAGGATTGAAAGCAAAGGTTACATCTCCTTAGACCATGCCAATTATGATTCTAAAAGACCTCCTAAGTTAGGGCTCTATTGCTTATGGCAAGCCACATAAATTTTTTTGTTTTGTGAGGAGATTTAATCTATGAAAATTTTCTCCACCACCAATGTCTCACAACTAAGGCTTCATTGTGCAATAAGGATTGGTAACCTAAACAAGCAATATACTCCCCCAACTTAAGATTCAAAGACCAAACCATTTCCTTAGTTTCATGAGAGATTTTGATATGACTCCAAAGTAATCTTTGAACATATGCATCCCATATAATCCTATCCTCCCCTTTTAAGCCTAGAGCTGTAGCAATTTTCTAGCCTTGTCTCGAAGGGGTAGTGAGATTTTGGTCAATTGCCTAATATAGAAAAGAGATACCCATCATCTCTAACCTATCAATCAAGTCCTCGAGTAGTTTATAGTTGGTGCCGCAACCCACCCAAGGATCAATTCCCACTTTTATCTTTATGATAGTAGCCACCTTATATATAATCCATTTCCCAATGATAGGAAAGGTACGGACGATTGCTTTCCACATAATGGAAGAATTGAGAGAAGTTTTGCAAGGAATAAGAATCCACTCTTCTATGAAAAGTGGTTCAATATATTTTTGGATTATGATTTGATTCCATAGTCCCTCCTTAGTGATTAACCTCCAAAGATTTCTTGCAGCCAATGCCTCTCCAAAGAAATGAATATCTTTTAATCCCCAACCCCCCATATCCTTTAGAGTAGCCAAGGTATTCCATTTAACTAGAGCAATGCCATCTTTCACCTTTTTGGCATTCCAAAGAAATTTGAAACATTTAGAATGGATTTTGTCAAGGACTCTTTTGGGAATATGGGCTAATGTAAGCCAATAGACAGGGATCGCTTCCAACACTAATATAATGAGTATTAATCTGCCTTCAATATAGATCCATCTGTTACACCAAAAACAAATTCTCTTATCCACCTTTTCAATTAGCCAATACCAATCAATCTTTCTATAGTCACTTGGTTTCAGCTTGAAACCTAAACACTTAAGACCATCCATAAGATCCACCAATTGATAGGGAAATATATCAAGTATCCACCTAATTTGATGAGCCTCCAAACCGTTGAAGAATATGTTGGACTTTTTTTTAATTTATTTCCATCCCTATATCCACTCTAAAGAGATCCAAGGAATCCTTAATCTAAGAAATGTCCTGACAAGAGCCATTACAAAACAACATCACATCATCAATAAAAAATAGGTGTGTTAAGTAGATGTCCCTACAAATCTTAACCCCCCTAAGAGAGCCCAATATTTTGACCTCAAGAATGATCTGACTCAGTTCTTCTACAATCAAAAGGAAGAGCAAGGGAGAGAGAGGACAACCCTACCTTATGCCACATGCAGGACTAAAAAAAGTAGAGGCTGAGCCATTTATAAGTAAAGCAAAAGAGACTGAAGAAAAATAACCCATAATCTAGTTGACCACCTGAAGGTGAAAACAACATGAAACAAAATCAATCTCAAGTACAACTAATTTTATTTATCAAAGGCTTTGGATAAGTCAAGTTTTAAAACCACCACTGGTACCTTCTTTGTTTTAATTGAATGCAGACCCTCTTGACCAACCCGTATAGCATAATGAATTTGTTAGCCATGTAAAACCCCAAATTGTTTTGAAGAAATAAAAGAGGAAAGAATAACTTTGATGCGAATGGAAATGATTTTAGCAATAATCTGATAGATACAATTGCGTAAGGAAATTGGCTAAAAGTTGTCAAATGTAGTAGGTATATATTTCTTATGAATGAGGGCTATGAAGGTAGAATTGAAATCCCCAAGGATCTTCCCAATCCACCTAGACTCCTCAATAAACCTAAGAAGGTCTTCTCCCTGTAAATCAATAAGAGTGTGTATCACTTTATGTTTATTTTGTGCATAACTTTTGATAGTGCATTATGGTCAGTCGAGAATCTTTTGTGTTGTAAAGGTAATGAAGTGACTAACATTGTCGGCTAGCTGGATCCAATATTCACCACTTCTTGCCTATAAATAAAGGATTAAGCAAGCATAGTGGCCATCCTCAGTAAGATTAAGCATGACTTTTCATTCCCAACATTGTAAGCATTTCTAAAAATAATGAAAAATTAATTTCATGAAGTTTCTAAAAATCTAATAGTTTTTCAATCCTATTATGAGGGAGAGTGGGGGCTCACTCAACCAACTAATTAGGATCTATTATGGTTTTTATATTCTTATTTCATATTTTTATCCCCTTCAACCAATTGAGGACAATCATGGAATCCCTAAAAATCTACAAAACTTGTACACCAGTCATCACCACAACCTTAAGAAGAGGCTTAACAACCATAATTTTTGCAAAATTGTTAGTCCCATGACCGAGACCCACCTTGAAATGGAATTAGTGTGTGGAGTTTAGGTATAGAATACCCCCAGATCCACAATTAGCATGATTTCCTTGATGAGCATCGTCAAATTATCCCCAAGCTCTAGAGTGATCAATGTGGGAATGTAATAGTAAATGAGTTTTAGGTAGCTTTGGATTGCATTTGAAGTGACCAAATATGAGATGACTTTGTGATAGAAATTGAAAAGTAGGAATGATTTTGTCTTGGAATATGGCAACATTTCGAGCAAGCCAAATGCCCCAAAATACAATCAGAGGTAAGGCTATATAGGATTTGAGCTCCACTCTTTCAACCCAATTTTTCATGCAATCAAGAACAGTAAGGCCTTGCCAACAATTGTTCAACCCAATAGAAGTCCTCAGCTCAGCCCATATCTTAGCAGCATATGGGCAAGAGATGAACAAGTGATTCATAGTATTTGAGGATTGATAGCAAAGGTTGCATCTCCCCAGACCATGCCAATTATGATTCTAAAAGACCTCCTAAGTTAGGGCTCTATTGCTTATGGCAAGCCACATAAAAAAATTTGTTTTTTGAGGAGATTTAATCTATGAAATTTTTCTCCACCACCAATGTCTCACAACTAAGGCATCATTGTGCAATAAGGATTGGTAACCTAAACAAGCAATATACTCCCCCAACTTAAGATTCAAAGACCAAACCATTTCCTCACTTTCATGAGAGATTCTGATATGACTCCAAAGTAATATTTGAACATATGCATCCCATCTAATCCTATCCTCCCCTTCTAAGCCTAGAGTTGTAGCAGTTTTCTAGCCTTGTCTCAAAGGGGTAGTGAGATTTTGGTTAACTGCCTGATATAGAAAAAAGATACCCATCATATCCAACCTATCAATCAAGTCCTCAGGTAGTTTATAATTGGTGCCGCAACCCACCCAAGGATCAATTCCCACTTTTATCTTTGTGCTAATAGCCACCTTCCATATAAGACATTTACTAGTGATAGGAAAGGTACGGATGATTGCTTTCCACATAATGGAAGCATTGAGAGAAG
Organism: Torreya grandis; assembly: GCA_037957365.1. Taxonomy (NCBI): domain Eukaryota; kingdom Viridiplantae; phylum Streptophyta; class Pinopsida; order Cupressales; family Taxaceae; genus Torreya; species Torreya grandis. The sequence goes on from JARHVA010007393.1 coordinate 361,808, forward strand.
TTTTGCAAGGAATAAGAATCCACTCTTCTATGAAAAGTGGTTCAATATATTTTTGGATTATGATTTGATTCCATAGTCCCTCCTTAGTGATTAACCTCCAAATATTTCTTGCAGCCAATGCCTCTCCAAAGAGATTAATATCTTTTAATATCCAACCCCCCATATCCTTTAGAGTAGCCAAGGTCTTCCATTTAACTAGAGAAATGCCATCTTTCACCTTTTTGGCATTCTAAAGAAATTTGAAACATTTAGAATGGATTTTGTCAAGGACACTTTTGGGGATATGGGCTAATGTAAGCTAATAGAAGAGGGTCGCTTCCAACACTGATTTAATGAGTGTTAATCTGCCTTCAATAGAGATCCATCTATTACACCAAAAACAAATTCTCTTATCTACCTTTTCAATTAGCCAATATCAATCAATATTTCTGTAGTCACTTGGTTTCAGCTTGAAACCCAAATACTTGAGACCATCCATAAGATCCACCAATCGATAGGGAAATATATCAAGTATCCACCTAATTTGATGAGCCTCCAAACCATTGAAGGATATGTTGGACTTTTTTTTCATTTATTTCCATCCCTGTAGCCACTATAAAGAGATCCAAGGAATCCTTAATCTGAGAAATGTCCTGACAAGAGCCATTACAAAACAACATCACATCATCAACCAAAAATAGGTGTGTTAAGTAGATGTCCCTACAAATCTTAACACCACTAAGAGAGCCCAATATTTTGACCTCAAGAATGGTCTAACTCAGCCCTTCTACAATCAAAAGGAAGAGCAAGGGAGAGAGAGGACAACCCTACCTTATGCCACATGCAGGACTAAAAAAAGTAGAGGCTGAGCCATTTATAAGTAAAGCAAAGGAGATTGAAGAAAAACAACCCATAATCCAGTTGACCATCTGAAGGTGAAAACCAACATGAAACAAAATCAATCTCAAGTACAACCAATTTTCTTTATCAAAGGCTTTGGATAAGTCAAGTTTTAAAACCACCATTGGCACCTTCTTTGTTTTAATCGAATGCAGACCCTCTTATAGCATAATGAATTTGTTAGCCATGTAAAAACCCAAATTGTTCTGAAGAAATAGAAGAGGAAATAATAACTTTGATGCGAATGGAAATGATTTTAGCAATAATATGATAGATACAATTGCATAAGGAAATTGGCTAAAAGTTGTCAAATGTAGTAGGTTTTTATTTCTTAGGAATGAGGGCTATGAAGGTGGAATTGAAATCCCCAAGGATCTTCCCAGTCCACCTAGACTCCTCAACAACCCTAAGAAGGTCTTCTCCCTGTAAATCAATAAAACCCTTATAGAATTCAATAGTCCAGCTATTCGGCCTAGGGCTTCCAACCTCTCATGAATAGACTCGTTGACAAAGCTAGGAAAGAAGGTAGAGATTTTAACAATATCTGCTTTGTTTACTTGAGCTAGTTCTTTATAAAGATTTTGAAAATGAGTGATTCCCAATTTAGCTATCTCATGAAATGTCCACACTGAGGAGCCATCATTATCCTGCATTTCCCAGATAGTGTTCTTAATCTTGTGATGTTTAGCCAAATTTTGAAAAAAAAATTGTATTTTCATCTTCATTTTCCAACCACAATGCTCTACTTTTAAGTCTCCAATGTGCTTCATTATCCAATCACTCAACTTCAATTCCAATGATTTGAGTCTAAGATTAGTTCAATCATCAAAATATTCTACATGTTCCAATCCATATATCTTAGCTATCTGTTCCTCAAGAGATATAAGATCCTTTTCAGTGTCTTCAAGTTTGTTTGCTGCCTAATTTGTAGCTACCATTTTTACTCTCTTAAGATTGGAGGTAAATTGTAGACTAGCCAGTTCTAGAGAGTACTTATTAAAAACAACCCACTCCTTCTGTACCAATTTAATGAAGACCTGATCATTCATCCAAGAAGGATTGAATTTAAAAGGGCTCAGTGGCTTAATATCCCCACGATCGATCAGCAACAGAATAGGGAGATGATCGGAGTCACCACCCGTGGAAACCCAAGTTCTAATTTTTTTAGAGCGAAATAAAAGAGAGTGTGAGATAAGAAACCTATCCAACCTTTTGGTCACACTCTCTATCCCAATTATCATATTCCGCCAAGTGGGATCCAATTTGATTGGTTCCAAATCCACCAAGTTTGTTGCCTCAAAATTTTTAAGAAGAAATCAACTAGTGGGTCCGATCTCATAGAGATCCCCACACCTCTGCTCTCTTGGTATTGAAATTTAGGTCTCCCCTAACAATGGTGTTCTCCACTCTAAATAAATTTTGGGAGAATAAATAATCCCAATATGCCAATCTCTCATCATTAGGCCCATAAATATTCAACACCGTGAAGCTTTTTCCAAGCTCCAAAGAATAGAGTTCGATCCCGATACTCGAGTCATAATAAAAGGAGTTAGCCATCCTAAAAAAAAGGTTCTCCAACCAATGACCAAACCTCCAAAGCTACCAACAGAGTCAGAGGCCAAGAAATCCCAATCCTTTAGAATTTTGGATAAATCCTCAATAACCCTGCTCCTAGCCCCTTTGGTCTCCTATAACTAAATCAAGTCAAGTTTTTGAATATGAATCATTCTATTCAAAGTAATTTTTTAGAGATATTTCCCAACCCTCTAACATTTAGGGACATTAAGAGCATGATTAACACAATTTTGGGGCTGTCCTCGCTCAAGGGCCCCAAGAATTGTTTGTTGTTTTCCCTAAAAAAATTTAGAACTACTATGTTTTTAGCTTGAGTAAGATGAGAGGGAAGACCTTTCCATGAGGAAGAACAAGGAAGGCTCAAGATGAAACTTGGGCCTCCTTCAATACTTTCATCATGGATGGCAACTGACTTGAGGTGAGATCTTGATTGACTCAAAGTTGTAAGAGATTCAACTAAGAACAAATCTAGAGAGTGCATAAAATTTTGGGCATCTTGAAATACTCCAACATTTGGAATGGTCTCTTGATGTGTTATGATATCCTCTCATGAGTCTTGTAGATTCACTGACACTCCCAAGTGAGATTTAATTTTTGACTACTTAATTTTTGAGTCTTTCTCCATATTGTCCTTCTAGACATGTAGAAAAGGATCCACACATTGAGGACACAGAGAGGAGAAAACTTTGTTCACCATCGACATACACAAAAGACCAAAATTATTGTCTCATAAGGAGTTGAGATGTTTAATAGAGGGATCGAGTAGCATTAGATCCCTCTGAGTAACATTCAATAATTCCAAGAAATCTGCTGCCATAAAATGAGAATCCCATCTAAGTATCATAGATTCCTCATCCATAGAAGATAAGTGTAGGTTTCTCTCCAAGTGTTGTGGTGGATACATTGAAGAATCGACCACCAAAATGGTAGGACAATGACCACAATTCTTATCTTTCTGAAGATCCAGAAACCCTACATTACTATCATCAATCTTCTTATTAGGCTAAAGAAAGGAGTTTGTCTTCCTTCTCCATTATTTGGGAGAGAGGCCAAGAAGGAAATCATTGGCTAAGTGTCCATAGACATGATACCTAACACACCTGAAAGTAATACCAACATAATCTAAGTATTGAGTATGAGTCCAATCCCCAAATTTCAATACTAAATCCTCTTCCAATCCCTCTTGCACGTTATTATCGACTAAGATTTTGGTAACCATCCTCAAAGAATTATGAATATAGCTATCATCCACATCCAGAAAAGTCCCAATGCTATCCCCAATAGACTTAAATACATCCTTATTCCAAAATTCAAGTGGTAGATCCAAAATTTTAACCCACACAAGTTGTTTCATTGATTTCTCCACTCGAGGATCAAAGCTCGATAACCACCTCTTAAGATTAAGAGTTGATGACCCCCAGAACCATCTCTATGCCAAATTTAAATTCACATCTCTTGTGGATTTGAAAACAAAGGCAGGCTAGCCCCTAACAAGATTATGAGAAATAGGAATATATCCAAGGAGTGGTTGCCATAATTGTGTCATCCACAAATCTAAATTATGAGCTGAGATTCTTCACCTAATGAAGCCATTAGAGAAGTACTGATGAGTTTCGTAACATTTTCCAACTTGACATCCTCACCCAGCACCAAGCGGACTTATTTCCCCCTTCTCTTAATACACCTCTTGCGTTTCCTCCATGTAGCCTTCATGAGGACATCACTATTTTGAACTCCCTCTTGAGAGTGTGGAGAGGACCCCAATTTGGACAAATCATGTGACTATTGATTTAAATTTATCCTTGTACTAATACAAGGTCCAATATTTTTTAAGGTGGTCCCTAAGATCTCTAAATCTGGAGAGGGCAAAACTTCCTTGGTTTGGAAAGAAAGCTTAGGAGAAAAATAATTGGAGGAGCCCCTTTGTATTCCAAGGAACCAAGGAGCTATAGGAAGTCTGAGCCAAAGAGGCATGTAAATCTGATGTGGAAGCTGATATTTGCCCTTGCAAAAACCATTGATGGTAGGATTTGACAGATCTTTTCCAGATTTTGTCTGACTACAGTTCCCATTCTTGCCATTACAAAAGTTCTCAAGAGAGAGGGATTTCATAAATTGTGTATGATTCTCCCCCTGCTTTGCATCAAGGAAGCCAGAAACTATCCTCTGAGATGATGAATTCCCCCAAATGTTCTTTGAGAAAATACATCTTCTTTTGTGGGGATCATCCGAATAATCCACCAGTTATTCTTTATCTAGGGAGTCTAAGTCAATGAAGCATTTCCTCTGCATCTCAATATCATCTATCAGAAGACCATGGAAAAAATAGGACGCAACCTCATAAAAGTAACGAGTGTCAATCTAGAACTCAATTAGTGAGTGTCACCAACAGGGAATGAGAATACCCCAAAAGTCAAGCAAGTAATGAAGCAATGAAACCAAGGAATAGACAGGGAAGAGGAATAGTAAATAAAGAAGAGAATACGCAGGGGCCACCCAACAACCAATGTATGTGGCAGTTGTTGATAGGCAAAAGACACAAAGGAACACTATCACTCCCCCACATAATCCAAAAATAAAACAAACCAAGGTGACTCAGATGTATACCATCTCCTAAAGCCGAATAAAATCAAGAGTCAAAAAGAAAGTATCCCTGCCAAAGATGAACTACCACTGAAAAGCCCTGTCAAACAAAAAACATCCTTGCTACCCCCAATAGAACGCACAAAAGAATTGGGTCCAATGCTCGATCTAACCTCATGCTGTCTGTAATAAGCATCAAATATAAAGTCTCTATTTTGCCTCCACTAAGCCCTTATTCAATCTGTAGAAGGTATACCCTGTGATAGTCACAAAATAGAAGGTAAATTTTAGAGTGGCATTTTATCATACACTTGTCATACATCCTGTAAGAATTCGATATCCCTTAGAAGCCAGCTAGTGAAAAAAACACAGTAGCTCGATCTCTATGAATCCAACAAGACCCAATCACCACAGAGGTGCCCCAACTCGGACTTGGACTTCCAGACACCACCTAAGATGTCATTTTGTATCCACCTTTGCAAAGGCTGGGATGAGTGATCCCCAATAATGGAATCAGGGAGATACAAATCTCTCAATGAGAAACTAAACCAATTCCTCCTAACCAAATGCCAAGCAATAGAAAGGATCTCTGTAAATGCAAGAATGACTCCCAACCACCACTTGTAAGCACACCCTAAAGACTCAAATTCAAAGTTCGAACGCTCCTTAAGCTGTCTGCAAAATCTCATTAAACCTCAATACGGTGGCAAACCTAAATAAGTATTAACACTACAACACCTGTCATAAATCTGCAACTAGACCTCCATCGTTCCTTTCACCATCTTCTATAAATTTTAATATATTATCTGAATATTATTTTATTTGATTATATACATAAAGGTATTACATGAAATCACTGAATTATTAGAATATCGGCATTTCTATTCATATTTGAGATACTATCTTTCAAAAATCAAACTCAAAAATTAAACACAAAAAATATTTTAAAACAAAATAAGGTTTAACATAAATCAATATATATTTATTGAATGCTCTATTTTTTCAATTATTTTATTTTTTTCATTATTACTATTATTATTATCTTTGTATGCTATGTTTCTTTCATTATATACATTAGGTCATTTCACACTTTTTTTTCTTTGTATAGACAAGATTTTCTGTGTTTTTGCATTTAAAAAAATCAAGCACATAAATCATCTTGGAAATGCTGATCAAGGCTTTCTGATTGTTTGCATTAAAAAAAAAATGAAAATAAATCATCTTAGAAATGATGGGAATGGAATCATTTAAATAAAAATTAAAACCCATTTAAATGATGTAGTTATGTTTGGAGAAAACAGATTATGACAATATCCATTATAAATATTCCCTGTTTCAGCATATGCAAGATTGTCGAAGTGGATTGAAACAGCAACAAATAAAACGTATTTCCAAACCATTTTTCATAGAAAATGGTTCTAAATTGAAAATAGGACAGGGAAAAACCAGCTAGAGCTTACACACTTTTCAAATTATTGTACAATAATGCATAAGTTTAATCTTTAAATTATTCTTCAATGGTTATAATCGATTGAGCAGAGAATGGACTGAGAATGCCACAATCCTAATTAGTTGGAAGTTTGCATATTTATCATTCTCAACAAGAAATGAATACGTCCTTAATATATTATAGCAGCAGAATATACTTCGTTTGCAAAACGCAGGCATTTGATGTTATCTCATGCACAAAGATATTAAATTTTTCAAAGTTCTTTATGAAAAAGGAACTTAAAATGACATCTGGTAAAAAAAATTTATTAATATGAAATACAGAACTCATTAGAGCATAGTTTTAGCTACTTGCGATGCAAAAAGGACCTTTCATAATCTTCTATTGCGGATGAAAGGAAACAAAAACTTCAGAATCACATCAACCCTTTGGAAATATTTTTGTTTCCAGCTCTCTCTGACTACAATAAAAAACACTACACCAAAACCTACTCCATATGACAATCCCAGTCCAACCTCATACCATGGTGTTTGCTCGTTCTCTTCCTTGTCGTCTTCATCATCAGTAGAAGCAGGAGGAGGATGTGCAAATTCCGGCCAAGAGCAATCCTTTGAAAGTGGACATCTGGATAAATTCAGATTTTGCAAATATGACGATTCTGTAAATGTGACCATGTGTTTTCCTTGTGGTATCATTCCAGAGAGATTGTTGTTGGACAGATTTAAAAATGCCAAATAGTCTAGAGATGCAAACTCCTATGGAATAGTTCCAGAAAACATGTTTCTAGAAAGGTCCAATGATTCTAGATCAGTCATTTCTCCCAAACTACTTGGAATAAGCCCACTGAAATTGTTCGTGGATAGATTGAGAAACTTTAATCCCTTCAACTTTCCAAAATCCGGAGGAACAACCCCATTCTATTGATTGTTTGAGAGATCTATGCATGACAGAGTTGAAAGAATATATGGGTAGTATTCGTCTATACCTTTGGCAGTCATATTCAGCTCAACATTGTAAGTATTATGCACAACTAGTAATGTAATGTTTGGGTCCAAAAAACTGGTTTCTAACATATAGCCATCTTTTGTTGCTACAGTAACTTCTTGCAAAGATACAATGCTGTGAGGTATAAAACCTGAAAGATAATTGGATGAAACAACAAAGATTTGGAGTTGCTTCAACTTGCCAATTTCGGAAGGAATACCACCCCTGAAATAATTGCTCTTCATCACCAGCACTTGAAGGACTGAAAGATTTCCAATTGAATTTGGAATATGCCCTGTAAATGAGTTATGCCCAATATCAAGTGTTTGTAACCTTGTACAATTTATTATTGAGTCAGGAAATCTTCCACTTAACTTATTGTTGTGTACAATGAAGAACAAGGGGCATATCCCCTTGGGTATGCTACCCTCCAGACTGTTGCCTCCCAAATTCAATACATCAACTCCCAAACTTGGGGGGATGACTCCGTTTAAATTGTTGTTTGCAAGATTTAAGTAATGAAGTTCAGTCACATTGCTCAAGTCTGAAGGAATATTGCCAGTTAGCATATTGTCATTGAGCATTAATATTTCTAGAGCAGGAGGCCAGACGGATGGTATGCATCCAGTCAATGCATTCTTAGAAACATCAAAGACCATCAAACCATTTAAAGCATTTGGGAAAATGCCGCCTTGAAAATGATTCCGAGAGAGATTTAACAATATCAAATCAGGACTGAAATCCCCTAGCCAAGAGGGAATTTCTCCAACCAGATTGTTCTCAGGCAATGTCAAATAACTCAATGAGTATTGAAGTGAAATTCAGGGGGGAATGTGAGTACCGATATTACATGATGTCAAATGCAACAACTCTAATTGAAATAAAGGGATCCAAGTAGTGCTAATATTCAGCACACAATTGGATAAAGACAACTCAGACAATTTGACAGGGTTGTGAAACAAAGTTTCTGAAATTGTATTATGGTGATTTAGCGAGAGGGAGAGCCGCTCTATCGAGGATGGCAATGCCTTGGAAGGAATGCTCTCATTGAATGCATTCCCGTCTGCAGAGAGGATGGTAAGGGAGGAAAGCTTAGAAAAGGAGAGCGGAAGAGTCCCACTCAATTGGTTGGAGGCAACATCCAACCACTCAAGCAAAGGGAGATTGCCCAAACAAGATGGTATGGTTCCGTTGAGTTTGTTGTTATCAACAAATAAAAGACTAAGATTGGTGAGCAGACAAATGGAGGGAGGAAGAGTACCTGATAAACTATTGTAACTCAAATCTAGATATGTAAGATGAGAGAGATTTCCCAAGGTGGGAGGAAGAGTACCTGTTAAACTATTCTTACTCAAATCTAGATGCTGAAGATACGAGAGATTTCCCAAACAGGCAGGAAGAGTACCGTTTAATTCATTGCCAGGCATGGACAACAATGTGAGAAAAAGAAGGTTGCACACACTACCATTTATGACACCTCCAGTCATTACAGGCAGATCGATGGTGCTTACATGGTCCATGTGCTTATCGCAGGTTATATAATCCCACGCACAACAATCACTTCCATTTCCCCACGAACTGAGACCGCCATAAGGGGATCTGAAGGAAAGAAGAGCTTGGGATTCGCGGGGAGGACATTTGGAGAGACATGGAAATGGGTGGGTAAAGAGGAGCAGCGACACAGCAATGAAAAGAGCAAAATTAAAATTAAAGGGAATAATAGTCATTGGGATTGGCAATGAAGTTGCAGAGGAGAGGATGATGACGACAATGATATATATATTTGAGAGAGCATAGCAGAGGATGATGGCAATGATATATTTGATATATAAAGGAAAAAAGACAGATGTGAGAGATTGCCGTGTCTTACAGCACAGACGGAAAGATTCATTAATGAATGCATTTATTTTCAACAACTATTCTTACAGTGAACGAAATATTAATTTTTTACACGAAATATTAATTTTTTAGGGAGGATGTATTTATTTTCTATAACAAGTCTTACTTTATAGTAAAGTAAAGTTCAGTTCATATTATTCATTTATTGTAAGCTTTCTATCTTTATATATATTATATATTTAAGCTAATTTAGCTAGCAAAATGTTCTAAATTTTAGTTATAAATTAAACTTTTGTAATGATATCTTTATTTATATGAAGGATTTGTCATAAATAATACATCTCAATTAAAATATATTAAGTTATAAGAATTAAAGTAGTTTATTAATCAAGTTGTCAAAAAGTCATTTTAGAATAGAAAATATGTTCACATACAAAATTCCTTTTTCCTACTTTAAAGGGTTAAATCAAGGTTCAATTTATTCAATTATTATTTTTAAATCTTATAAAAAACATAGTTAAAAAAACCCTCTGGTTATACATGGAAACTCAAAGTCCATAATATTATGACAAAGAACAAAATAACACATATTCTTAAGCACAAGCCACAATGCCGGAAGGTGATGGAGGTGAATCATTATTGGGACGCTAAGTGCTCTAAGCAGAAAGTTTAGTAAAAGGAGGATTAGGGGCCATGCAACCATCCGAAGTGGATTTAAGGCAAGGCTAAAGAAAAAGTTACGCCCCAACTAGAAGGTAGTTGAACATAACTACCAAATGGACCAACGCCTAAATAGATGAACTCCACCACAATGAATCAACGATAGGATTATAATGCACTAGTAATGGAGAAAGGCTCCAACACCCCCCACCACATACCCTCTCCGACCTCCTCCCCTTGCCTTTTGTGTTGAGGAAGGGGAGTGGATAAGTGATTGTGGATATGAGAGTGGATTTGGAGCCATGAGGTGGTTTGTCTAAGGGGATGCGGCTCATAGTGCAACCACTCCTTTAGTGGTTGAGAAGCTCCTTCAAGTGTTGAAACTCAAGCACCACATTTTTAGCCCGAGCTTAGATCTACATAATATCCAAAGAGATAAAAATCACCTTGTCATCAATAGAAAACTATGAAGATGGCTCTTCATTATTAAAAATAACTAATTTTATAGAATTTCATATATGAAACAAAATTATAGCTTTGAAGAAGTTCCACATAGAAGCAATGTATGTCGACCACTAAGCTTTATCCTTAAAAAACACCTTGTGCCAAAAGAAGGGCTCTGGGTTCCTAATGGGAATGTTGAAGAAGGTTATGGATCTAATGCTAAGCATATTGACCTCTTGGACATGTCCAAAAGATATGTTTGAAGGACTCAGATATAGAGTAGGTAGAACATGTGTGTTGAGTCCAATGTGCAAGAGGCACTCCCCAAGAAGAAGGCCTTGATAAACCAGACACCAAAGAAAATGTGTGGGCTTGGGCTTAAGCTTGGCATTCCATATTCTATTAACTACGAAGAGCCAAGAACTAGGAAAAAAAATTAAAATTCAACACCTATTTAGCTTATCCATAGCATAAGGGAATGGGTTCATGATTTGATAAATGAGACAAAGAAAGTAATTTATGAATCAAGTGTCACAGTTACATCTCTAGTCCTTATGATATGCATGTGGATTCTACACCATGTTCACACCTCCTTTGTGCACTTGTATATCCTACACACATCTCACTTTAGAGATATCTCAACCATGGGCCTACTTGCACTTGATCACGATCCCGTGTGCTTCCCTTCTGCACCAAGTTTATTGCTACTTGTGTGCACCCCATGCTTATGGCATAATAAAGTTTGCTCAAAGTCATGTGTACCTCCTCATAATTATTCATAGTCTCATGCTTATTCTCAGTCCTACGCACTACACTTGTGCTTTCTCATAGTCTCACATAGTACACTAGCTCTTACTCGTAGTCTCGTGTAGTACAATCATGCTTGCTCATAGTCCTACACACCTCACTCACTTTTTCATAGTTACACACTTACTTGTAGTCCTACGTACTCCACTTGTGATTGCTATCAGTCCCACCCAATATAATCATGCTTTTCCATAGTCATGTGCACCACACTTAAAACTTACTTACAATCATATGCACTTCTCCTTCATGTCAAGCCTATCATCACTTGTGCATGATTACACTTGTCATCTTCTAGTGCATCAATGTATTAGCTTACTTCAAATGTGTGGATTTCCAACTAGTGCTTCTTAGCCTAAAACCTGTAAATCATTCAGTTGGGTAGTTAGTTGCCAAGTACCTAGAAGATCAACTATTATTCTGCAAGAAAGATGAAACAACTTGTAAATGTCTTCTTTGTAACTAACACCAATTGTAACTTCTCTTGTATTCTTATGTATACATATATAACATATGCATCCATCCATAGATATCAAGGTAAGACCCATGTGTTCATGTCATACATAGTCATGACAATAGGTAACATGCGCTGAGTATCTACCCTATAATACACACATTGTAAGCACTCTTCAATCTAGGTAAATCAAAGGAAGTGTTACCCCTTCTGATCATAGGATCTTACTCTCCTAGCCTTGCTAAATCTTTGTACAACTTTGTACTCTTTCCTTATTCTTTTCTCATTGAATATAAGTTGTATTTCTACAAGGTATAATACTTACACTCCATTAAGTGTGTTGATTGCTTTCTATTCAAGTTTTGATGCACACATTCACTTTGCATAACCATACTCATTATCCTCAACACATGGTTGTCCTCTACATGCCTTGGTCTTAGGCCCCTGTAGTGTGAATCATTGGTATCAAAGCACAAAAACCTTTCATATCATTTCCAAGTGGTATTTAGATGTGTAATCCCTTTCTTGTCTATTGTAATCATGGGAAAAACAAGAAGGAAGGCAAACAACTCCTAGATGGAAGCTCGAAGAGATCCAAAATCTCTAGCACAAGAATTAACTATTACAAGATGCTCTCTATTCCAAAGAAAAATGTTTAATTATTATCAAGGAGTGGCTAATATATCTCATGATGATCAATGCTAATCTCACTAAGCCTATTCACCATGACCTTGTTCAAGCTGGGGATAAATATATCTTTGTCATGTAGAATCTATAGCCGTAGCTCTTTTCCATGGATAAAGATCTCGAGTGCCTCCCAACTGAGTGCAAAAAATTGTAAGTGCCTAATCCTGTAGTCATTAGCACATCCCCATGCCCAATCACAACATGCAATATAAAGTTAATGATGGAAGAATAACTTGTGATTCCTTATCATTCACCTACATCTAATTTGTTGGTAACCTTGTTTGGCAATTTTGAAAAGCACATCAAGGGAATTAGTTCCAAGTTATTGAAGCAGATTGGCTATGAAGGCCAAGTCTTGAGAAATAATAGCCAAGGAATCATAAATCCCCTCCAGATAAAGATAAGAATGTGTATAATAGGTATTGGAAACATAGGTTGTAGCATAGTTAGATAAGGTTTCATATGCTTCTCACTACAGTCACACACCAATTATGCATCTGCATCATGATGTACATAGGATAGTCTAAGTGTTTCCACTTGCATGATGGGTCTCTAATCTCAACATATCTACAAGGAATCTAAAGGTGTGATGTGAGCATTCCAATTATGCTCCAATGATAAGCCATTATTTCAATGCACACAAGACATTTGGTAGAAAGCTACACCATGGTAGCATAAACGATGATAAACATCTCAATAATGGTACTGTGCACAATCAAACTTTAGATAGTCTCAGGAAAACATAGTGTGGAAGTAGCGTAAGGCACACCATAGACTTCCAAGTAGAATAACCATATGCAACAATAACTGCACCAACTAAGGTGCATACCTCGATGGCAACTTGCACACTGCCAGTGCAAATAACACCACATGGCTCAACCATGTCAGTTACAAAGATGCTCTCATCAAACACACACATCACACTCTTTAGTTACTTGAGGTCATACAACTAAATAGTTTTGGGAAATTTATCCTTGTGTTCTTTTGGAAGAAACAACCATTCCCAATCCATTTATTGGTTCTCATACATTATTGTGCAAAGAGTTGTGCATTCACTGAAACTACACTATAGATGGACGGACCTTGATAGTTATGGAAAAATCTCTTCATCTCTGTAGTGTTCTTACAAGTGACAAGCTTTCCACATTCGTAATGTTGTGGATAGAAAAACTTCATATTATACATATGTGTAAACACTAATCTCTACATAGTGCACCTTGTGTTCTCTACAAGTACCTTTATAGCTCCACACCTTTAGTAATCCAACTTTTGTTGAATCAACATGCCTCGTGTCCACATAGAAAGATCGATAGTTTGTTTTTATAGATAGATTATGTGGAGTTTATCAACTTCACTTTGTATCTTAGAGATTTGATGTTGAACATCAAACTCAGATAGTGCATAGATCTCTAGTTTCTACACCACCATAGCATTGATGAGTTTTATACATTCTTAAACATGCAACATCCATTTGACATGGACATGCTTCATCTATAATTTGTTCTTACACATAGATATTATTCACATCTTTAGAGAAGATAGAATGAGTAAATACACTCCTACTTCTTTGTGTTCAGAGTACAAGGATCACCCATATCCTTTGGCATTCATATGCATCCATGACAGATCCTATCAAGAGAAGTAACACAAAATTAAGAAACCTCCATTGTAGTTTTCTATAGCTACATAGAATGAAATAGAGACCATTTCTCTTCAATAAAGGCTGAATAATCTATGCATAACTTCTGCAATGTGTACACACCTCCTTTTTCACTTTCATAGCTTTCCCACATCTCACTTTGGATTTATACAAGCCACAAGCTACTTGAGATTGATCATAGTCCTGTGTATTTCTACTTTGTGCGAAGCCTATTAATACTTGTGTGTGCCCCGTGCTTATGGCCTAACAAAGCTTATTTATAACCCTCTATACCACACTTGTGCTTGCTCGTAGTCCTACACACTTTCCTAAACCAAGATTATTTGTATCCCTATACAACACACTTGCATTTACTCACAATCCTCCACAACACACTCACGCTTGCACATAGTCTTATTTAGTACATTCTTACTTGTTTGTAGTCTCACATAGTACACTCAATGATTATTCTCAATCTTACATAATACAATCATGATTTATTGTAGTCATGTGCTCTTCACTCACACTTTCTCTTAGTCTCATACTTTCTTATAGTATTGCATACTAAATTCATGCTTAATTTCAATCTCATGCAATAGAATCATGTTTACTTGTAGTCCTACGTAGTATAATCATACTTATTTGCATTTAGGTTTACCTCACTCACACTTTTCAGTAATATCACACTTACTTGTAGTCTTGTGCACTACACTCAGGTTTGTTCATAGTCCCACACAACACACTCGTACTTAATCGTAGTCCTAAGCACTACAATTTCACGTAATTATAATATTGCATACTTATCCTTCATGCCAATCCTATCATCACCTATGCATGATTATAATTTTTAGCCTCTAATGTATCTACATATCAACTTACTTTGGACACATGGATTTCTAGGTGGCTCTTCCCATCTTAGAACATGTTAGAAATCCAGTTGCGTAGTTAGCCATTGGGTACTTGGAAGATCAACTGTCATTCTGTAATGAAGATGAAATGACTTGTAATCATCTTCTTTGTAACTAACAACAATTATAACCATTCTTTTATTCTTATGTATAAATATGTAACATGTGCATTTGGCCATAGACATGGGTGGAATACCCATGTGTTGATTCCATACACAATCACAATGATCGGTAGCATGCTATGAGTATCTACCCTATCATACATGTATTGTAAGCAATCTTCAGTCTAGGAAAATCATAGGAAGTGTTACCCATTTTTATCATAGGATCCTACTCTCCTAGTCTTGCTTAAGATTTTTACAGCTTTGTAATTTCCCCCCTATGATTCTCTCATTGAATATAAGTTGCATATATGTAAGTGTAAAAATTCTACTCATTTGAATGTGTGTTGATTGTTATATGTTTAAGTTTCACTATGCACATTCTCTTTGCACAACCACATGTCTTATGCCCAATGCATGGTTTTCCTCCATGCACCTTTGTCATGGGCCCCCATAGTGCAGATCACCTTCCACCATGCATGTGGAGGTAATAGTCCCATCTAATGAAGCATGACATCAAGCATCAACTCTTGGATATACAAAATGGAAGGTAAGTCTATATTAAACAACTTGTAATTGTCTTCCAATAGATGCCATGGATCCAATATCGAGGGGAAGTAAAATCCTTAATATTTTGAATTCCTTTCTTAAATATACATAGAGCTTTTATACCTAGCATTTTTGCTAAAGGAAGATTGATATTGGTCATTACAAGGAACCACCAGATGTTATGGTCATTAAAAGAAATACCACTATGATATTTAACTTTAACCCATTTTATAAAAGGATTGACAGATTTAAAATCTTTCCAGCTCTTCACTACAAAATAACCTTATATCCTAAGAGGGGAAATAACAATCAACATAGTGTGTAAACAAATGATCTTCCAACTTATTTTTCCATAAAGAACAATTTTAGATACGTAGTGACTTAGAAATATTTTCTAAGCCCCATTACTTTCAATTTATCTAACCACCCACTTGGCACAAAGGGCGATACTTTTTTTATAGGCATCAATGATACCCATTCTTGCTTTGTCTTGAGGAATACAATAGATATCCCAAGAAGCCCTATGATAGCTTCTACTTGGATTAGAATTGTCCCAAATAAAGTCTCTTAGAACATTTGCTAATTTTTCATACGAGGCATTAGAGGGGGCCCAACATGAAGAGTAGTAAACGTGAGTGGATGCAATGATTTTGGTATAAAACTGAAACTTACTTGCTAAAGGGAGAGGTTTGGAGATCTGATAAGATAAAAAAAAATTCACTCTATCAATGACATACTACCAAAAATATGAAAGAGAGTTATAAAAAGTAAAAGTAATATCAAGGAATTTGAAAATTTCTCCTTTTGTATCCACTTCCTTTGATAGTGCTAGAGCCACACTAACGAGGGCATCATACTATATTTCTAACATTGGGCTTTAGCCCATTGCAGGGTAGACCTTGAGGCTTTGCATTAAATATTCCCTTTGTTGATGATAGCCCCTAATGACTTATGTTTCAGAGCTTCGTTGTAAACTTGAAGTAAGTCAGGTCCTATAATTTACCAAGTAGCTTTATAGAGTTTATAAGGAAAGCTATCTATCCCTAGTGCTATTTCATTGACCATGCATTACACTATGTCAAAGAGCTCATCAAGATAAAAGGATCATCATAGTGTTTTTAGTCCAAAAGGCTTAACTTGTGGGGCACCACATCCAAACATTTTTATAACCCATGTGCTCTTTCTAGCAAATATTATTGGGCTCTAATACCAAATGAAGAGAAAATTCATCTAATAAATTAAAATGAAAGAATAAATATTAATATAACCTTTCAGCTAACAAAAGAAAATAAATGCAATACACATAATATTACACAATTCATACAATTTCACCTGAGAAAACTCTTTTGAGTGAAAAAACCCAACACAATAACTCAATTATTGTATCAACTTAACCATTTACAATATAATAAAGCACTACCAAGTTCTATTTTCCCCCTATTGTATGTGTAAGTATCATTATGGGCACATCAATAGGTAAACCATGGGTACCAAAACCATGGATACTAATACTATATCATGCACATGCTCTTATTGCTTGCAAATTTGCCATGATTCCTATCATTCATCTATGTTCTAAGTGTGTCTTCAATACATTTGATGTGTTTTCTTCGTGTCTTCTTTATTTTATGTGAATGCTTAGTGTTTGATGTGTCTTCAACGTGGTTGACATGCTTACTATGTGTTTAATGTGTATTCCATACATTATATGTGTTTACTATGTGTTTAACGTGTATTATTTGCATTATCTGTGCTTGATGTGCTTTCAACATTTGACGTGTTTGCTCCATGTTTGGTCACATATGTGACAAACTACTTATTCTAATTCTCATTGCTAGGTGTTTTCTTTATTTTCAATGTCATGATCTATATCATACACTATGCTCTTATTGCTTACATATGTTTCTATGATTCCTATCATGCGTCCATTTGGGACAAGAACTAATCCTACTTACTCAAGATCGGATGTATTGTTTTTAGTTATTCTTTCTAGATTTTAGCAAGTTATTATTATTATTATGGGTACTTATCCATATGCAAATGTTCTTGTAGGATTCTTAGGTGCATTGGAGTTTTTTGCTGGAGCTTCAGGGGCACAAAATCCTATATGCACACCGTGTATCTTTTAATTATATATGTATGCTCACACACATATCAAAGTGGTACATTATGTAGACATCTAAAAAATGACCTCTAGGCATTTATTAGTTTTAAAATTGCATTATTGTATGACATTTGTGTGTTTCTCAATTATTGGTCGAAATTAGACATTATTGATGCATTTTGGCTCTCTCTCTCTCTCTCTCTAGGGGGATTTAAATTATTTTCCCTATCAAAATCCTTTGGGGTATTTGGTTTTGTCTTTTCCATTTTTCATTCATTTGATAGTTGCAGGCACGCTGATAAAATCTTAATTCAATTTCAATAAATATACAAATACATTAGTACATTTAAAACCGTCTAAAAAAACATCGGAAAATCTAAAACAAAAATCTACCATTTATTTTCTTAACATTCTATTCAACATATGTTCCGTATTATTTAAGGTGCTAATTAAATGAACTTGGAATACTTGGTCAATTGAATGGAAAATTTCCGTCTTCTAGCTTTTCTTTTTCTAGTAAGAGTACCTATCAAAGTAATGCAGGCCACCAAGTCCAGTGAATTGAAACGAATGTTTTTATTTTCCTTGCCACCAAGTGAAGGATAATATTTGGATCCATTTCCAGCACAATAATTTACGAAATTTCCGGATCTGTAAATGTTAAGAAAAGTTGTCCATATTATGCCCCTGTATTTCTGTGGTGTTTCCTCGACAATCTTCTATTTCACCACCACCACCACCACCACCACCACCACCACCACCACCACCACCACCACCACCACCACCACAACAACAACAACAATAATAATATTAATATGGGAATATTCACTAAGCTTACGTCATGAGCCAACATCTACGTGTCATTTGTATTTTTACATTAATGAATAGTTAATATATGATAATTAAAAAAAAAGTTAAGAAGATGCTTAGCATGCTTTTATAAATGAATTTCTACACAATAATCATTTCAATCATTTAAACTTTTTTCAGAATTTAAAATTATTGGTTAACTAAATAATAATAATTATTTACCATGGAATACATTGAAAATAAAAAGTCTTCGGTTTGTATTGAATTTAAAAAATCTTCGTAAATTCAAATTTTATTCATAGGATTATACTTTCAGATTTTTCTCTTCTAATTTAAAAATCACTGCGCTTTCTTAATGCTAACTTCTTTAATTAGTAATAGATGTTCTGACTTGGGTTTCAACTACACGATATATCCTCCTCAATTGAATATATTTGACAATTGTAAATTACATTAATATTCGTTGCATACAAATTATTTTTACAAGTACCATTTTTCTCCATTTATGTTATCTATAATCATTAAAGTCATTCATGCTATCTATACGTTAGTGGTAGCTGTTGCACTGCGCTTTTATAATGAGACTCATTTATACAAGCAAATTTAAAAAGATTGGATAATTTTAAAAGAATGAGTTACTTTATCATATTTATTCCAACTTGGTTTGCATTGATTTGCATTCACTAATTTCATGTTCTTGCATTTCCTCTTTCATATGTTGCAATCCTCTACTTTCAACTCTCTAAAACAATAAACATTACAATCCTTATTACAAATAATATATTAAAGAAAATGACTAGTCACTATGTGACCCTTGTTTTGTAAAACGACTACTCATGTCTATTCCACTGAAGGACCACCACCTTTTTTTCTTGATAATATGGTACAAGTTGATCACCAAGGCCTTTAAATTTTTCAAGACTTATTTTTTTCAAAAATGGATTAAACAAGTTTGTGGGATCTCTTTATTATATTTATTTATGTGTATTTATATGCTGTTTTCATGAGAGTTTTTTATTTTAGAAAATTCATGTAAAAGTTCACACTTTAAACTTGTTTGTCCTCTTCGTGTTACATATTTGTAATCTTTTGACATGATAGTGTAATATATGGTTAACTAATTAATTTTAAAACTAGAGAGAGGTGGTTATACAAATTTTATAGGTGTGTCATATATTTAATATCATGAGATTGGGTGGGAGTCATAAAAATTCCTTGTGTTCTAACTTCTAGTAAATGCACACCTCATGCAAGTTGCATTTTTCCTTTGTTTATTTTTTAATGAAGTAGACTTTTATTACCTTACAAAAATATTATGTAAACTATTTATTAAAAATAAGATGAGATGAAGTATTTCTCAAAATCTAACAAACTAAACAAAAATACAAAAAGGTCAAGGATACAAACCGTTATAAATATGACAAAATGTTAAAATAATGAGACATTATTAAAAAAGTACTTAAGTAACAATAGTAAAAATACAAGTGGCAAGTGGATTCTAATTAACTTATTTTTCCCAACCAAAATTTGACAAGTCACTCCCTCAAGCACGAGATCCCAATTGGTGTTTTTGTTATTTCTTGCCTCCATAATTTCTTGAGTGTCGACTTGTGCTCCGCTCCATTTACAATGAATAATAAACATGACTAATAAGATTTTTATTGCAACAGGTACACCATATAAAGATTTAATCCTAGGAATATTCTTGATATAACTACACAAACAAATAGACTATAAGATAATATAACCAATTTGAGGCCATAAAAAAGTAACATATCTTCAATAAGAAAAAATATCTAAATGCTATTCATCCAAAAAAAAAAAAGTGATCTAGGAGCATCCAGGTCCACTTGTAATCTTGCATCAACCAAAAATATGAGTAGCTAGTTGATAATAAATTGTAGTGAAGTCTTTTGCTATTATGATAGTCTATGGTATATTTTTTAGCACCAGGTTTCTTATTTGAGTTATTGAAAGTTGTGGTTCATTTTCTCAGTCATATTTAGATGGATCGGTTTTTAGTGGCTCCTAGTGAAGTTTTTTCTCATCACATTTCAGCGCATAGGCATGGTAGTAACATGTGCTGAGCATATGGAATTAGTTTGTTGTGTATTTTCAACAAACTCAATTTTGGATCTTGATTCTTAATATATTTATTTCACACTTCTTTGATAATCTTGTTATGACATTAGGCATAGGTAAAGGTGTTCATTATGTGTTATGGTGCATGAATTATGTGATACAATATTTCAAGATGTATTATCATCAGAGCTTGTGTACATTTAATGATTACAACCAATCTTAATGTGTCACGAGATTTTAATATTTATGGTCTTAATGGATTGTTGAAAGTAATTAATTTAAATGGTTGGATTTTGTAACTATATAAACACATCCACTTCATTTAAAAGATCATTCAATTCTAGAATGAGAAGGAGTATAAGTGTAGTTGCAAGGGGTATCACAAGCAGTTATATGTATAGATTCAAGGAGTACTAGTGGAATTTAACATTTGGAGCCACATAGTTATGTTTGGTTGATACTTGCAAGCTTGTGTGATGTGTTTAAGGATGTGTGTTTGATGGTTCTGTGTTTAATCACTGTAAGGATGTATCATTGGAAATCAGTCTAATGTTATGTAATCTCTCTTTGAAGCATTAAATTTTTATTATTATTGTGTGAATTTTCATTATACATTTGCGAGTTATGCAGTAGAAGACATATTTTATTTGAGACCTCTAACCAAGGTTGTGTTATTTGGTATCAAAGAAAGGAAAACAAATATGGGATTAAGAGATTGAGGTTATCATTATTCATTATTTGTGAAGGTGGGTATAGAGCATAGGAGTGCATGAAAGATATATGCATAGGATTGCAAGTCCCATAGTAGTATATCTAGAGGTTGTGAAAAGTTAAGATGCATCCAAAAAGAGTAGGGTGAGTGGGTGCAGTAGTTGTGAATGTGAATGGAAAACTAGATGAGACTAAAAAAAATTTATGGGTGAAATGATAGGCTTAAGGTTGTGTTTAAGGTTGTGTGTTTGATGGTTATGTGTTTTATCATTGTAGGTATGTATCATTGGAAATCAGTCTGATGTTGTGTAATCTCTCTTTGAAGTATTATTATTATTATTATTATTATTATTATTATTATTATTATTATTATTATTATTATTATTATTATTATTATTATTATTATTATTATTATTATTATTATTATTATTATGTGAATTTTTATTGTACATCTGTGAGTTAAGAAATAGAATATATATCTTAACTAAGACGTATAATTGTGGCTACATCATTTGGTATTAGAGAAAAGAAAACAAATATGGGATTAAGAGATTGACATTGGTATTTTCCACTCTTTGTGAAGGTGGGTAGATAAT
This sequence comes from Torreya grandis, assembly GCA_037957365.1. NCBI lineage: Eukaryota > Viridiplantae > Streptophyta > Pinopsida > Cupressales > Taxaceae > Torreya > Torreya grandis. Next base: position 383,667 of record JARHVA010007393.1, read on the forward strand.
ATAGGAGTGCACAGAAGACATATGTGTGGGATTATGAGTGCCAAAATAGTAGATCTGAAGGTTGTGAAAATTAAAGATGCTGCCAAGAAGAGTAGGGCAAACAGGTGAAGTAGATGAGAATGTGAGTGGAAAACTAGATGACATTGCATAGGTGATACAAATTAATGCAGATAGGTTAGTTGTAATAGAGGAATATAAAATAAGAGGGTTCATCCTAAGGGATCTTGTGAACGATGCAAATATTGAATCAAAAAATGAGGATGAAGAGGTATATCCAACACTTGAGCAATTGGATGAGGGAGAAGAGAGGATTATCAAATCCCTATCTAAGATGAGAAGAGGAACACACATGATAATTTCAAGTTTTACTTAAACATTGAATCCAAAGGAGCTAATATTTTAGTTGATGGAGATGGAAGAATACCTTGAATTTGATGAAGTAGGAAATTAGCACAAGAGAAATGTTGCAAAAAAAATTTGAATGGGCTTATGGAAATGGAATAATTTTTATGGTTTTTATGTTTTTCATTGATTTTTTTTATTTTAAGGATTTTTTTGATTTTTTAATGTTTTTGGATTTTTGGATTTTCTCATTTTTAGGATTTTGTAAGACACGTAGAGGTGATTAGAGGCGATGATGGATGATGAGGGAGTGGATGCAAATGGATTAGATTTTTCTAAGACCACATTGCACAAGAACAAAAATTATACAAATATTGAAGTGTTATTCAGAGGATATGCAAAGATTGTTAAGGAACAATTTTCAAGACTTTTTCCACTTCCTTATTAAGGCTAGACAATAAGAAAGATGGTTATGGTAGGATGGTTGGGATGATTCAGGATGAAGGGATGCATGGAATGTATGATATGGATGAGAAGGATTTTAGTTGGAATGTCGATGGATGGATGGAGTGGATTTGGATTTTCCACTGAGTTTAGAGTACTTGTAGGTAATAATTTTTGTATGCATGACTTTAGAAACAAGTTTTCATCATGCTACATTCCCAAGGTGCCATAAGAATGGTTTTCACCTGTCAACAAATTATTTCCCTCTTTTATTTTTACTAATTTTTTAATTTTTTTTTGTTTTTGGGTTTTAATGATTGTAGCACCATTGGATCATTCAAGCATGTGCTCTAGAGATGTCTTTAGGAACCTTATTGATTTCTAACCTGGATTCTTCCAAATTTATTAGGATATCATCATAGTCCTTATGATAGAGGGTGATACTAATGAGGGTGAAGCGAAAATCATATTGGATGGAGGATGTTTGTTGGTTGAATGAAGGAGTTAGAGGAATGTTGTGATTGTGGGAATATGTGTATATATCATGATGTGAATGGTGATTAGGACAAACAATCTCATGTTCCATGAGACTGAGAGTAGCCATATGCTGGATGATGTGAGGATTTTATGCTTTTATGGTTTCTATAATATGTGATTTGGAATTATCTTGGAATTGTGATAGCATAAAAAGAATACTAATTATTGCATCCATTGGTGCCTTAGAAATGTTTTCACCAATAGTTTTTTCCTTGATTTTGGTGATTTTTATTTTTATTGTCCAATAACACCTCAAAGAGGTTTTCAATAGGGGATGTAGATTTTTTATTTTGATTGAGGAAAGCTTTTATTTCCCTAAAATATGTTGGTATTATTTTATGTTTTTTGGTAGGATGTGACTCATGAATTCTATGATTGCTTGATTGTTGTGAAAGGATGCTAATGATAGATGATTTTTTTGGTCCCAAATGATAGGTATGGGAGATTGATTGGTAATATGGGGGAAAATATTGGTGGTTTCAATTAAAGGATTGGTGGCATTACGATCCCCATAGGGACTATGAATGGATTTTGTTTTGATTTTGGATGTGGCTTCCTCAGAAATCTTAGAAGTATCATTAATGTCTTCATGTTGATCTATATATGGTTTGTATCTAATGCTGCGAGAACCTTTTTTTGTTGATATGGATTGGTTCAATGATTCCTTGTTAATGGATTATGAACTCTCTACCTTTGTCATTCATGGTTTTACAGATCATTTTCGTAATGGGATATTTCATGGTTTGGAAACAAGCTGTGAGGTTCTCCCCATGTAACTAAGAGCGATTATTATTTTTGATCTGATAATTTATGAGAAGGATAAATTTGATAAATGTAAATAAGCCAAACTAATAGGACATCAATGTATTTTATACTTAATTTTTTAAGATGGGCCTATCCATATAGAAGGAAATTTAGGTTTTTTTGTCTACAAGTACTCTTTACCCAAGATCCATGTGGTTTTGGGTGAAGGAGGTTTTGATCAAGGTTAATTTTAGTGGGCCATATAAAAAAATCCATGGAGGTCCCGAGGTGAATCAGATTTGTAATGGTGAAGAATCGGTTTGAAATGTGTATCGTTACATAGGTGAATCATGTGATGCCACACAACAAATTGTACAAGGCCTAACAGGTTTTTCTAACACTCACATAAAATGTCAAGGCAAAATGGTCATCGATGTGCCATAAGTATGCAAACAGATGATGACATGGTACAGATGATCAATGACATCCAACAGGTGAATGTTGACACACTCTATAATATATATATGCACATCGACATGATATAGATGAATATCGATATCATGTAGATGAACACCGACACCATGAAGATGAATGCCAATAATATGCACCATATGTACAAACATCAGTATAATGAATCATGCAAATGGATGTTAGTACCATGCACCATGTAGATGTACACTGACATCATGTAGATGAATATTGGTACCCTACAGGCATATGATGGTATGACATAGGCACCCATCGATATGTTGTCAGTGATTATTGGCATAGTTTAGTTGAATGTTTATTTAGACATTTTCCAACATGATGTGGGTAGTCACCAGCACCATGTAGATGAATGTCTGTATGATGTAGATGAATACTGACATGGTGTGGGAGAATGCCAGTATAATGTAGATGTGTGCTTGTTCTATACAGATAGATGTTGGTACTATGCTGGTGGTTTTTAAATCATTTACAAAGATTTGAGACCCTTTTTCAATGTGATGGTGGTCATTTGCATATCATCAGTACTCATCCATGCCATTCTAACATTCACTTGCCCTTGCACCAGTGTTCAGCTACATCACCTAGACATTCATCAATGGGCTGTGGGTGGGTGCCTATATCTTATAAGCAGGAAGCAGAGTGTTATTGCACATACATTTTCATGTGTGATGCTAACATGGTCCACTTAGCCACATCATAGGTGTCTCCATCGAGTGTCCACATTATGCATTCATTCACCCATATCACACTAGAGGCCTATAGAAGTACCAAATGCACCTCATTTTACACTTTTTGCTTTTTTTTCCTCTCTTTCTATGGTTAATTTTTTTTAATCTTTCCCTGACTTCCAAAAACCTATTTTCATCAATGGCTTCCATTTTTCAGACCTCTTTTAACGTCACTACAATTGTAGGCACAAAGGTAATAGGAAACCCCAAACTCACTTTCTAGAATTTGATGTGCACCATCATCCAAAGGCTTTTATAGCGAGAAGACACATACAACAAATGGGTGGATCCTTACAAGTTCATTGGAATTATCTACATGCCATAGTATGAGAAATATATTCATTTTCTAAATGTTCTCTTGCAAAGCTTCAGTACTACTTCCTCTATGTTTCACATCACTTTGGGCTCCCAAAATATTTCATTTGAAATCTGTCCAGAGGATATCTAGAGACTGAGAGGTATACCTCATCAGGGTGGGGACTTGGTCACCATAAAGGCCTTACTGAGTGATGAGGATAAAAAATATTTGGAGTTCCATTACTCATTGTAGCTGGATGGTATGTATTATAAAATTTATAATTGCTCATTTTTGACTAGTTTTACTTCTGTTAGTTTTAACTTGTTAATTTTTTTTACCGATCCTCAATTCTATGGTAAAAGGGGGATAAGAGTTGAATGTGTTAAAAAATCCTTTTCTGATGGGAATGATTGAAATTTTCCAAGTAATTATTATTTTACAGGGTAGACCATCCGATATCCCATTTTGGGCTCTTCATACTCTACCAACTCAACTATTTGACTAGCGCACTTTTATTTAAAATAGAATTAAAGATTATTTGAACTTTTCTCTATGTAATGAACATACTCATTTTTCTGTTGTAATTATAACATTGCATTGTACTATGAAGTGATTTTGGATTTGCAAGCATCGTCTGTTCCTTCTACTCTCAATCCCATAATGTTTATCAATGTACTCTCCCTTGAAGCATAGAAGTTTAGTTGGATTTGTTGTTCAATACTGTTTAAGATTTATACTATATTTATTTCAAATAGTTATATAAATATTAATCTAGTTAGTTTTAAATAAAAAAAATATTTTTCTTGCAGAAAAAAGTAAATGAAAGAATTGCCAAAAGAAATGCAACAACCAAGGGACGTCAACCTCCTGAGGCCACCATAAAAACAAACATGAAGGAGGATGCAGAATCGACTATGCAGGTACCCAAGCAATAATTGACAAGAATAAAATGAATGTGGAGTTCGATTACACCTTCGATACAACCCTCCAATCATGTTATCGATATAGCTTCATAAACTAGCTTTGCTTTTGTTGAATATTCTTTTATCAATGTAATATTTTAATACTCTTTTATATATATAGTGGCACCAACACAATCTATATTGTAAACACCAAGGGGGTCTAATAGAGCATTGAGATTTTCCCGACAACAACAACAATAATAACAACAATAACAACAACAATAATAAGGTGCACTAAATAAATCTATTTTTTAACTAAATGCTAATATAATATTATATTTTTTTAATTGGTTATTTTAGTGATTTTTATTCCCATTTACAGGTCATTCTTCTCAATAGAGAAAATTCCCACCACCACCACCACCCCATCATGGCCCTATAACTAATGGTATTTGGAAATGTTTATTTATCTCGACTCAGAGTGGTGGCGTGGTTTAGGTGGCAACGTCATAGTTCTAAACTTTTTGCTTGGTGGTCTACCCAGTTCAATGGGGACCACAGCTCTTTGTGAAATTGATCTAGATGATGAGTATTAGGGCATTGACAGTGGCACGCCCATGGGTTTTTTCAACCCACATTATATGATATAGGGATCTTAGACCATAGAGTGACCTCATATTCCCAATTCTCCACCAAGTGACACTGAAGGTAGTCCTGTGCAAGAGATTCTCCAAACAGATGACCAATATATTTTTTTTCCTATTTATAATTTATTAGCAGAAAATACTAAAGCTTATGTTAATGATTTTATTCTTCCAAACCTTCATGAATTTATAACATGGGAGCATTAGGAAAAAGTATTAATTTAGGAAATAAATTCCCATTTACACAACCACAGTCAATGCAATCAATTGTATGTAATGGTAGAGCATCAACTAGCAAAAATCAATGTTTTATTCAATCAAGCAGTTTTAGGAAGTGTTGTGGTGAATATTAGCTTTAATGATGTTGTTCTTGATATCATGTTAAATAGGCTTGAGAATTTAAATGCAAAAACCCAAGCATACTATAATAAAGGGGCAAAAAATAAAAGCCTTGTGGATCTTGTGAATGCGGAAAAAGAAAAATATGTGGTAAGTTTATTTATGGTTTTTTAAATTAAAGTTGATTTTAAAACATTTAACTTATTAAATATTTTTTAATCATTTGAAGTTAAAATATACAAATCTATTTAACCAAGTTGTTGTCCTTGACATGCATCTGAAGAATACATGCAATAATATTTATGCGGCAATTTATTTCAAGGAGAAACTTGTTTTATTGAATAAGAAAAATAATACTTTGAGAAAAATAATTCAAGAAAATGGCTTGGATCGTGATGTTTTATTTAAAAATAAAGCTAAAGTAGACCTGTCATCACTTTCAATGGGAGATGTTGCTAAAGAAGAATGGGGAACTCTTGCCAATATCCATTTTGCAATGAAAGATCTTCAAGAATCTGGGATCCTGATCCTCATAGACAACACAACCAATACCAAATACCAACCAACAATTAGTGGAAGAATAAATTGATCCACAATGATTTTGAGCTCAAAGCCTCTAGTTTTTTTATGCTTATGTTTTATAATTACTGGAAACTTATGTTTTATAACATTTAAAATATATTTTGTAACTATGGACTCCCTACTCATATTAGGCTACGATGTGTAATAATTTGTTGTAATGTTCAATTAGTTTAATTTATAGTAAATTTTGTTTCAAAGCTATTAAAATATTGTTTACCATTTTTCATTTGATTAAACAATTTTAATTTAATTTAAAAGGTCAAGCAATCAAAAAAATAGAATGCTGAATATGTACTATTTTTTGCAACTCACAATGTAAAAAATGCTAAAGAATACTATTACAGAATGCTAAAGATAGGATCATATCAATTAAGCATTTCATTAAAAACTTAACTCAAATCAAATCAATTAAGCATTTCATAAATATGTGTTCAATAGTTTTCATATACATATTACAATGTTACAAACTAACACTTAGGTATCTCAAACAACCCTTTGGTAACCTATGCTTCATCACTGACATTTGTATGCCATGTTTCACTTGCATTTTTAATTTTACTATCTTGTTTTGTAGTTGTATTCATGACACCTCTTCTTTCAATTAGAGTACTTCAAATTGAAATTTCTCTATCATATGGAAACACATCCACTTCATAACTTGAAACATACAACCTTAAACATGTCTCAATATTTTTATCCAATCTATTCCACAACCTTGATTTGAAAAATGATATTGCACTAAATACCCTTTCATCTTCCATGGACCACAAAATAATTGTTTGGCACAATTCATATAATCAAAAATATTCGTTGATTTCTTCCTGTAAAACACCGTTGTGATACAATTTCTTCCATAGCCTTGTAATAAAACTTATTTATGTTGGTTTAGTTAACAATAAATATTATTCAACCATTATAATTCCAAAAAGGATTGACTATTTTTTCATTAAATTATTTTTCAAAATACCCTTAACTTCCTCTCCATTGATTTCCATAGACTTACTGAAATGTTTGATGAGAGTACCCATGCATTTGATAAATAAATTACTTGTTCTTTCTTCACCATCTGCACTATTCCAAAATGTAGGATTCACCATGCCCATGGCTTTAAGCAAATCTTTCCTTTAAAAATGATCTTGAATTTTAGCAAATAAACTTTTTGAAATGTCTCTCAATTTCATTTGCATGTCACATATGACATTATCATATAGAACCCTTGTTATAGGTATTTCTTCAAATTTTGATCCAACTACATTAGTTCATCTTTGGAGAGTGTGTAATGATATTTCCTTCACATTAACAAAAATACAAAGATGATAATGAATATTGAATTTCAAATAGTTTTGAGGGTCCTTTATATTGGTTAAAGTTTCCCAACTCTCAAATGTTATTCCCTTAAAACTTTCACTTAAGTAGTATAATATATCAAGCGAGAGATAAACCTATTTATTCAATTGTATGAAGTCAACAATATATATTGATCTCTCTTGTGAGTGTTTTTTCAAACAATGCATTTCCTTCAACATGGCCATAATACCACATAATATTACCAAAGTTTTGAAATCTGTCAAGTGGTTTAATAAATTTTTTACCTTGTCAACCTCCATCTTATACTTAAACATAAAACCAACCAATGATTGATATTCTTCAAATATTCTAAATGCAAGCTCATACATTAAAATCCATCTAGTATATACATATTTTAATAGTTTTTTCCCATTAGTCACTCCAATTTCAATTATTTAAAACTCTGAATACCTTTTTAGACTACATGACACGTATGCATGCAAATCATGGATAAGCTCCTCTAGTTTTATGATGTTTTTGAATGTGCTTACAATTTTGTGAGCAAGATTCATTCTATGTGCCATGCAATGGATTGGAGTCATATATGGAGCAACTGATATTTGCAGGTGAACACACAAACTTGTTTTATTCCCCTACATTACTGATGCACCATCTACACCAACACACATCAAATTAATACCTATATCATGGTAACTCATCCCAACAATATGCATCAAATTAGAAATAGCCAATTTGCAAAGGTTTTTAGCATTATAACTTCAGTCATTTTATGTACAAATAAAAGGTAAGGTTGCCTTGAATAATTTTGAAATATATATACATGCATGCATACCCATGGTGTGTTGTCAATCACTATTACCTCATCAATGGACAATGATATAAACCTTACTGATTTTACTTTTTCTTTCAAATCCTCATTTTCAATCATTGTGAGGCATTTTGCCATCTCCCAAGCACTAGTATATGACTAATGTGAATGTGGAATGTTGTGCAATCCAATATGCTGAAATAAAATCTTGTAATCTAAAAAAATAGAGATTAGTCTTCCTATTTTATGAATGTGATATAAAGTTGAAAATTGTATATTTTTGACAAACAAATTAGACTGAGCAATCTTTTCAAATTGAGCTTAAATTGTTCCTCTTTTCTCAGTGAGGTCTCATTGATATTTTTTTATAATTATGATACTCTATTACATAACATTGATGTATGCACTCTTTTCCAATTTTCCATCTTATCAATTTTTTGATCTTTCCATCTTTATCTTTTACCGACTCATATTTTTCCATAATGTTTCTCAATTGTGTCCAACTTGAGTTACATTTTATGGTCCTTTCTAAGTTTTTAATTAAATATTGTGCATTTGCATTTTGTTGGTGTGTCAGTACTATTTTTTGGCTCTAGTATTCGAATTCCAACTCATACTGATATGACCTTCCAATTGTCCATGTATTTTTATTTTTCCACATAGTTTTTTGTGCCCTTTTCAACTATAGATTATTTTGGCTGTATAAAAGTCTCATCTAAAGATTGTGTTGGGTGAGTAGATATCTCATTTGGTGTTCAGAAATCATCATAGACACCACCACTTATGATGCCATATCTCCATTTCCTTGAATTAAGTGGGATAGTGGATATTTCTTTCTGAGTGATTTCTTTTATGGGAGGTATATATGCAAAAGCGTTATACAAGTCTTCAATACTTTTATCATTGAATTATACATGCAAAAAGTTTGTATGAAATTAATTTTTAATAAATTCCAATACTAAAGCACAAATAAATAAAAAGCATTAAATCAAATAATATTTATAATTGAGTACCTATGTTTGGCATTTCGTTCCCAAATATGTAAACCAATTCAGGGAATTATTTGATACCTTTATCAATGGGTTTTGCATGAAATATTATTGTAGACCTTATCATTATTATTAAATATTTAAAAAAATATTTAATTAATTAAAAAAATGGCATTTTACAAGTTAGTACCTCTGTTTGGTATTTTAAATTAATACCCAGGTATGTCTTCCTATGGAGACATTTCTTCAAAAGAGTTATCAATGGGTTCTGCATGCAAAATAATTTAAGATGTTTTAATTGTTATTTAATTTTAACACAAGCCAATAAACAAAAAATACTAGTTAATTGAAAATTTAGTACATATGTTTGGTGTCTAGTTAAAATAATATAATAGGTTATTTTGTTTTTTAAGTTTCTTGGAGGCCTTAACATTTCTAGAAGCCATATAATCAAGCCTACAAAGCCATGGATGAAAGATGATTAATAGAAAAATAAAGATGATTTACAATAAATAAAAAGACACCTAATAAATGAATAAGGAATCATGGTAGTAATAAAACATGAGGGCATTTGATGGCAGCCTGCAAGCACCCAATGATAGCCTATGGGCATTTGACTGTAACTTGTTAATGTCTGACTATAACTTTCCAGTGCTCAATGACATCTTGTGGGCACTTGACTGCAGCCTGATGGTGCCTAATGACATCCTGTGGGAGCTTGACTAGATCTTTTTGGCATTCAATTATAGATTACTGGTGTACACCCAAAGGCTACCAACATCCTCCCTCATCCTACTATTAGGCACTATTAGGTTGTAATCAAGCATCAATAGGCTACAATCAGGCACTGACAAGCTACCATCAAGTTCTTGTACATGTAGGCTACCATCAGCACCTAGAGGCTATTGTCGCATGCCAATAAATAGTAATCAAGCACCCATAATCTACCATCAGGCACTAGTGCTCACATGATGCCATTAGGTGCTTGCAGGCTACCATTAAATGCTTTCATGTTTAATTGCCATGATGGCACTTAAAGAGTAGTAAATGAAATTATAGTTAAAAAATATTAAAAAATAATCATTGCATAAGTTGCTAGAAACTATTGATTTTTGAAGGCCTCTTGGGACCTGAAATATAAACCACCAATAAAATTTCTAAAGTCACTCAATGGTATGTGGTGAATTTCTCCAGATTGGATTTTGAGGCACTATTAAATTACATTTATATGAGGAAATTTACATTCAAATGCAGGTGAACCTATCCTCAAAATTAACTTTGACCCTAAAAATTTAGTTGATCCTACTCTGTCGACCACTCCATAAAAATCACCAAATGCTGACTTCAAAAAATGGAATATTCATAGATTAACAAAGATTTGCAACTAAAAAAACCTTGGTTTTGATGTATGACTGGAGATTCAATGATGGATCCATAATGGGATAATCAACCATGGGCTCATCAAAGATGGGTGGTTCATCAAATGAGGGTTCAATGAGGATGGATGCATAAAATATAGATGGTTCATTGAATATGGGTGGCTAGTCCAATATGGGTTTACCTAGGATGGGCGGTTGGTTAAGTGATGGTTTGTCAAAGCTTGGATTATCAAGGATGGGTCCTTCGTTAAATATGGGTGGACTAATGATGGTTTGGAAGAAGTCAATAGAAGTGGATGGAGTTTGATCATGTGATGAAAATAGATATATGCATATCTGTAATGGTTGATTCTCAAACTTCAAGATAAGTTTTTATTTCATTGATGATGGTTCGTAGAGGGGTGATGGTAGGACACAATTGGTTTCTTAGATTTGCTATGGTTTTGGAGATAGATTGGTATTGGATACTAGGTCATCCACATTTTGACTAAACTATCATATTTGGTCAAGTGTGGTTAGAATTTGAGATATGGGGTGCCAAAAAAAGTTTTCCTTTGTAACTTATATGATGGATATTATTATTATGATGGTAGTTAGTGGATGGGAGGTTTGATTGAGATTGGATAGCATGATCACTAGAGGTACATTGATTTTGATGTTGAAAGTTTTGATTTTTCCTACTTAAGATGGAACTTAGATTGGTGGCATCATAGTCTACATGACGTGGAGCACTTATTACTATGATATGTAAAATGACGTCATCCTTATTTTCAAATATTTATTGTTAATTTTTAGCTCTATATAAATTTATTTTTGGTGTCATAGGTTTATATAGGGTTTTATTAGATTAGGTCAAATTGATTAAGCTCAAATTTGGATTTATTTTAGATTAATTTGTATTTATAATGATTAGGATTTTGGTTTGATTTCTTTTGATTTGGATTTGGATTTAGATTTGGTTTCAAACTAGTTGTGCACAAGGGGGATGCAATCAAAGCACACAAGATAACCTAGATAGTACAAATGGGGGTGTAACCTTCTAGTGGCTCACCAATTTACCAAGAAATTTGATGGGTATGTGGTGGGAGATATACGGGAATGTTGTTTTCTTTATAACATTGTTCAATATATAAGTAAGACGTTTAAAGTTAGGATATACAAGACTATCTAGGGGTTCACTTAATATAACTTTCTGTATATTGAGGTATAAATTTTTGAGATAAAGGAAGCATTTAAGGCCTAGGTATTGGAAAATGAAACCCTTTACTTCACGGTGCTCTTAATACAAATAAATTTTTAGCTAATGACAATGACCTTCCCAAGGAATTTATATACCCCACTATAACATGGGGTTTGTCTCTATGTTGGGTGATGAAATCTGAGTTGCAATATGCTAAAAAGATAATCTAAAAGGATGCGATTTATTTCTAGTTCTCAAGTTCACCTTGTAGCATGAGGGAAGAGCATACACAACTACATGACACAATCAATATAGACTATTTTTTATTCCTAAGTTCACCTTGCAGCATGAGGGAAGAGCATACACAACTACATGACACAATCAATATAGACTATTTTTTATTCCTAAGTTCACCTTGCAGCATGAGGGAAAAGAGTATATTGTAAAATATTGCACAACAACTAGTAAACAAAAAATATAAATGTGAAATAAATAAACAAGAGTGTTAATTTTAGCTTTAAATTTTTAAAATATATGCTTGATTTGGTTGAAATTGTATTTGAATGGTAAATCTTGTAGAATATTAGATATTAGTTTGATTTAAATGTCTTTTTAAATCAAAAATTTTATAGGAAATAGTTAGACTAGGCAAATACCGAAGTGCAGTGTAGAAACATTGAATAATAGGGCATAAATTCTAAAGGACAACACTCTATAGAAATGCTAGGATGTAGGGTAAAAACATAGAAAAATAGGGCAAAAATAGTTGGAACAAGGGGGAAATGTTGACGGTCAACACACATAAAGGAAATTAAAAAATGGTGGGATGTTGGGAAAAAATTCCAAAATACAATGTGGAAATGCTAGGAACTAGGGCAAAAAAACTAAAGGATAAAAACTGAAACAAAATTTGCAAACATTGAGATGTAGGGTGGAAATGTGAAGATATAAAAAAAATGTCATAATGTTAGTATAATTCAGATAGTAATCAACTGCATAAAAATCATTCATGGGTGTAACAATTTCTAAGTATAGGGTGTAAATTCCATGAGCCTAGAACAAAAAATTAAGGCTAAAAATGGCAAATTTCTCCCAATTAGATCCTAAAAATTGACTAACCAAGCCTAAGATGCCTAGTAAGTAAGATGATTCAATGATTTTTGGTGTCTATCCAATTGGGCATGCCAAAATGTAAACATGTGAATATAGAATTAGCATTATAAACTTGAAATGAAACCAAATTCATACCCTAATTCAACAAATACCTCAAATAAGAGCATGAAAGAGGAACAAAGAAATATTAACTTCACCTAGCAAGATGAACACTCCTCTCTCTTTGTTTAGATGTGCTCCTTGATATGTGGATGTGGATGCTCAATAGGCTATGTTAAAACATTTGGGAAACATGTGCCTTTTTGACATGGATGATTTACTTGAATGATGGATGTTTGATTGGGATATTTAGCTCTCAATTTTGACAACACCTCATTGGAAAAAAAGTAATTTTTCAAAATGGAGGGGGACCTCCAATTTATAGATTTTTGCAAATAATATGGACCATTGAATGTGGTTCAAGATCAATGTTGGAGGATAAGTCAAATGGATGGTTGAATCATAAATGAGATTGGTTGAGTGTGTAAGGAAAGGTAAGGGCCTAATTAGATCTTGTCATAAATTTTACTCCTTACCTTGGATTTAGAGATTGATTTGGGGATTTGTAGTGACGTGATGATATGATCATAATACTAGACAATGTGATGACTTGAATTGGCATGGGTGATACTTTGATTTATTTGGATATTTCGTGCATAGATTTTCTTAGTAGTGTTAACTAACTAACTAACTAACTAACTAATAAAGACTAATTAGTTAATTAACACAGAGGATAATGAGATGGAAACTATATGGGATTTGATATGTGATGGTTTTGATAAGATTAATTAATTGGGGGACTATGGGTGATAATGTGAATAGTGAAGGTTTAAGTTAGGGATGTTAGTTGGTTATGCTTGATTAGAATGTAATGGTGGGTAGGATTAGGGTTAGGGATGAAATGATAGGTTTAGGGATGAAATGATAGTTTAATTATGACTTTAGATGAAATTAGTGTGGTTTATTTAATATGGTGATGGCAGGTTAAAATCGACACTGAGGTATATGATTTTAGGTGTCTACAATTAAGAAAAGTATAATGGAATAAATTTGATTGTATCCTTCCCATCACTTTTTCTATGTGGTCATGACTTGTAATAATGGAATAAAAAGGTAACAAAATATTAAGAATATAAGTGATTCTACAAGGTTTTAAACTATATTATGAATATTTTGAGATTGAGAAGCACACATCAAAACATAATAGTACAAATGTGTGTTTAAGCATGAAAAATAATAGAGTTGATTTTATAAAGTGTTATATTTCCCTTGGGTAGGTACAAGATATTTAATGATGTTATTTATAGGTGATGGACAAGCCAAAAATGATTTGACAACCGTGCTTGACTATTATAAATCTCTAAAAACCTTGCTAAATTTCCTATGATGTGACTCCTATGACCCATAATTTGTTTTTTATTTTATTCCATATAGTTGAAATAATATATAACACTCAAGGGAAACAATAAAGGTTTTTGAGCCAATGTTGTGGGTTCTCTAGTTTTCTAAGTAGTACCTAAATATCAGAGCCCTAAACAATAAAAATATATCAAAATCATTAAGTGTGCATGATTGAAAATAATGCAATGATTTTTCAAACATTATAGGTGTGAATTTATGATTTTCATCTTTCCTAGCATGTGCTAATGTGGTGAAATGATAAGTGCTCTAATGATTTCTTGATCTCTCTAAAATACTTATGCATGTTCAATAAATTATTGTGAATGAGAAATAGATAAATTATAATTCTATCTTAATGAATGCACTGTAATGCTTGTGTATTTATAGACAAATTACATTTAAATTGGGAGCTTATTAACACCAAAACTGACATCCAATAGTAAAAAAGTGAAATGATTGACATTAAAACTAGGATGAAGTACACAAGACTGTAGAAGATGTGAGTGTTTTGAAATGCTTGCACATGAATTCAAGCGTTGTGAGGGTCATATATTAGGAATGTAGTAATCTTGGGACTAAGTAAATCAATGTACTAAATTATTATGGTTAACAGAGAATACTAAATATTGAGCAAATTGCATGGAAAATAAGAAAGATTAGTCAAATAAGAAGGCTTCCATTGATTTCATTATAACTTAGATCGAGTATAATAATGTGTTAGGATGTATTCACATTATTAAATCTTTAATAACATAAATATTTTTAGTTAAACAATATTATGTAATTACTTTTTTGTGTGGTATATTATTGTTATGAATAATAATAATATTATGCGGAGTAGTTTTATATAGTTAATTGGCTATTAATGTGAGAGATTGTAAGAATCTCACTATCCTAATTATAGGAAACATATTTTATATATAAATTTAGAATATCACGTATGCATTCAATTGGAGAGAGTGAATAATATTATTGTGTTTAAATTATTTTATGTGTATTCAACTTTATGTGTACATATACTCTGATCAACCTCATTATCTGGTATCAGAGAAGTTATGGGTATGTGAGAACATGAAAGAGACAATTTCACTTTGCTTTGTCACTATAGATGGCAGTATTGTAATGAAAATTACAGTTTATAGCTTGAATAGTTATTAAGGTTTTGATTATTTTCTTTCTATTCTTTTACATTTGGGCTTCAACTACACTTGTCTGTTCAAACTGTATCCACGTTTGTATCTTGACAGCATCAGAAACTTGTATACACCTCTAGTGTGTATTTATTTATACATTTAATATCAAAGAGGAGTACAAATTTGCATGATCCAAATTCATGTGTGCTAAATCATCAGATCTGTATCATTTAAATACGTGTTGACCAATTTTTTCCCCATGCCAAAATCGTTCACCTTCTTTCTTCATTTTTTGAAAATAGTTGTTTCCAGGTTGCACAAGTTCAATGCCAGTGTTTTCTCATTTTGGTTCAACCGCTCAGTTCAACGTTTTGGTTCATCGGCATGGCACTTTTGGTTCAACAGCCTAAGGTTCAATCCCTTCGTTCAAAGCAGCTTGATTAAATCAGTTCAATAGTTTGTCGGTGTTTAATGGTTGAACCTTTGAACCGTTGAACCATATTGGTTCAACGGCTTGGTTCAACAGGCCTGGTTCAACGCTTGGTTCAAGGGTATGCCCTTGAACTGAGCGGCATTTCAAAGGCTTAGTGCCCTTCCAAAGGGCAAGCACTTCAAAGGAAAAGACCTAGATAAGTTCAAAGCTTAGGTTCAAAGTTCAAGTCTTGATCAAAATTGTCCAAGTCTGAAAGGATTCAGTTTGCAGAAATAAAACAAAGCAAAGGCAGACTCAGGGAAATTTACCTAGGGAAATTGTCTGCGGACATAAGCCTGTGAGAGCCTGAGAGACTTCCAGACCAATTTCAAAGGGACGTCAGATAAAAAGAATGCCTAGGAAGATGCAAAGGGAGAAAGCGAAGTCACATAAGAAGTCGATGAAGGCCCGATGATGTTGTAACGGGGACGGTGACGTCTCGGAGGATGTCAAAATTAATAGAACGGATTAGCCATTGGTTTTCAAACCAATGACGGCCATACGAACGTCAAATTTCACAAAGAGAAATGGTTGTTTGTCTTCAAAAGCAAAGAAGTGCAAACCATGGAAAAGAGCTCAAAACGCAGCGACCCACCAAGATGTTTGCCCCAAGGGCCGAATAAGCCAGATAAGACAAAATGGAGTAAAACCAAAGCGACAAGCAAGGGATGAGTAAATAGTTAGTCCAAGTGGTGCCAACTAGAGAAGTGACTTTGGCAGGTGAATAGTGCCAGCGAATTGATCATTTGGGATGCAAGCAGCTAGCAGTGCAACCGGTTCCTCTGTTTCACATTAATGAGTAGATAAACTATGTAAGTCATCTAAAAGAGAAGGGCAAATTTTGAGCAGACAAAGTAGATGAATCATTAATGTTTTGAGCGACTTGTTTGTTTTCATGAATAGGAAATAGGCCACTTGTAAACAAGGAGCGCCAAGTGAGCCTCCTTGCCTTTCCATATATATTGCAAACTTGGTCATTTTATAATCATCTTTTCACAAATTTTACAAGGCACAACCCTTTTAAAATTTCCACCTGAATCAAATAAAAAGTAGTTTTTTTACCTCTTCTTAGATAGATATTATGTGTATGTCCTGAGTGTTTGATTTGTGTTCAGTCATTGTCTTTTGATGCTCTCACAATTTCAACACCAACACACCAGCTATCTACAAGGCACCATTTTTTGCAGCTGACAGGAGGAGAGCTCTATCTGGAAGTATAGAACAGAGGAAGTCATTTATAGTATGTATTTCACAGCATCTTGGTGAGTCCCTATTCCTGTGTTTTCATAAGAACCTCTCTGCATTTTTCTACACCCTGGTCTTTCTGCCAAGTCTAAGTGTATGTATGTTGCTTTTGTTTGATCCTGAGAGTGGGTGTGAGAAGGTCATATTGTTTTGGTGTATCACCTCCTTAGAGTAGTTTGTTTTTCCTGTATCTTTCTTCCCTTTTCATCCCCCCCTTTTTATTATATATATATATATATATATATATATATATATATATATATATATATATGCCTATATTTGCACTTGCTGGAACAAACATGATACATCAAAGGGAGCTAGCCCTTACCTAGAGACTCTCCCCTCCGGCTTCGCCAGTCCCACAGGCAAGAGGGGAGTTTCCATGTTGCGAGGAGAAGGCAGGAGTTCGAACTCCTTGCCCCGGGTGCAATTTCCAGCGTCAATAGTTTTGGCATGCCCGGTGGGACACATATTTTTGATAACTCAGTAAGGTTGCAGGATTGATGCTGGTCCTGTCATAGCATTTTTGATTTTTCCAGCATCTGGTGACTCCACTGGTAAGAGCTTCAGTTCTCTGATTAAGACCAGTTGCTTAACTTTTTATGCCTAAAGTCATCACAAGGTCTGCTTCAAGAGGGGTTCCTTTCAAATTCATTGAGTTACCTTTAAACTCTGCTAAAAGACTAAAATTTGAGAAAACCCGTCTTTATCCAACAATCAATCCTCCTTGGCCTGTTATAAGAGACACAGTCACAACAGAACCCCAGTTACAGCTAATCCCAAACATGGCATTGCCATTTACAACTTTTCATGGTGAGAGCCCCTTGAATCTCCCACGCTATGATTTAATTTTGGGAATAGCTCTCAAGAATGTGCCTTCTTTCGATGGAGTGGGGCCTATTATAGCCATTGAGCATATTTGGAATGTTGCCAACCTTTGCAATATTCACAATGTAATGGAAGAAAATATTGCCATCAAACTACTAGCATTGTCTCTGAAAGGCAAAGCTCTTAACTGGTACGAGACCTTACCTGTGAATTAAATACATTCCTGGAATGAATTGGGGACTCAGTTGACAGATCATTTTGGGGAAAAGAGCGACGACCTCTCACTTGCTGAGCAGCTAACGACTATAAAGAGAGCTCTGCATGAGTATATGCAGGACTTCAACATGCATTTTCAAAAGACTTGAGATAGAATTCACATCCTGGTAAGACCGACTCCCAACTACGCTTTCTTGTACTATTTAAAGGCATTAAACAGTGATATTGTTGTGATGATCCAATCTATGGGAGGACATATATTCCCTGATGCTTATGACATAGCCATAGCAGTATAAAATTGCTTGGTTTAGGCTGGGAAAATAGCCCTTAGGCCTCACATGCCACTTTTTCCAGAAATGCTACCTCCAATGCAAACTGTTGCTCCAACACTAGCTCCTTTGCCTAGTGTTGAAAATCCAGCTGCCGCTCCGTCTAATGAACTTCACAAGGTTAAAAGCCTGTTGTAAAACATGTCAAACAAACTTGTAGCTCTAAAAAGGTAGTAAGCTCAAAGCAACAAGCTGAATCAGGGATATCAGCACTATGGTCAAGCTCCTAGACCTCCTTTTCAAGGCTATAATCAAGGACAGGGTCAGCTCACTCAATCCAGACCTTTTCAGAATTACAACTCAGGCCCCCTTTCATCATCTAAAGTCATGGTGCCAGTTCAAAATAATCTAGTACAAGAGCAGCCAAGCTGTTTGACCATGGGATATGGTTAAGAACAAGCTGTTTACATAAACGAGATGATGAATTATTTTCAGAATGCAAACAACCAAATAGCTGCTCAATCTCAGGTCCTCGAGCCTTCAATGCAACCCATCATGAGTAGCAATCAGAGCCAACCTGATTCCACCCTGATGAATCACCTAGAAGGAGAATTTTATTCAGTAAATTATGTGGGAATTGTAGACAATCAGGCTGATTGTGTTGTATCCAACATGAGGTTCAAAAAAAGAGCAGTGACAGAGGCCCAAGCTACTACTCAGACGGTAGCAGTGCTTCCTCCATCGCACTCCAGTTCAAAAGCCCCAAATTTTAGGCAGCCATCTATACCTTCAACCCCTCACCTGTAGTTCAGCTTGGAATTCCCCCCAAAGAAAAATTGAAGGGAGGCAATCCTCAAATCAACATAGTGGACTAGATGAAGAAGCTGCACATGAACATCTGGGATTCATTGTCTCTTCTAGGCCAGAAGGATGTGTTGAAGAAGGAATTGCATGAGCTAGATTGTCAAGCTGTCCCAGCAAGCACTGATAATGTCTTGATGACAAATGGACAACCTTCCACTTCAGGACAGGTAAAGAAGGAGGAGAAAACTCCCCTTTCTATGTATCCTTGGTTATTGGGGATTTTTTGGTACACAATTGCATAATTGATAGTGGGGCCAACACCTCAGTGATGTCCAAGTGTATTGCCAACAAGATGGGACTAAAGTATGAAGAGATGAACAAAGGAGTCCTACAACTAGATGGAACACCTGCGAAAATAGTTGGGATTGTGAAGGGTTTAGGCTTGACGCTACATGCTTGCCCAACCTTCTCAATTTACCATGATATAGTGGTAGCGGACGTTCCTCCTTATTTCGCAATTTGCTTGTCTAGGGGCTTCACATCAAAGATAGGTGGCTATCTAGTAGCAAATTGGTCATATCTAGTTTTTAGAACCAAGTATGGGACCAAGGTAAAAATTGAGTCTGAGCCACTCTACAAGGACCACCTAGAACCATACACGCCCAAGGTAGTGAATGTCAGTTACACAATCATCGACCCAGAAGAGTCCCAGACAGACCAAGATCCGTCCTATGATCTTGAAGGAGTCGCAGACCTACTCTTGGATGAGTGGGGAAATGATAACTTTGAACATGATCCTTACAAGTTCATTGAGGAGGCAGACCTTGGAGTCTATTGCATGCATGAAGAAGGCACCTTCATGCCAAATTTAATGAAGGCAGACCAAGAGGACCTTGGGCTATGGCAACTATATTTTGACGGTTCCAAAAGCAAGCTAGGCACTGGAGGTGGGGCGATGTTGGTCTCCCCTTCAAAGGAAAGGTATTTTTCAGCCTTTCGTTTCCAATTCTCTTGCACAAGTAATGTTGCAGAATACGAGTCTCTTATACATGGCCTTGAATGGGCAAGAAAAAGAGGGATTAAAGAGCTACAGGTTTTGGGAGGCAACAAGTTAATTGTAAATCAGGTGAGAGGCCTGAATCTGACCAAGAATCCCTTGCTGAAGTCTTACAAGCATAGAGTCTGGGACTTGGTGGAGGATTATCTTGCTTTCAATATTACCTCCGTTCCCAGAGAGAAAAACAAGAAGGCAGATAGGCTGGTAGCAATTGGTGCCCAATTTGACGTTTCAAAAGAAATAAGTCGAGGCTGTGGTTCGCGCCATTTGAAAGTAGTGGTTCGGCCTTCAGTCCTTGACAACATTACAAATTGGCAAGTTTTCGAAAGCAACCAACAAATAGCTTTTTTCTTACAGGAAGAAGCTGAATTCATAACACAGAATCAAATGAAATTGCAGCAGCAATACGACAATCAGATTGTTCAGTTGAAGAACAATAAACTCTCCAAAGGGCTAGTCACGCTTGAAAGCATATTCAATAGAGATGACCAATTAAGAAATGATAATGTATGCATCACAACCAAAGAGGAGAATTACAAAAGGGTTGAAATCTTCAAGGACAAGCTGCTTGCACTTGGAAAAGTCTGCACATTTCAAGAAAGGCAGGCTTTCATTTTGTTGTGTCAGGAGTTCTCTGATGTCTTTGCTTGGGATTACAGCGACTTGAAGGGCTTCGACCCAAGGCTTGCCCAGCACACCATTGAATTAGAAGAAGGCGCTAGGCCAGTCACACAAAAGCAAAGACCTGTAAATCTGACAATTGAGCCCCTCATGCAGAGGGAATTGGCCAAATTAATTGAGTCTGGAATTATATTTCTAATCAAGCACTCTAGCTGGCTAGCCAACCTTGTTCCTGTTAGAAATAAGAATGGGAAAATCAGGTTGTGTGTCGACTTTAGAGACCTTAATAAAGTCTCTTTAAAAGATCATTATCCCCTTCCAAGCATGGAGTGAATTCTTCAGAAGGTAACAAGTAGCGAGCGTTTCTCCCTACTGGATGGTTATTCAGGGTATAATCAGATTCTAGTGTGAGGTTGTGATCAGCACAAAATAGCTTTCACTACTAAATGGGGAACGTTTGCCTACAAGAAGATGCCTTTTGGGATATTTAATGCTGGTGATACCTTTCAGTGAACCATGGATATGGCTTTTGGAGGCTTAATGAACAACAATGTGCTGGTCTACCTCGATGATGTGACGGTATTCTCCAAGAAAGCGAGTCAACACATAGAGCACCTCAGGCAAATTTTTGAAAGATGTAGGGAGTTTGGCATCTCTCTTATTCCAAAGAAGTGCGTGTTCACTATTTATGAGGGGAAACTCCTTGGCCACATTGTGTCCAAGGAGGGCTTATCTATTGACCCTGAGAGAGTTCGCTCTATCTTGGAGATGTCCCTACCGAAGCACAAGAAAAGCCTGCAGAGCTTCTTTGGTAGGATTAATTTCATTCGAAGATTCATTTTGAATTTTGCAGAGATAGTCAAGCCACTCACCCCTATGCTAAAGAAGGGTGAAGAGTTTAAATTGACAGCTCAAAGGAAAGACAACTTTGAAGCCATCAAGCAAGCCATAACTCGGGCTCCCACTTTGATCAGCCCCAACTTCAACAAAGACTTCAACCTCTACACTTTCAGAAATGAAGAGGTGATATCCGCCATGCTTACCCAAGCTAACGGTGATGACCTCGAACAACCACTTGCCTTTTTCAGCCAAGGATTAGAGGATTTTGAAGTCAGGTACACATATGTAGAGAAGCAAGTCTTGGCAGTAGTGTAGAGCCTGAAGAAATTTAGGCATATGTTGTCTAATAGCAGGATTCACCTTATGGTCCCACATCCTAGTGTCAAAGATTTCTTGACCAATCGAGACCTGAATGAGAAGAGGGCAGGGTGGATTACCAAAGTAATGGAGTATGACGTAGACATTAAGATCACCAAGCTAGTGAGGGGAAGAGGCCTGTGCGAATAGCTCATTGCAGGCTTAAAGCAAGAAAAGGAAGACAACTTGTTAATTGACGATGCAGCCACATCAGAAGAGCCAACTGTCATAAAAGATTGGACGTTGGACCTGAGGCATTTCCTTATCAGTGGTGAGTGCCCACAGGGTCTTGATAAGACCGAAAGAAGGTTTTTCAAACTCCAGTCTCTCCCTTATGTCTTTGTTGACGAAATATTGTTTAAGAAGGATTTTTTTGGGGGCCTTCTAAGGTGCATTGACCTAAATCAGGCTGATAAGGTATTGACTGAGTTCCATGATGGGCCAGCAAGTGGTCACTTCCCTCCTAGAGCTACAGTAGCAAGGATAATGAGAGCTGGCTATTTTTGGCCTAATCTTTTCAAGGACACCCATGCCTGGGTAAGAAAGTGCCAGAAGTGTGCACTTTTTGATGGAAAGCAGCGATTGGCTGCCATGCCTCTACAACCCATTCAAGTTGAGCAACCATTCATGCAGTGGGGCCTAGATTTCATAGGGATGATCAATCCTCCCTCCAGTGTTGGGCACAAATGGGTCCTGACTGCTACAGATTATTTCACTAGGTGGGTGGAGGCCGTCACTCTGAAAGAGGTGAATGAAAGCGCAGTCCTGGACTTTTATGAGGACCTGGTAACAAGGTTTTGGGTTCCAGCCACCATAATCTTAGATAATGCCTTGGATTTTCTGGGAACTAAAACAAGTGAATGGGTGCTAAGGTATGGCATATACCTCAGCACTTCATCAAACTATTATCCACAGGGGAATGGGTTGGCTGAGTCCACCAACAAAAATTTGATCAGAATCATAAAGAAGACTATGGAAGAAAATCAGAGGACTTGGCATGCCAAGCTAAAGACAACTCTATGGGCCAACCGAATTACTCTGAAGAGAGCAATCGGAAATTCTCCATATACGCTCATATATGGAAGGGAAGCTAGGCTTCCCATCTCACTGGAGTTGCCAGCATTGGATCTCGCCTGCCAACTACAATTTGAAGAAGGAAGTAGCATGGAGGTCAAGCTGTGTGAGCTAATGGAGCTCCAAGAGGTAAGGGACCGGGCTATGGCTTCTATGACAAGTCGCCAACAACAAGTAAAAAGGCACTTTGACAGGAAATCTTTATCAAGAGATTTCTCTGAAGGAGACATTGTCCTGAAATGGGACGAAGATCGAGCTAAGCCTGAAAAGCATGCAAAATTTGATGCCTTATGGAGCGGCCCTTATATAATTACTCAGTGCAAGTAGCATAATGCATTCCAAATTTCCAAGTTGGATGGCGAAGAACTACGTATACCAATTAATGGGATACATCTGAAGCATTGCCACTAATTTTTTCTGGTTCGCTTGTACATATTTTCCCCTTGTTTTCGTTCATGTTTTCCCTAAGTGCTGTTGCACAAGTAGTAGTTTTCTTAGTCTTGTGTGTGCTTTCTTTTCCTTGGAGGTAGATCTAAGTTTTAACAGAGCTGTTGTTGGTTTTCAAAATTACTATGTGACTCCGTGCCCAATGGATTTTAAAGGCAACTAGTCTTTAAGCGTAGCAGGCATGCTCCCCTGTGAGTCACCAATCTGTTGACCAATTTTTTCTCCAGGCCAAAATTGTTCACCTTCTTTATTCATTTTTCAAAAATAGTTGTTTCCAGGTTGCACAAGTTCAATGCCAGTGTTTTCTCATTTTGGTTCAACTGCTCAGTTCAGCGTTTTGGTTCATTGACATGGCACTTTTGGTTCAACGGCCTAAGGTTCAATCTCTTGGTTCAAAATGGCTTGATTAAATTGGTTCAAGAGTTCATTGGCGTTCAATGGTTGAACCTTTGAACCGTTGAACCATTTTGGTTCAATAGCTTCGTTCAACAGGCCTAGTTCAACACTTGGTTCAAGGGTATGCCCTTGAATCGAGGGGCAGTTCAAAGGCTCAATGCCCTTCCAAAGGGCCGGCACTTCAAAAGAAAAGACCCAGATAAGTTCAAAGCTCAGGTTCAAAGTTCAAGTCTTGATCAAAATTGGCCAAGTCCAAAAGGATTTAGTCCGCGGAAATAAAACAAAGCAAAGGCAGACCCGGAGAAATTTACTCGAGGAAATTGCTCGCAGACATAAGCCCACAGAAACTTGGGAGACTTCCGGCCCAATGTCAAAGGGAGGTCAGATAAAAAGAGTGCTTGGGAAGATGCAAAGGGAGAAAGTGTCAGGGAAACCCAGGAAACAATAAACATGCTCCTATCCCTCCTTAGTCAGGATCTTGCTCTACCAATTAGAACACATGTGATTACTTCTTGTATTAGCAACTAAACACAAAATTATACCAGAATCAATAAGTAACTAGAAATATGAAACAACACAGGAATTAAGAGACAATACACAATTATATTATATACATAGAAGAATATACAATAAGGAAGATGCCACTTCTTCCTCCACCTCAAAGGTTCGCCACACCTCAAGACCTTCTTCCCTCTCTCTCTCGGTCCCAACAATCAACTCCAATATAGAATTGATGTTCACCTCTCCAACCAGTCAGTAACACGCTGCCAGTTCACCAAGTACACATCCGTACTCCAAGTAGATCCCCTACTCTCTGCTACCTGCAAATCACTAGACCTTACTCACCATGTAGACATCTCTACACCCCTGAAGAACCCTTGTCCTTGCCTCACCAAGTCCTTATGATTCTTCAACCAGTACTCCTGTGGATCAGCTCCTTGACCTTGCAAACCTTGCAACTCTCCCTGATCATACACACTCAGCACCTCTTGGAACTAGGAGGAGCTACACTAGCTCTCTCTAAAATCTCTATGGCTTTCTAGCACACATTTACAATACAGCCCATGAGTCCATATATAGATCTCATGCTTACAATAATTAGACTAACCTAATTACAATAATTAGACTCACAACTCAAGACTACGACTAGCCTTCAACATGCAAACTAACAGTCTCAAAATAGACTCTCTCGGATTCGTCATGCAAACTGCATGTTCTCGCACAGGCTGCTAACGTCGTCACCTCCATGACCGATGTCGGTCAACTGGTAACCGACGTCGGTTGCTTCCTCTTGCTATTTGACCGACGTCGGCTGATCAGACTGACGCCATTTTTCCTGCAACTGATTTTGCAACACTGCATCCTCCGTAACTTCTCCTGTTTGCATCCTGGTGAAGCTTTTAGCTCCACAACCTAAGAATCTCCCACTTGGAGATAAATAGTTGCACCTATACCTGTACCTGTACCTGTACACCATCTAAATTATTCCCTGGCTTGTATCCCTCTTCAAGATCCATCCTGAAGACCAACCACCACACAACCGTGATGCTATACCTGTCATTCAAGTAACCTGCCATATCCGAACCTACACATCCATGTAGTGAAGAACTTGACCCTGCAAAACAAGAGACCCTGCTGCTAGTCCCACTGAACTGCCCTCCAGTACTCCTTCCCTGAATTGGCTCCATACTTTTCGACAACCCCCACTGATTGGGAAAACTCAGGCCTACAATAGACCTCATGTGATTTCGAACCCTGTTTCAAGCTAAGCTTGAACTGTCCAGCCATTGGTGTGCTTACCGATTTTGCATCCTACGTAATGAACCTCGCCAACACCGTCTTCACATTAGCTTCCACTGGAGATAAATTCTCCATGTCTATTATGCCAAAGAATTTCGCTGCTCTAAATTCTTCATGACACACCTCTGAACTAACCTTACCCTTAGCTCAGCAAATACCTGTATGTACAAACCTACTAGTAAATCACCCACATACAGTAACAAAATGATGTTGCGACCATCATCTACCTGGTAAGATAAACACAATAGTTACACTGACATTGACTGAAGCCATGCTTAGTCATCCACCTGTCAAAACCTGTACCACTGTCTTGCAGCTTCCTCAAGACCATATGCCTTGGCCTTCTGTCTCTTGTGTCCATTCACTCTCTTCTCTAAAATGGGAATCCATCTCTCTCAGTGCTTACTTCCAGCTGACAACTCTACCAACAAATACCTGTTTGATTCTTCTCCAAGGATTCACACTCCTCATCCATGCCAAGCTCCCACTGTATCTGGACTCTACCTGCATTGCCTCTTCACATCTTCCTGGTTCTTGACCATCAGTAAGCAATATAAAGAAGACGAACAACAAATATGAGGTTCACTTACCCTTTCCTGACCTCCACATGAGCGTTTGAGACTTGTTGTCCGCCCAATATCTGTTCCAGTGACCGATAACGGCCATCTCCCAGTCTGCTCCCAATCGATGTCGGTTCCCTGCACTGACCCTGACTGCCGACGTCGTTTCCCTGGCCGACGCCAGTATCCTTTCTACCGACGTCAGTTCCCTCATGGCCGACGTCGGTCTTCCTGTTGCCGACGTCGGTTACTGTGTGACCGACGTCGGTACCTATGTTTGTCTGTGAGTGATAACTTTTTACCCGCGAGCTCTCCATGGATCAAAATCCTAATCAAATCAACCTTGCTCTGCTCAGAATAATTCAGTGCTCTCACCTGATCTCTATCCGTCATCTCCTCCATGAACACTAAGGCTTTCCAGTTCTTTAGCTTGTCAAAAACATCTGTCTTCCGCTTCAGAACCTGCATTCTCCTTCTACATATGTGACTAAGCCTATGACGCCACATCTCTGCAACAGAGGGTGAATCAACAATATAAGTAGATAGATAAAAGATACCTACTTTCTTACCACCATCTAATTCAAGTGTATCTGCTGTGAGAGTTACAGTATATCTCCCATCACCCAAATTTCTTGAAGAAATTAGTCTCATCTCCAAGACCGGTACCTGCATGACTTATTTCAACCACTGTGTGTCGTCCATCTACAATTTCAGCTTCACTTCCCCTTTGCTAATTCTTTGGCAAGGCTCACTAGCTCCTCTCCCTAGGGCTGCATGGAAAGAGGCAACATAATCTGTTATCCAAGACTCAACTTTATCCAAGAAACCTTCCAAAGCATCCTGTGCAACAACACCTGCAACATCTGCATCTTCAGTTCCTTCATGCTGATCTGCTACCAACCAACAATATCTTTTTCTCTGCTCTTTCTTTCCATCAATCAGACCATTCGTGCTATTCAGTTTCTCCATTCGTAGCTTACTTCCTTCTGCCATTGCTATACTCCCACTCAATCAGAAACCCCTGTGAGCAACCTGTAATTAACAAACACTACCAGATCTGAAACCACCTATTAGTAACCCAACTAAAAGCTCTGATACCACATGTCAGGGAAACCCAAAAAACAATAAACATGCTCCTATCCCTCCTTAGTCAGGATCTTGCTCTACCAATTAGAACACATGTGATTACTTCTTGTATTAGCAACTAAACACAGAATTATACCAGAATCAATAAGTAACTAGAAATATGAAACAACACAGGAATTAAAAGACAATACACAATTGTATTATATACATAGAAGAATATACAATAAGGAAGATGCCACTTCTTCCGCCACCTCAAAGGTTCGCCACACCTCAAGACCTTCTTCCCTCTCTCTCTCGGTCCTAACAATCAACTCCAATACAGAATTGATGTTCACCTCTCCAACCAGTCAGTAACACGCTGTTAGTTCACCAAGTACACATCCGTACTCCAAGTAGATCCCCTGCTCTCTGCTACCTGCAAATCACTAGACCTTACTCACCATGTAGACATCTCTACACCCCTGAAGAACCCTTGTCCTTGCCTCACCAAGTCCTTATGATTCTTCAACCAGTACTCCTGTGGATCAGCTCCTTGACCTTGCAGACCTTGCAACTCTCCCTGATCATACACACTCAGCACCTCTTAGAACTAGGAGGAGCTACACTAGCTCTCTCTAAAAGCTCTATGGCTTTCTAGCACACATTTACAATACAGCCCATGAGTCTATATATAGATCTCATGCTTACAATAATTAGACTAACCTAATTACAATAATTAGACTCGCAACTCAAGACTACGACTAGCCTTCAACATGCAAACTAACAGTCTCAAAATAGACTGTCCCAGATTCGTCATGCAAATTGCCTGTTCTCGCACAGGCTGCCGACGTCGGCACCTCCATGACCGATGTTGGCCGACTGGTAACCGACGTCGGTTGCTTCCTCTTGCTATCTGACCGACGTCGACTGATCAGACCGACACCATTTTTCCTGCAACTGATTCTGCAACACTACATCCTCCGTAACTTCTCCTGTTTGCATCCTGGTGAAGCTTTTAGCTCCACAACCTAACAGGAAGTGAAGCCGCAAAAGAAGTCGATGAAGGCCCAATGACGTTGCAACGGGGACGGTGACGTCCCGAAGGACATCAAAATTAACAGAACGGATTAGCCGTTGGTTTTCAAACCAATGACGGCCATACGAACATCAACTTTCACAAAGAGAAATGGCCGTTTGTCTTCAAAAGCAAAGAAGCGCAAACCATGGAAAAGAGCTCAAAACGCAGCGACCCACCAAGATGTTCGCCCCAGGGGCCGAATAAGCCAGATAAGACAAAATGGAGGAAAACCAAAGCGACAAGCAAGGGATGAGTAAACAGTTAGTCCAAGTGGTGCCAACTAGAGAAGTGACTCTGGCAGGTGAATAGTGCCAGTGAATTGATCATTTGGGATGCAAGTAGCTTGCAGTGCAACCGGTTTCTCTGTTTCACATTAATGAGTAGACAAACCGTGTAAGTCATCTAAAAGAGAAGGGCAAATTTTGAGCAGACAAAGTAGATGGCTCATTAATGTTTTGAGCGACTTGTTTCTTTTCATGAATAGGAAATAGGCCACTTGTAAACAAGGAGTGCCAAATGAGCCTCCTTGCCTTTCCATATATATTGCAAACTTGGTCATTTTGTAATCATCTTTTCACGAATTTTACAAGGCGCAACCCTGTTAAAATTTCCACCTGAATCAAATAAAAAGCAGTTTTTTACCTCTTCTTGGATAGATATTCTGTGTATATCCTGAGTGTTTGATTTGTGTTCAGTCATTATCTTTTGATGCTCTCACAAGTTTAGCACCAACACACCAGCTATCTACAAGGCGCCATTTTCTATAGCTGACAAGAGGAGAGCTCTATCTGGTAGTATAGAACAGAGGAAGTCATTTATAGTATGTATTTCACAGCATCTTGGTGAGTCCCTGTTCCTGTGTTTTCATAAGAACCTCCCTGCCATTTTCCTGCACCCTGGGCTTTTTGCCAAGTTTGAGTGTATGTATGTTGATTTTGTCTGATCCTGAGAGTGGGTGTGAGAAGGTCATCTTGTTTTGGTGTATCACCTCCTTAGAGTAGTTTGTTTTTCCTGTATCTTTCTTCCCTTTTCATCCCCCCACTTTATATATATATATATATGCATGTATTTGCACTTGCTGGAACAAACATGATACATCAAAGGGAGCTAGCCTTTACCTAGAGACTCTCCCCACCAGCTTTGCCAATCCCACAGGCGAGAGGGGAGTTTCCATGTTACGAGGAGAAGGCAAGAGTTCGACCTCCTTGCCCCGGGTGCAATCTCCTACTTCAACAATACGTCAATCTTATACAGTTTGTCTCATGCTGTGTACCATCAAAGAATTTTGCAGATTGAAATCAAGCTATCTTGAATAACATCTATAGTTATCACTTGAAGGTACATACAACCATACCAGTGGAAGCGTGTTTTGTATCTATAGCTTGTATCCCTGTGTAAATAGTAGGCTAGTAGGCTTGAATTTAGTTTCTTCTTTGGCGAACTTAGTGAAATTCTCAGCGGTGTGGTATAAATAATTTACAATGTCTGCTTGAAATCTGTTTAAAACGTAGTTCAGAATGCATTTCTCTCAAGATCTAATACGTAGCCTGCACAATCTTTTGTGTTACATCCCTCATCTGGACTGGTGCGACGTTCCTCTCACCTGTATGCCTACTCACAAGCTCGAACGATATCTCACATTTGCAATTGAATGCAATTCATTCCTTCAAATTCTACCAAATGTCGGATGTGTTGATCAGATCTATCATTGCCATTTATATGCATATGTATTTTTCAGTTCCACACATCATTCACTATAAGATGTCAACAAAATATTATTTTATCCATCGATTCAAGCCGTGATCCACAGTGTCTATTTGATCCTCACCATACGTGTTTTGCCTTGTCACGTCCAATCTGCCAAAG
Organism: Torreya grandis; assembly: GCA_037957365.1. Lineage (NCBI taxonomy): Eukaryota > Viridiplantae > Streptophyta > Pinopsida > Cupressales > Taxaceae > Torreya > Torreya grandis. The sequence goes on from JARHVA010007393.1 coordinate 414,061, forward strand.
TCATATGCATCACATTCTCAGTTCAATATTCCTAAACTCGATATATTTGTTGGTGAAACCCATGATTTGTGAGTTGTCAAACAACTTTGGTGTATTTTTTTGTAGACAATAGTTTTTTAGTTTAGTCGATAGTATTTGTTTTAGATTAAGTTGTGTTATGTCATTGGCATGGTTAGCTTTTAGAGTATTAAAAGCTAAGTTTAGAATTAAACCCATATAAAGTTAAACGAGGTTGTTTTTTTTTTTTTTGGGGGTGGAGTCTATGATTATTAACTCAAAATGTCTTTAGTTGTGTTAATATGATTTGGTCAATTTTTTATGTCAATCAAATGCGAATAAAGTTTCCAAATTCAAAACAAAGAGTTTTCTATATAAAGGAATTCACAAGGCATTTTATATCTAGCACTTACTACTTTGACATATTACATAATTAAAAATTACTCAATAGTATAGCTCAACATTCTGCATCACACATAGATTTGCATACTTGATCAAGGAAGGGCTTAGGTAAAAGTTCATTCTTGCATCTACCATATGCATTGATTATGCACGTTCCCTAAGGGAGAACTACATTTGATCTGAGACCCTAACTTGAGGGTTAATTTAGGCAATGATTAGGACAATAGGGATTATAGATCATGCGATCATATTTCTCCTAACCCAGTTTTTCTCCTTTTTATTTTTGATGTATTTGTTGTTTCGTGTGTGTAGATAGACCCAGGGTTTTGAATATTAAAACAACTCTACAAGAAGCTCTATTGACATCTAACATTTATAATTTTACAAACAGGATCATATGGGGATAGCGAACAAAATCCAAAAAACTTAGGTCTTTGTGAGTAGTTTAGACAACAATGACAGAAAAGGACAACAGTGAATCTTAGAGTGTCCTATTTTGACACTCCTATCTTTTCATTGAATGAAAGCCAGATCCAGGTTCCTGACATCTTAGTCTCACACAATAGTTTTTAGGCTTTGAAATAATCATCTCAGTCTATTTTTCTAAATAAGTTACTTCTCTTCTCTATGTAATTACTTTGATATAAATATATATGTTACTACATTTAATCACATTTTCCCTCTTACTCCAAAGCCTTTATTATTTAGGAACTAAACCCGAGTTTCTTAAAAATAATAAAACATTTGGTGAACTTGACTTACTTTAAACAAATCTAAAACCTTAGGTACTCTTAGGATTTTTCCTTCATATTGTTGTGCAAAAATTCAATTTCAAATTTTTGTATAGATTTTTGTGCATTTATTTTATTCAAATTTATTTTAAAATTTAAATTATAGCAATAATTTTCAAAAACTCTAAAATCCCAACCCAAAACCTTAGATTTTCAAACTAGGTCCTCAAACCCCAAGCCTTCCTACGTTACAATTTTTAGACAAAAATTTTGAAATTTTTACAAATTGTTTGGAGTGTCAAAATTATTTTCAAAATCTCTACATTAGTAGTTATTTTATGTAAAAATTCAATTTCACATTTCTGATTTTTGATTAAATTTTATGTATTTATCTTATTCAAATTTATTTTAAAATTTAAATTATTGAAATAATTTTCAAAAATTCTAAAACCCCAACCCAAAACCCTAGATTTCCAAACTAGGTCCTCAAACCCCAAGCCTTCCTCCCTTACAATTTTTAGATAATTTTTTTGAAATGTTTACAAATTGTTTGGAGTGTCAAAAATATTTTCAAAATCTTTATGTTGGTAGTTATTCTTACATTTATTTTCTTAATAATACTTTTACACATTCTCTTTGATGAAAGAAATAAAATGGACACTAAGGCACTTATTCCCTCTCATCTCATAGATCAATTTATAAAATTTTCTTATAATTATGACAATGAATGGACAAATTTATAAAATTGCACGTTAGCTAAAAATGTGGAAAATGATTTCATTTACAATGAAGATAATTACTATTATTGTAATGAGGAAGATGATGATACACGTGAAAGTGATAGTGAAAAAAAAGTACATGCATCTTCTTCTCTCAAACCTATCTCTTTTATTCTATATTCTAAAGAAAATAATTTTAATAAATGGGAAAGATACTTTTCACCTCATTCTCTTATGCACAATGCACCAAATGAACAAATTAGTCATGCACTTCCAAGTGAACATCTTATTGGTGATAATTTGCTTCCATGTGAACCATCTCTCTCTCTCTCTCTCTCTCTCTCTCTCTCTCTCTCTCTCTCTCTCTCTCTCTCTCTCTCTCTCTCTCTCTTGCTACTTCTATGTTCAAATTAAAACAATATAAATGCAATAAAATTAAATTATCAATACATAGTTCAAATGATCAATCTCATGCTCTCAACTCTACTTTATCAAAAGAATGTCTAAAAGATAACTCTCTTACTCTTACTTCTCATATTGAAAATGAAAATAATGCATGCACTCCATCTATGGATAACATAGATGCACATAATATTCCGAATTCAAATGATAATTTATTGAATATTAGAAAAAAAAAATCTTCTCTTACACCTCTCCCTAATGACAATGGAAGTGATAATGAGTATGATAGTGAACATGCAAATGACTATGAAAATGAGAGTGACTATGAACAAAATTTTGATTATGATAATGTATAGAATAATGATGATTATTATGTACATAGTGAAGAATAAAATGCATCTCATGTTTCTAAATCTTCTCTCACTCCTTCTTTCAGACATAATGCACTTCAAAATATTGTTTCTAATTCTATGCATGATTCTATTTCAAATAATGCACATGTCAATAATAACATCACATCTTCTACTTAATTAGAATGCGATTCACTAAAACATAAAGATGCCAATGAATCTCCCAAGCCATGCCCTACTACAGTAGCACCTGGTTCTCACTCTTCATCCCTCTACTAAGGTACAAGTTACCATTCCTCCAAAGGTTCAAGTGAGCATACCCCCTCTCTATGATCCAATTACTAAGTGTAGCATTCCCATGGCTAAAATTAATGATCAAATTCAATGATTAAATGAATCACTTCAAGATGCTAATATACCATCCCAGGAGATTATTTCTTTGATGCATGCAGTTGGTGAATTACAACATCAAGTATATCTCCTTACTTTGGAAAATAAGGCTTATAAGTTTTGGATGGATGTCAATGACTTACATGGTAACCCTATTCTGAAAATATTTATAGAATCTTTATTTCCTAAGCATTTATAGATACCATCATTGCCTCACTTTGATAAAACTAGAGATCCATTTGTACACCTTCAAGCCTTTCGAAAGGATTTGCCATCTGATGTGAGTCCTTTGATTCTACTCAAATTATTCTCACATACACTAGTGGGTAATGCACATAATTGGTTTTTTCATCTACTTCTTGTTGGTTCCTTGCACACATATCATGACTTGAAGGAGGCATTTCTCAGATATTACATAGCAAACATGGGACCTCATGTTAAATATGAGAAACTTGTCACATTGTATCAAAATAATTCAGAGCCAGATAGTGATTATATCTATAATTCAAGATGCACATGTTAATATTGATCTATAAACCAATAAATTTAGAGATTCAACATATCTTTATTAAAGGGATTTATCAACCACTATTAGAGCATATATTATATCTGATAGAGTCCTCTTTTAGGAATTTATGTTATATATTTATAGCCTTGAAGAATAAATTAGGATTGATTGAGGCAAATTCAGTTAATCAAATTACTTTGGATTTCATAGCATTACCTCCATTTACAACTCCTAGCACTCAACATCCATAATGTCCAAACAAGATATAAGACCACAACTAGAAAAGCAACCAATTAAGAACAAAGAGTAAATTTCCAGAACACCACCTATAGTATGCACTATAGAGAACAACAGAAGGGCACCACTACAATTTGATTTAGAGTGGGATAGCCCATATGTCATATTATTAACACTACTAGATAAGAGGTTAATCACATTACCCTCTACTCATCGATGAGATCCACATCTCTCACATAGACAACCACATTGACCATTTTATAACTATCATCGTATCCATGGACATAGAGATAATGATTGTTATGGACTCAGGGATTGCATTAATAGATGTGTTGATGATGGCATCATAGCATTCACATAGGGGGCATTGAGATCTCCTCCATCATGGAACCTAGACCTCATTCCTCCACTACTAAGTCATCCCAGGACATTCCTTCATAGGAATCATCAATTACTCATCGTGAGAGTAATGCAATTTTTAGGATAAAGCCGCATAAGAGATATCTTATCCCATCTACTCAGAAGGTTTGCAGATCAGTACAGTGAGAGAAACCTACATATAGCAGTGTAGTCTGAGGAGTACATATTGCAGTTCCATATATATATCCAACACAATCATAAACATCGTAGCAGAGTACCACTCTAGAGAGATAATCACTACAATCAAGGTTTTTGGGTCCTATCTCACATAACAACCTGATATGGTTTAAGATTGGATGAACCCACATCATATAGTATTGCTCTTGAGAGATATTCACTATGATTGAGTTTTGAGGGACTTATTTCACATAGCAACCATTTACAACTGAGATTAGATGAGCCCCCATCACATATTACAGTTCTAGCTCAACCTATTACTCAGTCATATGTATTACAATAAAGGCCACATGGTGTTATTTCATGTAGCAATCCATTATGATTATGGTTAGATGAGCCTCCTTCACAACACATAGTTTTAGTTGCACATCCATTGTGATTGTATCATGTAGAGTCTCCATGCACAACTACAATTAGTACATCATAGACAACGTCAGATACAAGGCATGTTCCTACATAATATGAGTAGTATGTGCACTTGGTTAGTTGGCCATTAGGGTTTATATAGTGATACAACATAGAGTGATACAACACACATTCATACTGGTATTAGTTCATAAGCTTCACTTAGGGGGCAATGATGGAGCCAAAGGGCTAGCCTTTGTATTCTTGAGCCACCTACTCAAAGGGATTTGACACATAGTCCAAACATCGATTAGTACAAACATAATCCCATAACTTCACTTAATGGGTGATGGTGGAGCCAAAGAACTAGCCTTTATATTCTTGAGCCACTCTCAGAGAAGTGATACACACAACGTGCTGTCTTACATCCACTTCTACTAACAATAAATATTCCTAGTTTCAAATAGCCATCCCTAGCCAAACCAAATTATCCAAATCCTAACCTTACCAATATCCTATTTTTCCAATCTTAAACCAATTCACTTTATCAAAATAATTTACCAATTACAAAACCAACAAATTTTTTTCTCACATATGATTACAAATCAAACCTAAACATCACACTTGAACATATCATGAATAATCAAATCACATCCCAAAATGCCATATTATCAAACATATAAAACCTCAACATCAATACCAACTCAACTATTTCTAAATCAACCATTTGCAACAAATATACCAGTAAATTCCAAAATCCATACCACAATACACATGATTTAAAATCAAACAAATACACACACACACACACACACAAACACACACACACACACACACACACACACACACACACACACACACACACACACACACACACACACACACACACACACACACACACACACACACACATCAAGTTTTCAAAGCATATACATCATATTAAATACAATAAATCATGAATGGGCATCAATCCCTCACTCTCAGTCTCACTCTCTCCTCTATTACTAGTCTCATAATCCAACCTAGCACTTGATGACCCCACACCTCCTCAAGATGCCACATGCCTCTTGTGATAAATATTGTACTCCAATAGTTGACCATGCTCCTCATGTAAGTCCACATATCACCTCTAAAGATCTATGTACTCATCCATAATCCTCGTATCATCAATCCAAAATTAGATGGGGGCATCCTATACCTATCCATCTCAACTCTCAGCTCATCTCTCTCTCCTACTACCCTAACATATGTACCTATCTCTATAGCATCCATATCAAACAAATGGGCATGAACACCAACCATAACTATCACTCAATCTATCAATCCCTCATCCACCACATGATTAGGTACATGTTGTGTGAGCCCTTAGAGTGTCGACTCAATGATGATCTACCAATACTCATCATCTCTACAACTTGTCCCATCTAGTGATTCATCCTAAGCACCTCCCACTCCACTTACACATAAATTAAAACACTATGTTAGATATACACTTTAAAATCAAACTATAGCACAAATTCATACATAATTCAAATATAATCACTGTTTACCTCCCATCATCTGGATCAGCTCAGGATCCTCATACACTAGAGCATCCCCTCCATCAATAGGGTATAAAGAAGCCCATCGATACTTAAACCACCATGTGGTATATACCTTTATGCATCTAACATCAACTACATCAAGAATATCTATAGTTTTATCCCACACATCCAAAGGTAATGGTGCCATCTCAACCTTAGTAGGCCTTGCATGAGCTCCTATCCTCATTGGTGCCCGTCGAATCCTCACCCACACCAATACCACTAGGGGCACATCCTATGGTACCTCAAACTGTCTAGTCACATGCTCATACTGAAACTGATCATACACTCCAACCTAGTGGTCATGTATCCAATATCTAACCCTCATATACTATAACTTCTCTCCATATTTAGCCTAGCTAAGAAATCTTCTATAGGGCCTCCATATGATATCATGAGCCACCAATCTACCTAAAAATCATCTATAATGATCAATCCCAAGAGATCAGATGCTAATGTACTCATCCACCACTCTCTAAATGGCTATGGAGGTGCCCACTCTACCCTAGGTAATCTAATCAATCACATAACTGCTATGTGCTCATAAGACTAATAATGCAATAAGGTAGATACACTCACACCACCACTAAATGCCTCTTGTGTAACTCTATAATAATCCCTATATAGGTGGAAAAGCATAGTCCTATCCCATGAGAACATAGTACCATATACCTCCACACTATGCACAATCCTATGCATCTTATATGCAATCAAAAATCCACTCCCATCCATAGTAATAAATGAGGTGAACAACATGGTCAACCAATTTTGTAGGCATGAAACACTAGACTGTATTATCACTGATATTAGCACATCACTATCATTGCCTCTTTGATGTCTACTTGAGGTCACACCAACAAAATATAAGGATGCATGATCAATAACATTAGCACCCATGTCATCTTGCAATGTCACACACCATCCACTAACTGGTAAATGCAAAATGTGATACACATCCTCCAGAGTCATAGTGATCTCCCTTATAAGAATCTAGAAAGTACATGTATCTACATTCCACCTCTCACATAAGGTGGTAATCAAATATCTATCGCACTACACTGTGCCTAGGTCACATACATGACCCAACCTTGCCCTATCCATGACAGCTCTCTCATCAGTAGATAATGGTAACAACCTTAATATCTCCATCACCTAGCCTCTATGGAACTCTCTCATCTGCACCTCACCTTGAAAACACCAAAAAAAACATATAGATCAATCAATAATGCCAAATCAAAAGAAAACATAAAAAAAAACAACTAACATAGTTGCATCTCAAAAAACCTTGCTTATAGGACAACAATGCTGGGTACAGGACGTCAATGCTAGATACGAGTGATGCAACCTAGATAGGAGCACTAAAACTAGATAAGAGTGCTAGATGTAGGATAAAAGCATTGGAACTAGTAAAATTTTTATTAGACTACTTTAAAGAGCTCAAAACACCAAAAAACAAGCTTCAAAACTTACAAAAATCAAGAATTTCAACTGCTTACTAGGGTAACATCACCACCATCCTAAACCTGGGCTGCCAACTGCTCGAACCAAGTCATGGTAGGTGCTCATTTCCTCAGCATATCTTTCACTTCAGAGCTCCAAATATCAAACTAGTCAATACAGAAATGAATCGAGTATCAATCCAATTTCCTATATTACTCAATTTTCTCAATCAAAGCAAAATACCATTTTTCCCATAACTTGAACTCCATAACTCCATTTTTCAAACCATTTTCTTCCATAAAATCATGTCAATGATACCTTCAACATCACTCAAACTTCACTCTTACTAACATGGCATAAGAATCTCTATATTCCTTTTATACTCTAACACACACCTTGGTCCTCACCAATCAAAACTTGTTCCCCTTTCAAAAATTTAGTCTAATAAATCAAACAACTTCTCCATCAATTCAAAATATACCAACCTTGTTTATATTATTATGCCACTAGTCATCACTTTTGTCTTCACCTCCTCTATCAAAATATTTATCCCTCTTCCCAAAAGGGGGATATCATTCCTACTATTTCTATTTCTACACTTACCCAACATGCCAAACCACACTCATAGGTGGATACTCCATGGTTCATATACATCCAATAGTTAGATTACCAGATTTAGCTTAGGTCAATTGAGATATATAGTAATTCATATTACATGGATTACTCAACATTACTTAAGACATCTAGAGGGATATAACTTTAGTTTACAGATACATAGACTATTCAGAGATAGTGGTTTAGATCATATGAATCCATAGTGATTTTAGTTTACAGATATATAGACTATTCAGATACAGTGGTTTAGATCATATGGATCCACAATGATTTTATTTTATAAATACATAGACTATTTAGATATAGTGGTTCAAATTATATAGATTCACAGTGACTTTGATACAGATGCAAACCTAGATACTAGATTTGGGGGCATGTACATTACTACACATCTGACACATATAGCTTCATACAACATGATATAGTTTACATAATCAAATAGTAGACTATAGGCATAATGCAGAGCACAATGTTTTGGTCTCTAGTTTTTGCACATGAGGCATGGCAAGATATGTCATTCCACATGTGGTTATAAAGATTACCATATTATATAGACACATCACTCACATATCAGATTGGGGGGCATGGCACATATGTTCATGTTTTTCATCACTCAGGATTATATAGATGAAATGGCAAGACATGTCATTTTCTTCTCACACATTGACTAGAGTTTTAGATTACACCTAGTTGTATCTAGGTTATCACTAGGTTATACCATTCAACCATCTATAGTGGTTGGTACATTATATTACCTAGACCCAAACTACATGAGTTTGTGCAAGATAGAGGATAGACATTAGTTTTGGGCCTCTAAGCATTTCTTAGTTCTAGTTTAGATATTCAGAGTGGGGGAATGACAGATTTTTCTCTTCATAACATACAAATTTTATACAAACATTCCATATTACATGATTTTATGTGGGATAGAGGACATGCATTGATTTTGGGCCTCTGAGCATTCACCATCTTCAATTAAATTCAATACAGGGGGCAAGCATTGCCCTCCTTATCCATGCTACATAGATTCCAATTTTAGATTTAGTATAGAGGGAATCTATTTTAGGGGTTCTTTCTTTCTCTAGACACTATTTGACTCTCCATCCACTTCCCTAGCTAGAAAGTGAGGTGGATCCTTTTGTAGCACATTCAGATCCACACAGGTAGGTTCAGGTATACATTTTATTTCTTTTACTCATGTAATTCATTTCATTACATCACTACAATAAAAGGGGGGCAAAAGTATACATCCTAAATTAGTTAAGCAACCACACATATCATGTATTTTAACAATCCTTTCACAAGAGACTCTGAATGGAGAATATGAGCCTTGTTCATATTAACCATATCTTTTGTTTTAATTATCTTGGTCTTGTTTCATGCTTGAGTCACCTTTTTACTTATTCCTAATCATCCTAAGATTTTCAAACAATAATTCTACCTCAGCCAAGTCAGATTTCCAAGGACAATCCTATCCCCCCAGGTACCAAGCTTATATGATAGGAGCACTAGAAGTAAACTATAGCACTAGACCCTATTGTGTCCTATTTCTAGCGCTCCTATCCAATTGCATTTTGAGTCCCAATGGTCATGTTTTCTTGCTTAATGAGTCCCAAGCCCTTCTTAGCTTCATCCTTAAGTTTTGTTTATCTTTCTAATGTTGACTAAATGTGAATAAAGTTCCTAAATTCAAAATAAAGAGTCTCCTATATAAAGGACTTCACAAGGCATTTTATATCTAACACTTACCACTATGGTATAGTACATAATTAAAAATTAGTCAATAGTATAGCTCAACATTTTGCATCACACATAGATTTTCATGCTTGATCAAGGAAGGGCCTAGATGAAAGCTTATTATTGCATCTACCATGTGCATTGATTATGCATATTCCCTAAGGGAGAACTATATTTGATCTGATATCCTAACTAGAGGGTTAATGTAGGCAATGATCAAGATAATAGGGGTTCTATATCATGTGATCATACTTACTCTAACCCATTTTTTCCCCTTTTGATTTTGATGTATTTTTTTATTTTGTGTGTGTAGATAGACCCAAGGTTTCGAAGATTAAAATAACTCTACGAGGAGCTCTATCAACATCCAACATTAAAACTTTCATAGGAAATATCACATGGGGATAATGAATAAAACTTAAAAAACTCAAGTCTCTACGAGTAGTTTGGAAAATAGTAGAAAAAAGGAAAACACTAGACCCTAGGGTGTCATGTTTTGGTGCTCATATCCTTTCACCAAACAAAATCTAGATCCAAGTTATTGACATCTTCCCAGTCTTACACAATAGTTTTCAAGCTTTTAAAGAGTTGTCTTAGTCTATTTTTCTAGATAAGTTACTTCTCTTTCCTATGCAATTAATTTGATATACATCTATATTTTAATATATTTAATTAAATTTTTTCCCTTACTCTAAACCCTTTATTATTTAGGAACTAAACCCTAGTTTCCTAAAAATAATAAAATATGTGGAAACAGTTATGTTTCATATCTCTATTTTATAAATAAGTAGATTCATACGTTGGAGGTCGAAAGAAATAGAGGTAGGAAGTTTTAGAGCCTTTTATTAGCCACTAGTGATGGATCCACTTTTGCTTTAGTGGCACGTTTTATTTTTAGTTGTGTGTTTGATTTCAGTTGTGTGTGAATAAGAACATATGATGTATACATGTTCACATTTGTAATAAGTGAGCTAAAAATTCTTTTGTAACTTCTCTTATATGTGATAGTGAAGAGAGCTAGTAATTATACTACATATCATGATGTGGTTTGTGGTAAGCCACTTGCAAAACCATTTTTTGTGGTTTTTGATCATCCACTTGAAAACCATCTTATTTTGGTCATTGGTAAGTCATATGTAAAATCATCAGTAAGGTTTGTGATTGTCCTATGAAAATCACTGAATCATGAGTACAGGTGTAGATACGAGATAGATGTTTTCCCCATGTTCACATTAAGGGGGTGTAGACTAGGGGTTAATAATGTTCACAAGGGGGTGAAGGTTAGGGTGTGCTCAAATTATTAAGTATTTAATAACATAAATATTATTCGTTAAATAATATTACATAATTAATTTTTGTGTGTGGTATATTATTGTTATGAATAATAACAATATTATATAGGGTAGTTTTATATAGTTTATTGGTTATTCATGTGAGAGATTGTAGGGATCTCACTATCTCGATTATAGGAAACATATTTCCTATATAACTCTGTAATATCACGTATGCATTCAATTGAAGAGAGTGAATAATATTATTTTCAAATTATTTTTTGTGTGTTCAACTTTCTCTATACATACACTCTGATCAACCTCATTATAATTTTGGTGAGATGCCAAATTGAAAAGGTAATTATCCCACTCAATCCATTGTGTGCTATAATATGATATTGAAGATTAGAAATATTTCCTAGACAAGGAGAAACGTTGGATTCACCTATTACTCCTTTTATGCTCAAGATTTTTAGAAAATTAAGGATTCAAACTATGTCAAATATCACACATGCATGTTCATATAATGATATGTCAATATAGACTAATTTATTTGTGTTATTATCATAGATTATGTCATACCATGTGGTGCAATAATTAATTTCATTCCTCAAGGAATCAACAAATCTGTAAGATTTATTTGAGGATGCTTTGAAGGAAAAAATATCTTTAGATTCATGGGGATGAGATCTATTGGATAATACTTGGAAAACATAGAGGCTTGTATTTTTGAATAAAACAACAACAACAACAACAACAATATCCATGGTAAAAATAAATGGGAGTGATGTTTAATGTAGCATGAAGCATGTGAGTGAAGGAATAGATGATACATTACAAGTATAGTATGGAGAAAAAAATGGAGAAAATAAACTCATGGTTATAAGGTTTGCTCTTAAATGGTTTTCATTCATCTTAAACCCCACAAAAAAAATGTTTAGTTTTTCATTTTAAAATTATTTTTATAAGATAATTTATGATGATATATATTTATTATGGTTTTCTCTTATATATAGTTCGAGGTTTTCATTTGAGCTTGGTTATATATTTACTTTGTTTACGAAGTTGTAAGTTTGTCTTCAATACATTTGATGTGTTTTCTTTGTGTCTTGATTATTTTATGTGCATGCTTATCTCATTTGCATTATGTACATGCTTAGTGTTTGATGCATCTTTAACATGTGTAGTTCATCCCTGTTCATTTGTGGATCATGACAAAAAAATAGTTTCAAAGCAAGTAATTGTAGATGAGTTCAAACAGTTGCACTTTTTGGTCAACATACTTTGGAGGCATTCTAAACTTCAAAAAATGTGGATATGAAATGTAACCACCCATTTTAACTCATATATAGAATTTTTGAGCTCATTTTATGGATTTTTTACAGTTGTAAAAAATCTAGCAAAAGGAGAAAGAAGAGATTGTAATTTCAGCTCGTAAAAGAATCAATACAAAGAGAGTTTTTGCAGATTTTATGTCAAAAATATTTTTGAATAGATAATGTATGTGTATATGTTATTCTGTTTGATTCTTCTTATTTCGAATATTGCTAAGTTACATTGTTAGATAGTCAATATATATGGATTTTTCATTATAAAATTATTTTTGAATCTACATTAGGAATCTTCATTTTATGTGTAATCTTGGTGGGATTAAAAATAGAACTTTCATCTATTTTTATTAGAAAATAAAGGGTTGTTTATCTTTATTTTGAGTGTTATTCAATCCTTTTGGCATATAAATTGTATTCTTTCATTCATAATATGTATTTTCTATCGTATTTATATGATAAATGTTTCCTACACTAAAATCTCCCTTTTTGGATTATTTTAGTAAGTTTCTATGTTTAGTTATTTAGAATCATCCTTTTTCTTCCATTTCTCTTGCATTATTTTCATCCATGTATCATCTTCCTCCTACATTTCTTTTCTAACACCTTTTCATACTTTTCAATTAAAAGTACAACCCCATATAAAACATAAATTTTGTATTAAATAGTTTTATTTCCAAATTCTTGTCTTTATTTTTAATAAAGGTAGTTCCACCTGTTAATAGGAGAGGGACTTTGCTCCACCGCTATTGACATAAATACTCTTTTATCCCCATTGACAATCTTTCTAGCCAACATACCTATAATATAAAATAAAAATGGTGAGTCAACCACTTATGAGTTAATAATTACTTCTAAGAAACCAATACTTAAATGTATTCATAATTATCTAATCATTTGATTTTACACGGTTTTCTAAATAAACCATCAAGTGTTGAATCATTCTTTGATACCAATGTGTAATACCCTTTCCGTTGCTACTTAATTTATTGATAATTCACTACTCAATAAAATATGAACCAAATTTTTTTCATTAACAAGGTATAAGTGTGTTAATTTATTGCTTATGAATAACTAATAACAATCTTACATTTGAAACAACCAACTTCCTATGTTTTAACTAGCATAATTAAGTACCTAATAAATAAATTAATAATAAGTTTACTTATGGTTCTTGGGGACTTAAAAATGAATTCAAAATACCCAAAAATCTAGAAATTAACTATTCATTCATTGAAAATGGATTGATTAGAAAAGTTATAACACCATCCCAAGCTTTAATCATGTACCCTAAATATTTAAAAATAGTATTGCATGTGTTCTTATTCTTCCACGTGACACATCAACTTTTTGTAAGTAAAGTAATGTTTTTTAGAAACCCACCTTAATAACACTAAATGCTATCACTAATTCACCATTATGAATTACACTCACACCAAGTACCCTCAAAACCCTATAGATGGTAGTGATCTATTATCATCGAATCAAAATATATCATCATTTTAGTGATATCCTAATCATTTTCATATCCCAATAGTGAACCTCTGAAAATTTTCACTAGATGTCTTAGATTAATCATAGTTTGGTTGATGGTGGTCATTGTTTCATTGTTCATCACATTAAAAAAATCATTTAAATTTAAAATATCAATTTGATGCCAATTGTTACTCTTTCATTATTTTATAAGAGATTTTTATGAGCACTGAATCTAAATCTAAATGTCTAAAATAGTCATTATTTAAAAAATTTCTCTCTAAATGATGAAGACCTATTTAAAAGCACTTACTTATAAAGACTATGTATGAAATAAAATCTGCATATTGAATACATCCACATCCATCCATAAGAAGTATAAATCTATAAATTAGAATGTAACACAAAGGATCTTATGTTTATACAAATGCTTACATATCCTCATATCTTATTGCATTAACATTAATCCTAACTATTATATAAACACATAATACAAACATACACTTTAACATATAGAGCATCCAATAATTTAAACATTGATACACATGCTATATAAATTTCTTAAGCATAGGATTATAATACTATTTAAACTTCCTATTTTAGCATGTAGAATCTAAACATAGCTTTATGAAAAATGTATCTTTTCTCCAAATATATATAAAATCCAACAGTCAACTAAAATAAAAAATAACAATGCAATTTATATTTAATAATATTGAATGAGGTAAAAATATGGTTTTGAATCAGTTGTATAAGAAATGATGTAGAGTTATGTTTGGAGAATCTATAAAGTATGGCAATATCCATCGTAAATATCTCATTTTAGCATATGTAAGAATAAAATAGTGGATTCAAACAAAAACATATAAGCCATCATTTTCTTATAAATCTTTCTGATAAACTCAATAATCAATTCCATGGAAAATGGATTCAATTTGAAAGTAGGATAGAAAAAACTAGATATAGCTTACACACTTAGCAGACAACAATAATGCATAAGTTGAATCTTACAATTATTCTTTAATCGTTATAATTCCTTGAGTAAAGAAAGGACAAAGAGTGCATATTTATTGTCCTAAAAAAGAAATGCATACTTTTTTCCTTAACATGTCTCTTACAAAATTAACATTACTATATGCTATGAAATGAATTGAACAACATTAATTCAACAGGCATTTGATGGTGTGTCATACATAAATATATAAAATATGTATTTAATGTTTTCAAGTTCCTTATGAAAAAGAAGCTTAATATCATATATGATATAAGCCAAATAAAAAATACTTAAGGGCATAGTAAAGATCCAAAGCAAATATAAACATTTAATTAATATGAAATATGATATGAAATATGATTTAGATACAAAGTAATCCAAACAAACAACTCCTTAAGTAATAGTTTTAGCTACTTAGTTACTTGTGATGGAGAAAAGACCTTTCATATCAACATGAGAATCATATCAACTCTTTTGAAATATTTATGTTTCCATCTCTCTCAACTTACAATAAAAAAACACTACACCACCAAAACCTATTCCATATGACAATCCTAATCCAACCTCATACCATGGTGTTTGCTTATTGTCCTCTTCATCGTCATCTTCATCATCAATAGAAGTAGGAGGAGGCAACGTAAATTGTGTCCAAGAGCAATATTTTAGAAGTGGACATCCCACTAATTTTAAATTTGACAAATATGATGATTTTCCAAATGTGACCATGTGTTTTCCTTGTGGTATCATGCCAGAGAGATTATTGTTAGACATATTTTAAAGTCCCAAATAGTCTAGAGATGCAAGCTCCTATGGAACATGTTTCTATAAAGTTCCAATGATTCTAGATCAGTCATTTCTCCCAAACTATTTGGAATAAGCTTGATGAAATTATTCATAGATAGATTGAGAGACTTTCATCCCTTCAAATTTCATAAATCAGGAGGAATAACTCTATTCAATTGATTGTTTAAGAGATCTATGCATGATAGGGTGGAATAAATATATGGGTAGTATCGGTCTATGCCTTTGGAAGTCACATCCTCCTAATAGGGTGAGGCTCAAGAAAAAATATTATAAAGATTACTTCCAAAATAGAGGCATCTTATCTTGCTACAGTAATTTCTTACAAAGATATAATGCTATGAGGAATAAAGCTTGAGAGATTATTGGTCTAAACATTTAAGATTTGGACTTGCTTCAACTTGCCAATCTTATAAGGAATACCACCCATGAAATTATTTCTCTTCATCACTAGCACTTGAAGGGATGAAAGATTTTCAATTGAGTTTGGAATATGACTTGTGAGTGAGTTTTGCTCCATATCAAGTGTCTGTAAATATGTATAATTTATTATTGAGCTAGGGAATCTTCTAGTAAACTTATTTTTGTTTCTAAAGAAAGATATTGTTAGGTTGTGGAGCTAAAAGCTTCACTGATGCAAACAGGAGAGGAGGTTGCTGAAGGTTGCTGAGTTGCAGAGAAGTTGGGGTCGGTTTGATCAGCCGACGTCGGTAGGATAGCAGAGAGAAGCAACTGACGTTGGTCAGATATCGGCCGACGTCGGTTACCTCCAGGCAGACAGGGACCGACGTCGGTCACCTATGTGGTTCGACTACGAGTTAATTACGGGCAGTTGGTTGACGAACCAAGTGTTTGCATGATGAGTGCTAATTTTAGACTCATAGCTGCGGATCTAATTATTGTAATTAGATGTATAATTATTGTTTGATGAGATCTATATAATAGACTCATGGTTGTATTGGAAAAGCGTTCTAGTTTGAGTTGAGCAAAGTTTGCTCCTTCTGTGTGTGAGGTGAGCAAGGGTGTTCCTCCTAGTTCCACAGCAGTACCAAGGTGGGTGCTGGTTTTGGAGAGTCAGCAGGATTCTTCAGGTGTGTAGGATCTTGGTCACAGGTGCATGGCCTATATAGGAGATCTACATGGTAACTAAGATCGTTGATCTGCAGGTGTGTGTGTATGCGAGGTTCAGATAGAGATCGGTGGTTGGCCAGGGTCCAAGGTGACAGCAACACAACAGGTAGCAGAATCAGGGAGGATCTACTTGGAGTACAGGTGTGTACTCGGATAGAGCAAAGAGGAAGGCAAGGGAGTTCCTTCCATAAGTATGGTCTGTTGAATTGTAGGTTGTTGCAAGTTCATGGGAGATCTACTTGAAGTACTTTGAGTACTTGTGGAGTGCGTGGAGCACTTGTGGTGTGCGTGGAGCACAGGAGGTGAACACCAACTCTGTGTTTGAGTTGGGTGTTGGGACCTGAGAGGGAGAGCTTTGGGGAGAAGATTTACTGTTCACTTGAGGTGTGGGAAACCTCTGTAAGGTGGTGGAGAAGAAGTGAGATCTTCTTTATTGTATTCTTTTCTGTAAAGTGTTAATACAAGTTGTGTATTGTCTCTCATATGCTGTGTTATTCTGAATTCTAGTTACTTGGTGAATCTGGTTTATTTCTGCATATTATAGTTGCTTGGTATTTGGTAATCAATTGTATGCTTCCGGTGTTTCGCATCCTGACAAGTGGTATCAGAGCTAAGGTTGCAGGAAGCAGGGTTGTGTTTGGTTACAGGTCACTCTCAGGGGTTTCTGATCGAGTGGGAGTAGAGCAATGGCAGATCAAAGTAAGCTAAGAATGGAGGAGTTGAAAAGCACAGACGGTCACTCACGGTCTGATGGAAAGAAAGAGCAGGTAAAAGAATATTGTTGGTTGGTAGCACATCAGCATGAAGAAACTGAAGAAGCAGATGTTGCAGGTGTTGTTGCACAGGATGCTCTGGGAGGTTTCTTGGATAAAGTTGAATCTTGGTTAAAATATTCGGTTGCCTCTTTCCATGCAGCCCTAGGTAGAGGAGCTGGTGAGCCTTGCCAAAGAATTGGCAAAGGGGAAGTGAAGCTGAAATTGCAGGCGGCCAACACACGGGTGTTGATGAGGGTCATACAGGTCCCAGGTTTGGAGATATGGCTAATTTCTTCAGAAAGATTGGGTGATGAGAGATGCACAAGAACTCTCACAGCGGTAGCACTTAAATTAGCTGGTGGTAAGAAAATAGGTACTCTTTATCTACTTGTTTATATTACTGATTCTTCTTCTGTTGCAGAGACGTGGCTTCGTAGGCTTGGTCACATGAGCAGGAAGGAGATGCATGTTCTTAAGTGGAAGATGGATATATTTGACAGGCTTAAGAACTGGAAAGCCTTGGTGTTTATGGAGGAGATGGCGGATAGAGTTCAGTGGATGAGGCTGGATACATCTGAGCAGGGCAGTTTAGACATGGGGATTGATTCAAAGGAGCTCGCAGGTAAAAAGTCATCACTCACAGGCGAACACAGACACTGATGTCGGTCAAGAGGAACCGACGTCGAGCAGATAGGTGCCGATGTCGGTCATGTGCAGACTGAAGCCGGCAGTGTCGGGCAGGGTAAGACCGACGTCGGTCAGAGGACCGATGTCAGAAGTAGGTAAGACTGATGTCGGTCAGAGGACCGACGTCAGCATCAGGGACACCAGTGCTGGCAGGTTGGTAGTCAGGGACAGACGCATGAAAACCGACATCGGTTGGATGCAGACTGTGGGGTGACCGAGGTCGGTCACTATAACGAATTTTGGGTGGACAGCATGTTGTCAAGGAGTCTCAAACACCCATATGGAGGACTGAAGGTGTAAGTAGGCCCTCAAATTTGTGTTCCTCTTCTTTATACTTGTTGCTGATTATAGAGCAGGAAGGATCCAGGAAACAGGTGGGAGCATGGCAGGTATATGATGCAGAACCAAGCAGGAGATTTGGTAGGTTTGCCAGCTGGATGAAAGCACAGAGATGAATGGATACCTTAGTAGAAGAATAGAGAGAACGGATATGTGAGACGGAAGACCAGGGCATATGGTCTTGAGGAGCTACAGGACAGTGGTACAGGTTTTGACAGGTGGAGGACGAAGCATGGCTTCAGTCGATGTCAGGGTAACTACTGTGGTTTGACTTACCAGGGGGATGATGAGTCGCGACATCATTCTGTTACTGTATGTGGATGGTATGTTTTGCTATACCAGGTTTGTACATACAGGGTTTTGCTGAGCTAAGGGTAAGATTAGTTTCAGTGGCATGTCATGAGGAGTTTGGAGCAGCGGAATTCTTTGACATGGGAGGCATGGAGATCACAGGTAGATTTTGTCTCCAGTGGGAGCTGATGTGAATTAGGTGTTGGCGAGGTTTGGGATGCAGAGCCGGATCACACTAAGGGCTGGACAGGTACAGTGTCTGAAATCACATGAGGTCTGGTATAGGCCTGAGTATTCCCATGCAGTGGGAGCTGTCAGAGTTAGGAGCCAATTCGGGGAAGTGGGTTCTTAGGTTTTTGAGAGGGACCAGTAGCAGGTGTTGCTATGCAGGGTCAGGACTTCACTACAGGTGTTGTAGGTTCAGATGTGGCAGGGTACTCGGATGACAAGAGGTACACCACGGGATGTGTGGTGGGTTGTCTTCAAGATTGAGCTTGAAGAGGGATATAAACCAGGAAACGGATTAGACGGGGTACAGGTACAGGTACAGTGCAGCTGTTTATCTCCAAGTGGGAGATTGTTAGGTTGTGGAGCTAAAAGCTTCACTGATGCAAATAGGAGAGGAGGTTGCTGAAGGTTGATGAGTTGCAGAGAAGTTGGGGTCGATCTGATCAGCCGACGTCGGCAGGATAGCAGAGAGAAGCAACTGACATCGATCAGATATCGGCCGACGTCGGTTACCTCCAGGCAGACAGGGACCGACGTCAGTCACTTGTGTGGTTCGACTGCGAGTTAATTACAGGCAGTTGGTTGACGAACCAAGTGTTTGCATGATGAGTGCTAATTTTAGACTCATAGCTGCAGATCTAATTATTGTAATTAGATGTCTAATTATTGTTTGATGAGATCTATATAATAGACTCATGGTTATATTGGAAAAGCATTCTAGTTTGAGTTGAGCAAAGTTTGCTCCTTCTGTGTGTGAGGTGAGCAAGGGTGTTCCTCTTAGTTCCACAGCAGTACCAAGGTGGGTGCTGGTTTTGGAGAGTCAGCAGGATTCTTCAGGTGTGTAGGATCTTGGTCACATGTGCATGGCCTATATAGGAGATCTACATGGTAAGTAAGATCGTTGATCTGCAGGTGTGTGTGTATGCGAGGTTCAGACAGAGATCGGCGGTTGGCCAGGGTCCAAGGTGACAGCAACACAATAGGTAGCAGAATCAGGGAGGATCTACTTGGAGTATAGGAGTGTACTCAGATAGAGCAAAGAGGAAGGCAAGGGAGTTCCTTCCATAAGTATGGTCTGTTGAATTACAGGTTGTTACAGGTTCATGGGAGATCTACTTGAAGTACTTTGAGTACTTGTGGAGTGCATGGAGCACTTGTGGTGTGCGTGGAGCACAGGAGGTGAACACCAACTCTGTGTTTGAGTTGGGTGTTGGGACCTGAGAGGGAGAGCTTTGGGGAGAAGATTTACTGTTCACTTGAGGTGTGGGAAACCTCTGTAAGGTGGTGGAGAAGAAGTGAGATCTTATTTATTGTATTCTTTTCTGTAAAGTGTTAATACAAGTTGTGTATTGTCTCTCATATGCTGTGTTATTCTGAATTCTAGTTACTTGGTGAATCTGGTTTATTTCCGCATATTATAGTTGCTTGGTATTTGGTAATCAATTGTATGCTTCCGGTGTTTCGCATCCTGACAGATATGGGGCATAAGCCCTAGGGTATGCTTACCTCCACACTATTATCTTCCAAATTCATTAGTTCATGAATATTAACCAAACTTGGTGGAATGACTCCATTAAAAGTGTTGTTTACAAGATTTAAGTAATGAAGACTAGTCACATTGCTCAAGCCTAAAGGAATATAGCCAGTTAGCAAATTGTCATTGAGAATCAATATGCTTAGAGAATGAGGCCACACAGATGGCATGCATCCATTTAATGCATTCTTTGAAACATCAAAGACAAATAAATTATTTGAAGTATTTGGAGAAATACTACCTTGCAAATAATTTTGAGAGAGATTCAAGTAAAACAAATTAGGACTAAAATGCCATAGCCAAGACAAAATTTCTCCAACAAGATTGTTGTCAACCAATGTCAAATCATCCAATGAGTATTGAGTTTAAATCTAGGGTGGATTTTGACCATTGATAATACATGATATCAAATACAACAAATCTAATTGAAATAAAGGATTCCAAGTAGTGATAATATTCAATACACAATTGGATAAAAACAAATGAGATAATTTAGCGAGGTTGAGAAACAAAGTTTATAAAATTGTATAATGGTGATTTAGTGAGAGGGAGAGTCGATCTATCATGGATGAAAATGAATTGGAAGGAATGTTCTCATTGAATGCATTCCTATCTACATAGAGGATGGTAAGGGAAGAAAGCTTATAAAAGGAGAACAAAAGAGTTCCACTCAATTGGTTGGAGGAAACATCCAAGAAATAAAGAAAAAGGAGATTGCCCAAATAAGAGGGTATGGTTGTATTGAGTTTATTTTTATCAACCCTAAAAAACTAAGATTGGTGAGAAAACAGATGGATGGTATAATTACCCCACTCAACATATTGGCATCTAAACTCAATTTTTGGAGGTATGACAAGTTTCCTAAGTGAGGAGGAAGAGTTCATGATAAGCTATTCATACTCAAATATAGATTCTAAAGCAAGGATTGTTTTTCCAAGGAGAGAGAAAGAGTACCTGATAAGCTATTCCAACTCAAATATATATTCTAAAGCAATGATAATTTTTCTAAGGAGGGAGGAACAGTACCTAATAAACTATTCCAACTCAAGCATAGATTCTGAAGTAATGATAGTTTCCTAAGGAAGGAGGAATAATACCTGATAAACTATTCTCACTCAAATCTAGATATTTAAGATGAGAGAGATTTCCCAAGGTGGGATGAAGAGTACCTACTAAACTATTCTCACTCAAATATAGATGCTGAAGAAATGATAAATTTCCCAATCAGGCAAGAATATTACCATTTAATCCATTATCAACAATGGACAGAGATGTGAGAAAAATAAGGTTGCACACACTACCAGATATGACACCTCCATTCAATATTTCAAGGAGATCGATGGTACTTATATGGTCCATTTGATTATGAAAGGATATGTAATCCCAACACAACAGTCACTTCCATTTTCCCATGAATTGAGACCACCATAAGAGTCATTCAAGGTTGATCTGAAGGAAAGAAGAGCTTGGGATTCGTGGGGAGGACATTTGGAAAGACATGGATAGGATTTGGTAAAGAGGAACAACAACATAGTAATGAAAAGAGAAAAATTAAAGGGAAGAATAGTCATTGGGATTGGAAATGAAGTTACAAAGGAGAGGAGGAAAATGGCAATGAATATGGCAATGATATATTTGAGAGAGTAGAGCATAGTAAGGTGAAATAATTACATTTATAAATTTTCATAGGTGAAATAAAATTATAGATTTGATAAATTTCCATATATAATCAATGTATGCCAACCACTAAGATTTATAGGTAATAACATTTATATATTTTTGTAGGTGAAATAAAATTATAGATTTGAAAAATTTCCACATATAATCAATGTATGCCAACCACTAAGTTTTATACGTAATAAACACCATGTGCCAAAATAAGGGCTCTAGGTGGGAATGTTAAATAAGGTTATGGATCTAATTCCAAGTAGATTGAACTCTTGGACATGACTAAAAGATATGTTTTAAGGAATCAAATCTAGATTAGGTTGGACATGTGGGTTGAGCAATTCTAATGTACAAGAGGAAATCCCCAAGAAGAAAGCCTTGATAAGATAGACACCAAATAAAATGTGTGAGATTGGGCTTATGCTTGACATTCCATATTATGTTATCTATGGGGAACCAAGTCCTAGGTAAAAAACTTAAAATTAAAAACCTATTTAGCTCATCCATAGCATAAGAGAATGGGTTCATAATTTGATAAATGAGACAAGAAGATTAACTTATGAATCGACTGTCACAGTTACATATCTAGTCCTTATAATATGTGGGTGGCTTACTTACCACATTCACACCTCCTTTGTGAACTTGTATAGCCTACACACATCTCACTTTAGAGTTATAAAATCCATGGGCATATTTTCAATTGATTGCAGTCATGTGCACTTCCCCTCTATGCCAAGCCTATTGCTGATTTTTTAGACCCCATGCTTATGGCCTAACAAAGTTTGCATGAAGTCATGTGCACCTCACTCACTCTTGTTCATAGTCTCATGATTATTCTAAGTCCTACACACTACACTTTTGTTTTCTCATAGTCTCATGTAGTACACTCACTCATACTTGTAGTCCCATGTAGTAAAGTCATGCTTGCTTACAGTCCTACACAACTCACTCACTTTATCATAGTCTCACACTTGCTCACTATCCTATGCACTACACTTGTGATTTCTCATAGTCCCACCTAATACACTCATGATTTTTTTTAGTCCTATGAACTACACTTAAACTTAATTATGATCATACACACTTCTCCTTCATGCCAAGCCTATGGTCACTTGTGTATAATTACACTTGTCATCTTCTAGTGCATCCATGTATCATCTTGATTCAAATATAAGGATTGCTAAGTAGTTCTTCTCAACCTAGAACCTATAAATCATCTATTTTTATAGTTAGTTTCCAAGTACTTAGAAGCTCAACTATCATTCTACAAGGAAGATGAAATGAATTGTAAATGTCTTCTTTGTAACTTATACCAAACTACTCTTATATTCTTATGTATAAATATATAACATTTGCATATGTCCATAAATATTAGGGGAAGACCCATGTGTTGATGTCATACATAGTCATAAAAATAAGTAACATGCTTTGAGTATCTACCATATCATACACATATTGTAATCACTCTTCAGTCTAGGTAAATCAAAGGAAGTGTTACCCCTTCTAATCATCGGTACAAACTTTAGTATCCTTGCTAAAGCTTTGTACAACTTTGTATTCTTTCCCTATTCTTTTCTCATTAAATATAATTTGCATTTATACAAGGTATAAGACTTTTACTCCATTAAGTGTGTTGATTTCTTTATCTTTAAGTTTTGCTACACACATTCACTTTGCATAACTACACTCATTATCCCCAAAACACGGTTATCCTCTGTGTGCCTTGGTCTTGGGACCCTATAGTGTAAATCATTGGTATCAAAGTCAAAACAAATTTCATATCATTTATAAGTCATATTTATACATGTGCTCCATTTTCTTGTCTATTGAAATCATGGAAAAATAAAGAAGGCAAATAGCTCCCAGATGGAAGCTCAAAAAGATCCAACATGCTATCTAGTCCAAGGAAAAAATATGCATTATTATTATAGAGTGGATAATAGATCTCATGATTAATAACATTTATCTCTCTGAGATTATTCACCATGATCTTGTTCAAGCTAAGGATAAATATATCTTTGTCATGTAGAGTCTATAGAAGGAGCTCTTTGCCATGGATAAATAACTTGAGCACATCCCAGTTGAGTGAACAAATTTTTAAGTGCCTAATCCTTGATTCATTAGCACAACCCCATTCCCAATCATAACATGTGATATGGAGATAATGATGGAAGAAGACCTCGTGATTCCTTGTCATTCACCTACATCTGATTTGTCAATAACCTTGTTTGGCAATTTTGAGAAACACACTAAGGGAATTGGTTCCAAGATATTAAAGTAAATGGGATATAAATTCCAAGGATTGAGAAAGAAGGGCTAATGAATCATAAATCCCCTCCAAGTAGAAATAAGATCATGTAACATAGTTCTTGGAAACATAGGTTGCAACATCGTTAGATAAGGTTTCATATATTTCTCACTATAATCACACATTAATTATGAATCTACATCATGATATATAGAAGATAGTCTAAGTGTTTCCTCTTGCACATTGGGTATCTCATATATATATATATATATATATATATATATATATATATATATATATATATATATATATATATAAACTAAAGGTGTGATGTGATCATTCCATTCATGCTCCATTAAGAAATTTTTATTTCAATGCATGCAAGACATTCAATAGAAAACTACACCATGGTCACGTAGATGATGATAAACATCTCAATAGTGGTATTGTACACAATCAAAATTTAGAGATTCTTAGACAAACTCAGTTTAGAAGTAGCCTAAGGCACACCATAAACTTCTAAGTAGAAGAACCATATACAATAATAACCACACCAACCAAGGTGCATAACTCGATGGCAACTTGTACACTGCCAATGCAAATAACCCCACATGGCTTAATCATGTTAGTCATAAAGATGATATCATCAAAGACATACATCACACTCTCTAGTTACTTGAGGTAATTTTCATTGTAGAATTCATACAACTGAATAGTTTTGGGATATTCATACTTGTGTTCTTTATGGAAGAAACAACCATTCCTACTCCACTTTTTGGTTCTTAAACATTTTTGTACAAATAACTACACATTCACTGAAACTAAACTATGGATGGATGGACCTTGATAGTTGGGTAAAAGTCTCTTAATTTCTATAGAGTTATTAAAAGTACCAATATTTCCACATGAATAATGTTGTGGATATCAAAACTTCATGTTATACATCTGTGTAAACACTGATCTCTACATAGTGCACCTTGTGTTGTGTAAAAGTACCTCGATGGCTCCACACCATTAGCCATCCAAATATATCAACATAGGAAGTTTTATAGTTCTTTGTATATCTAGATTACATGGATTTTTTCAACTTAACTCTTGTATCTCAAAGATTTGATGTTTGAAATTAGACTTAGATAGCTCATAGATCAGTAATTTTGACACCACTGTAGCATTGATGATTTTTATATGTTCTTAAGCATGCAACATCCATTTGACATGGACATGCTTCATTTAGTAATTTATTCTTACATACATATATTATTCACATCTATAGAGAAGATAAAATGAGTACATATATTCCTACTTCTTTACATTATGAGTACAAGGATCACCCACATCCTTTGGTATTCATAGTCATCCATAACAGATCCTATAAAGAGCAGTAACATAACATTAAGTAACCTCCATTGTAATTTTTTGTAGCTACATAAGGATGTAATGGATACCATTGCTCTTCAATAAATTATAAATGATCCATGAATAACTTATGTAATGTGTACACACCTCCTTTTTTCACTTTCATAGGTTTCCCACATCTCATTTTGGATTTATACAAGCCATAAGATACTTGATATTGCTCGTACTCCCATGCATTTCTACTTTGTGCCAAGGCTATTACTACTTGTGTGTGCCCCATGCTTGTGACCTAACAAATCTTATTTTTAACCCTTCACACCACACTTGTACTTGATCATAGTCATACACACTTCACTAAACCAAGATTATTTTTATCCCTATGGAATATACTTGCACTTAATCACAATCCACACTTTTACCATATTCACACTTGCACATAGTCTTATATAGTACACTCTTACTTGTTTGTAGTCTCACATATCACACTCATGCTTATTCTCAATCCTACATAGTATATTCATGATTTATCATAGTCTTGTGCACCTCACTCACACTTTTTTGAAGTATTACACACTAAACTCATGCTTAATCACAATCTTATGCAATAGACTCACACTTGATTTTAGTCCTACGTAGTATAGACACACTTGATTACATTTATACTCAGTTCACTCCCACTTTTTAGTAATATCACACTTTCTTGTAGTCCTATGCACTACACTTGGGCTTCCTCATACTCCCATGTAATACACTCACACTTAATGATAGTCCTATGTTTTATACTTACACTTACAATCCTATGCATGCTTATAATTTTTGGCCTCTAATGTATCCATATATCAACTTAGTTTGAAAACATGGATTTCTAAGTGGCACTTCTCATCTTAGAAACTATTAGTAATATAGTTATATAGTTAGCCATTGCATACTTTTAAGATGAAATGACTTGTAACCATGTTATTTGTAACTAAAAATAATTGTAAATATTATTATATTCTTATGTATAAATATGTAACATGTGCATTTGGACATAGACATGGGGGTAATACCCATGTATTGATGCCATACACAATCACAATGATAGGTATCATGCTCTAAGTATCTACCCTATCATACATGTATTGTAAACACTCTTCAGTCTAGGAAGATCATAAGAAGTGTTACCCATTTTTATCATAGGATCCTAATTTCCTAACCTTGCTTAATATTTTTACAGCTTTGTAAATTTTCCCTATTATTTTCTCATTGAATATAAGTTACATTTATGTAATTGTAAAACTTTGGCTCATTTGAATTCATGTTGATCATTTTATGGTTAAGTTTCACTATGCACATTCTCTCTATATAATCACATGTGTTATGGCCAATGCATGGTTTTCCTCTATGTACCTTTGTCATAGGTCCTCGTAGTGCATATCACCTTCCACAATGCATGTAGAGGTATTAGTCCCATATTATGAATCATGACATCAAGCATAAACTCTTGGATACATGAAATGGGAGGTAAGTCTATGTTAAACAATGTGCATTTGTCTTCTAATAGATGCAATGGATCCAATCTTGAGGGTAAGTAAAATCCTTATTAGTTTGAATTCCTTTCTTATATAGACGTAGAGGTTTTATACCTAATATTTATTCTAAAGGAAGATTGATATTGGTCATTATAAGGAACCACCAGATGTTATGGTATTCAAAGGAAATACCACTATGATATTCATCTCAAACCCATTTTATAAAAGTATTGATATCTTTAAAATCATTCCAAATTCTTTTCACTACAAAATAACCTTATATCTTGATAGGGGAAATGGTAATCAACAAAGTGTATAAACTAATGCTATTCCAACTTATTTTTCCATAAGGGTCACTTGTAAATATGTAGTGACTTAGAAATATTTTCTAAGCCTCATTACCTTCAATTTGTCTAACCACCCACTTGGCACAAAGGGTGATACTTTTTCTATAGGCATCAATGATGCCCATTCCTGCTTTGTCTTGAGGAAAACAATAAATATCCTAAGAAACCCTATGCTAGCCTTTACTTTATTTATCACTATCCCAAATAACATCTCTTAGAATATTTACCAATTTTTCATATGAGTCACTGAAGGGGGGCCAACATGAAGAGTAGTAAACATGAGTGGCTACAATGATTTTGGTATAAACCTGAAACTTACCTGCTAAAGAGAGGGGTTTGAAGATTTGAGAAGAAACCTTATTTTTCACTCTATCAATGACATGCTATGAAAAAATTTAAAGAGAATTATACAAAGTAAAAAGAATATCAAGGAATTTGAAATTTTATCCTTTTGTATCCACTTTTATTGATAATGCTAGAGCCACATTGGCAAGGGAATCATATTATATTTATAACATTGGGATTTGGCCCATTGCAGGGTAGACCTTGAGTATTTGAAAAAAATGTTTGATGCACCTCTTTGAAGTGATCTTATTATTGGTTAGGATTGAGATAGGCATCCTCTATAAAATGCCCATTGATAATCTAAGAGGAACGATCAAGAAAACAATACCCTTAATAAGTTCTCGATATTATGTGTGAGAAAGTAGATAACCAAATTACTGGATGACCAAAACATTTAAAGCATGAATAATATGGAAACCCTGTCTAATGGACCCAAAAAAAGTTATCTCATTTGTTTCATTAATGGTGAGGCAAGATGATACCTCATACAAAAAGGTTTTCATGGCTAAGATAAATAATTATCCAAAACCTAGAGCCTTAAGCATATCGAGAATAAAGAGCACCCTATGAAATCATAATATTTTTAAAAATAAAGTTTGAGAAAGATGGTCATTTGAAATGAGGCATGAGCCCATTCCATTCCTTCCCAAACTAAAATTAAATTATGTATATATACATACACACACAAATACACACACACACACACACACACACACACACACACACACACACACACACACACACACACACACACACACACACACACACACACACACACACACACACACACACACACACACACACACACACACACACACACAATATATATATATGCATATACATATGTGTGTATACATATGTGTGTGTGTGTGTGTGTGTGTGTGTGTGTGTGTGTGTGTGTGTGTGTGTGTGTGTGTGTGTGTGTGTGTGTGTGTGTGTGTGTGTGTGTGTGTGTGTGTGTGTGTGTGTGTGTGTGTGTGTGTGTGTGTGTGTGTGTGTGTGTGTGTGTGTGTGTGTGTGTGTGTGTGTGTGTGTTTGTGTGTGTGTATATGTATATGTATGCGTGCACACACACACACACACACACATATATATTTGAATTGGAAGAAAGATGGACCCGAGAAGTGAAGCTATGAATAGGAAGGCACATGCAAGTTCATCTTCCTCATTTTAAATGCATAAAAACTAGTAAGTCACAAATCTTGAGAAAGGGGGGAAGGCCACAAAAGACCATGAAGAAGCATCGACCACACCCTGGACATAGCCTGGGAAAAAATAAACCCTTCTACCCAATAAATTTTTTTATAAGCAGATACCCACAGACCTAAAACTAATGACAAAATGAATATTGGGGCATCGACCTGAGAAAATAGATGACAACATTAATCCTCCATAGCCTCACATGTCAGGGCACACATGGAGTGTGATGGTAGTGTCAGATGGAATGGTGGTAAAATATGCCAAAATCCACTACTACAAGGATGTTGATGAAGTGTTTGACAAAATGAAGATAAAGGATTTTGGCTACAATTAGAGGGCACATATTGTTGTTCAGATATAGGTTGAAATAATACAAGGTAATACTCTTTGCTATATGGTTAATACATCAGAATGTGTAATGAATTTAAAAAACTAGATTGAAAATTCATTAGAATCCCTTCACCATTCTAATGCCTTATTTACAAAGGGAAAAATCTAGAAAATATAATCAAGTCTGATTATGAAATAACCAAGGATTTTTTCTTATCCTTAACCATGAGGCTAAGAGTTGGGGTAAATGGCAATGGGAGGGCACCCATTTTATCTTACAAGGATGCTGTAAATTTTTCTAGATTATAGGGACCTTTCAATAATGCCACAAGAAAGAACATAGTGAAATTACATCAGAAACCCAACCCATAAGCTAGTGCATATATAGTGGAATAGGCAAAGGCGGTCCCAATGGTGGAAATAATAGAGGAATATGTGATAGAATATAGATAAAATCTAGAGCAAGAGGTATTAATATGTAGATTCAATGGATTTTATCCAATCACCAAGGATTTATTCTAGTGGGTACATTCTACATGGTCAAAAAATGTTGAAATCTCCCTCTGCTCCAAGGGTTTCTTCATAGTACATTTTTTTGATAAGGAAACTTCACTGAGAGTTTTTTAAGATGGAACCTAGTTCTAAGGGAAAATGGGTCTATACCTCACTCCATGGTTCCCAAAATTTGACCCAAACACATACTCTATCATAGTAATGTGAATCTGGGTATGAATTCCTAATCTCCCATATATCTTATAAATACTTTCAAACAAATATGGGATAGTTTGGGAAAGTTTGTAGAAGTAGACATAGTAAGAATGTAAGTAGGTCTATGCACATATGCATATATATGTATGGAAATATATCTTATAAAATGTCTACCTGACAAAATGATCATCAAATGTGGGTAAATCTAGCATACCTAGTCCTTATATTTTGACAATACAGCTTTTCAATGTCGTCTATGCAAGCTTACTAGACATCTCCAAGCTACTTGTCCACAAGTAAGGAACCTACCAAAACATAAAAAGGGGCATAAACCTACATATAAATGGCATTCCCTTCCTGTACAAGAAGAAGAGGAGGAAGTAGAAGAAAATCAATAAGTGGAATGTCAGATTGGGACAGAGATAGAGGAGAAAAATATTAGTAAACAAAACATACACATTGAGGAAATTGCTCCTACGGATGGGGGAAATCAAGAGAATAAGAGCCAAACTATGGAAATTGAAAAGGTTGGGATGACACTAGGAGGAATGAAGAGAGATATTTAATCAGAGAACTCCAAATTGGATAAATAAATAGTGCCCTACACAAACCTAAATCTGATGGAAATTCTTCTTCTTACAAAATGCCATAATATAGACTTACAAATAGTCAATGTAGATCATCCGTGTGAGGTATGGTAGGAAGTTAAAAAAACAAAGGTAAAAAGGGAAAGATTGAAGATGGAATGGGATATCTATCAAATATGTGTATTGGTCTTTGAAGGCCATTATCTTTACTTTCCTATTTATATCATGTTGTATCATCCTCTATCCATATGGGGATCTCTTTCTACTTCAGGTTGAGGTTATGTCTCCCTGGTCTTGTGTTGAGACTGTTGACTCAACTTTTTCTTTGCCATTCTATTTGGATTTTTGGATGTATCATTTTACCAAAATATGGAATATAAGGTGCCAATGCTTTTTCTTTTGAATATATATATATATATATATATATATATATATATATATATATGGATATATGGATGGATGTGTATATGTATATGTGTTTACACATATACACACATACACACATTTACATATACACGCGCGCGCGCGTGTGTGTGTGTGTGTGTGTGTGTGTGTGTGTGTGTGTGTGTGTGTGTGTGTGTGTGTGTGTGTGTGTGTGTGTGTGTGTGTGTGTGTGTGTGTGTGTGTGTGTGTGTGTGTGTGTGTGTGTGTGTGTGTGTGTGTGTGTGTGTGTTTGTGTTTGTGTGTGTGTGTATTATTACCTATGGTCTAATGATTGCAAGCACAATGTGGTAGACTCAGTTTGAAAGGGCCTTGTCATGATTTTTTAATAAATAGTCAAAATAGTGATTGGGTGACAATTGGTAATAGGTTCCAGGTCACCATACTTGGGGTTGAATTAAATATTACCTTTGTTGATGATAATCCCTATTGACTTATATTTAAGATATTCTTTGTAAACTTGAAGTAAGTTAGGCCCTATAAATTATAAAGTAGATTTATAGATTTCACAAGAAAAATCATCAATACCTAGTGTTTTTTCATTACCCATGTATTGCACTATGTGAAAGAGATCATCAAGATAAGATGATCATCACAACATTTTTGGTCTAAAAGACTTAACTTATGGGGCACCACATCCAAACATTATTATAATCCATGTTCTCTCTATCAAATATTACTGGGCTCTAATATGAAATGAAGAAAAAATAGGTCTGATAAACTAAAATAAAAGAATAAATACTAATATAACCTTTCAGTTAACAAGATAAAATAAATAGAATGCACATAATTTTACATAGTACATATGATTTCACCTAAGAAAACCCTTTTGAGTAAAAATTACCAACACAATAACTCATTTATTGTATCAACTTAACCATTTACAATATAATAAAGTACTACCAATTTCTATTTTTACCCTATTATATGTGTAAATATTTATGGGTGCATCAATAGGTAAACCATGTGTACCCAAACCATGTATACCAAAAACATGGTTACCAATACCATGGGTTCTAAAACCGTGAAATCTATAATCTAATAGAGTATAGAACATGGAAAATAAATAACACATTTCCAAAAATCTCCCAATTATTAAATAGTTTCCATATGGGGGCTTACAACCATACCTTTGGAGTTAAGGGTAGTTATGCCCGTTTATTTTATGCACCAATAAATTTCTTATTACTCACAACCTTTGTTAGCGAATAAACAATGTTCTCACCTATGCCCACCTTCAATAGAAATATCTTCTATTCTTCCACCATTTCCATTACAAAATGGTATTACACATCAGTGTGTTTCATTTTTTGGTCATATTCAAGGTTAATTTATAGATAAATTTCACTTTGAGAGTCACAATCTATCCTAACATCTTTTTGAACAAACCCAATAGTGGAAATTAATCTTTAAACCCAAAAAACTTCCTTGGTTGCCTAAGTAGCTACCACGTACTTAGCCTCTATGATGGATATCTCGAAACTAACATATCATTTGTTCATCCAATTTATAGATCTACCAAAAATGTTGAACACATATCCATTGGTTGATATTCAATAATATAGATTTCCATCCCATTCTTAATCCACAAAATTATATAGATTCAATGCTTTTCTTTTAATAAGATTTCATTGATAACATATCACATAGTCAGACATCCCATGAAAATACCTAAATGTCCTCTTCACCATAGTCCAATGTTCCTTTCTCAGATTTGACATAAATATTATCACTAATCCCACTAGATGATCAATGTTAGGTCTGGTACATATCACTCCATACATCAAGCTACCAACAACACTAGAATATAAGACTAATGACATGTCCTCAAATTTATCTTCTATTTTAGGACATTGTTTAGAAGATAACTTTTGACCAACAAGAAATAGAGTATTGACAAGCTTGTTTTCTTTCATCTTAAACATTTATAGTATCATTTTTATATAATTCTTTTGATTTGAACATGATTTATTTTTTTCTCGATCTCTTTTAATTTCCATGTCCAAAATATATTTTACAACACTGAGATCCTTCATATTAAATTGAGATGATAATTAAGACATAGCTTGGTTGATCATTTCCTTATTATTAACAATTAATAACATGTCATCCACATACAACACTATGATAATAATTGTTTCACCTTCTTGTTTAAAATAAACACAAGGATTACCTCTGCTTCTTCCAAACCCAAGTCCCACCACATACTTGTCAAACTTACGACTCCACATTCATTGTGATTTATTTAAGTTGTATAGAGACTTTTTCATATTTCACACCAAATCCTCCTTTCCATTTAACTTAAAGCTTTTTGGCTACATAATGTAGATTTCATCCTTAATCTCACCATGTAGAAAAGTTGTATTTACATTCATCTATTGTATTTTTAGATCAAAAGTAGCAACAAAAACTAGAAATATAAGTGAGTGTAATTTAGCAATAGGAGAATAATCTCACTCAAATATAGATCATTATATCACTCTCAGGCATTTAATTAAAAAAATATGGGAAGATAAAGATGGAGTCTTATTTTGCTTTGTTAATTTTTTGAAATCCTTTGACATGGTTCCTAGATATAAGTAATGGGGTCAAATGGAGGAACTTGGCATTCCAAAAGAGTATAGGGAAATAATTCATCACTTATACGAATAGGTTAGAGCAAATATCAGATTATATATATGTTTATCATAAAGTTTAAGTAGTGATATAGGGGTTAAAAAAGGATTTCCTTTATTTCTAACTCTATTTGGTCTCTATATTGACAAGTTGTAAGAATGGATAGAAAGACTACGGGGTGGTGGATTCCACATAGCTAGTTATGCAATAGAACTCCTCCTTTATTTTGATGATCTTATTTTGACTGCAAGTACATCCCAAATATTAAGAAAGAATTTGAAAGCCTTATAGCTTTTTTGTAAATAGGTCAGGATGCAAGTCAACACTAGAAAACTAAGATTTTGATTTTTTCATGTCAAAAATAAAAGAGGCATGCAAGCTTCATGTTTGAGGGTAGCCCACTTGAGATAGTCTCATAATAAAAGTATTTATGGCTTGATTTAACCAACAATATTATTTAGGAGGCATGAATAATTAAGAGAATCCAAAGAGGATGGAGAGTGTTGTATTCTCTTAAAAATAGGTGTAAATATGTTGATTTGTGGGATTAGAAGACCACTAGGGTCTTGTTTGGGCTTCTAGTAGTTCCAATGGTATTAAATGGATGCAAAGTTTGGGTCAATAGTATGTCAAGGTTAAAGTGGAGGTAATTTGAGGGAATTCAAAAATGTCTAATCACAAGCACCTTTAATATTAAAGCATCAGTTTGATATGAGATAATTTTGGTAGAAACAAGTCTTTTTGTAAAAGAAGTTGTAACTCTAATACGTCTTTGAGGGTACACAAAGAAAGTAGAGGGAATGGAAATAGATAGGTGGCCAAAGTTAGTAATAAAATAAAGTTGAACAAGAAAAAGAAGAAGTGGATAAAACAAAACAAAATTTGCATGGATAAGTGGGATATTAACAAATATGAGTCCCGAGAGACCAATCAAGAGATAAAAAAACTATGTGAGCAAAATTTTTAAAATAGACATGTGGACAAAGAAGAGAAGGGGGAAAAATCAATGTTACTTGAGAGCATGACCAAAAAACTTACATAGGGTCAAAAATTAAGATGAGAAATAAGATATTCATAGCCCAATGAAAACTGGGTCACATCAACTTGGATGTGAGATGGGTATGTGGAAGATCCCAAAAGAAAAGTGGGAAGAGAGGATGTGTCTTATGTGCATACCAGGGATGGTTGAGATAGAATGAGATTATTTCATGGAATGCTCCATCTATGATGACATATGAGTTAAATACTTAGGTAACCTACATGGGGTGTTGATGTTCAATATATTTGAGGTTGAAAATATTGATAAATATAGAGAAGTTTTCATCAAGATCCACAATAGAATTGTTTGGGATGGGGCAAAAACATTATCATCCCCACACCAAACATTTTTTTTAATATTCTCTTCTATTTAATTTCATTATCATTTTTACACATGGGAAATTTACTAGAAATAATTTAAATATAAACCATTATACACATATATACACACAAAGACACATTGGATGATACATTTGGAAGACTATGCAAATTTCTATTTATTTTCCTTATAAACATATCATTTCTACAATGTCTATTAGTGTATTAATTAAGGGTAAAACCTTTTTAATGGTAGAATCTATATACCACTATACCATACATATTATTTTTTTCTAAAATGGAAACTTCATAAAGAGTATACACTTACTAGGTTTTTGTTAAGACCCGATTACAAGCTTACTCAGTTGTTTAATATATATTTTTATAAATAAAAGACATACACATTGTATATTAAGGATCATCATGGGTGAAATTATTCATCCTATAAATATAGAAAAAACAAATGATCAAGTAATTATTCTCAAATCTATGGCTTCACTAAAACATCTCAATTGGCTTCAAAGGCTTCTATATTTAATAACTTTTCTATCTTTAATTTTTAAATATTTTCATGCCTGTATAATTTAACAAGGCTTCTATTGGTTATAGGTCTTTAACTTAGTGTTTGAATATTTTATTATTGAATAAAAATTAATGTTTATTTTAAATTTTCTTCTAAAAAAAAAAACTATGTAATATTCAAGATTTTATTTTCTATATAATAAATTTTAATGTAAAAGTAAGTATCCAAAATTATCTCTTTTTTTAAAGAAGAGTAAGAAGAAATAAAACATATGTAATTATACACACATCATATTTTAGCTTTCCTA
The DNA here is from genome assembly GCA_037957365.1 of Torreya grandis. Lineage (NCBI taxonomy): Eukaryota > Viridiplantae > Streptophyta > Pinopsida > Cupressales > Taxaceae > Torreya > Torreya grandis. The sequence goes on from JARHVA010007393.1 coordinate 450,489, forward strand.
TTAAACTATAATAATTACACAATTAATACAACTGTATTTTTATGGTTTACATATATATCTAAGAGAATCACTAAGAAGTACAACAATTAAAACCTAGAAAAATACTCATAAAATATAGTATTTATTACAACATAAATAAGGCTTTTATATGTTTAATTTACTTCATAAGCATAATTTATTCAAAAAATAAATATTTTAGGGACCCAACCCATGATAAAATGATATAAAGTAATTCAGTTTTATTCACACTAATGCAACAAACACTTAACTAGTTTATTCATCTACTAATAATTTTCTTTTCCTTAAAAATTCAAGTCAACAACCAAAGCTTTAATACAACTGAAATTTCCAAGGATTCTATTCACAATCTCAATTTTTACATATACTTATGGATTGTAATCCAAACCAAAACTCACCTTTGTACCCATCTTATTCCATAAGGTCCTCAAAACATGAAACCCAAACTTTTTATCTTTATTTGAGACAATGCTACATGACAATCCATGCAACCTTACCACCTATATGAAGGATAAAAATTTTAATGTTTTTAGCATCACTTGTCTTGTTACATGCAAAAATTATGTGTCATCTTAAAAAATATATCCAAATTTAAGAAAATAGAGTCATTACCTTTCTACTTCCTTGGCAATCCAAGCATAAAATCCATGGTGATATCATCCCATGGTATTTTTGGAATAGGAAATGGTTGATACAAACCTACACTTTGACTCTTCCCTTTTTCCAAATGGAAAATTATACACTCATTTACCAAGTGAAATCTTCTACTTAGAGTGTTTTCAAATCTATTTGACTTTCCACAAGCTTGTGCTTCAACACAAATGAGTAACTTAGAAAAAATTCAACCCACTTTACATGTACTTAGTTCAATTTCCCTTGAGTATTTATGAATTTTAATTCTTGATCATCTATGTATAACATAAATTATTTCATCAAAAAATAATGTCTCCATTACTTGAGCACTCGCATTATAACATAGAATTCATGATCATAAACTAAATACTTTATCTTTATATAAAAAACCATCACTAAATTATGCTATCGGCTTATCTTATTGACTTAAAAATACTCCTATTTATATGTCACTAGCATCACAGTCAACCTAAAATACCTTTATGAAATTAGTCAATGCCAACATTGGTTGTATAATCACTTTATTCTTCCAAGATTGGAAGCTTTGCTTTGCTTCAACCATCCATAAAAAATCTTAAATATTACCTCTCATTACTTTGGTTATCACTTCACACATCACATTTAATTTTATGATGAAATTTCTATAGAAAATTGATAATCTATGAAAGTTTTGTGCTTCAAATGTGCTCTTAAGTGATGGACACTCATGATTAACTCTTTAAATGAGATTATCAGTGCTACCAGTGTCTATGATCATATTGCAACACATACTTCTCAACATATAATTTTTTGGAAGAGGTTGTTTCTCAGCACTAGTTCACTATCCTTCTTTTTTGGTCTTATAAAAACACTCTTCATCACAAGAGTCTCTCCATGCTTCGAACCCTCATAGTTTTTTCATCTTCCTACATTTGCTTTTGTTTCTCAGTGAACATTGAGACATGAAGTATGAAAGAACGTAGAAGTTACAAATGTTGTAAAATTCTTGCATGAGACTTCAAGAGCTGTGAGGATAATTAAGTAGGAGTGTAGTAAACATGGGACTATGTGAATCATCATGCCAAGGTATTGTGGTTCTTACTAGAGAATACTAAGTGTTGGGAAAGTTGTGAAAAAAATAAGTCTTGTGAAATGCTATGAGGAGAATGACCATCATTGCACAATACTACATGAGGATATGTACTTAGCATGGGATGCTGCAAAGGTGAAGAGCTCAATTTCATAGAGTAATGAGGAGGCTTACACTATTGCAAGTGGTTCTGAGACTTATTTCAAGGTTTCACATAGATTAGCTAGTATTCCTTTTCCTAAGTTGGTTGTAATAGAGATCAAGAGATGCGAGAGAAGATAGATTGGCCAAATAGGAAGGTATGTTTCCATCAAGTTCATTCTAAGATAGATCAAGTATAATAAAGTTAGTGAGATGACAAATGGAAAAAGGAATTATCCCACTCTATCCACTATGTGATATAATCAAAGATTGTTCATATGAGAAATATTTACTAGACAAGGAAGAAGAATGGTTGTACATGTTACTCCATTTATGGTCATGATTGTGAGAAAAGTAAGGTTTCACAAGCTGTCAAATATCACACTTACAATTTCATAATAGGATATGTCAATAGAGACTACATGTTGGTGTCATTATCATATATAGTGCAATGCAACATGGTGAAACAATCAATTCCATTCCTCTGAATGGATAGAACCATAAGAGTCAGTCAAGGTTTCTTTGAAGGAAAGAATAACTTGAGATTCATGGGGATGGAATCTATTAGATAATACCTATAAAACATAAAGGCATGGCTTGGTGAAGAAGATAACAAAGATTCCAATAATAATAATAATAATAATAATAATAATAATAATAATAATAATAATAATAATAATAATAATAATAATAATAATAAGCCATGACAACAAGAAATGGGAGTGATTTTTGATGTAGCACGACAAAATGTGAGTGAAAGAATAAAATATTATTTATATAAATGATAAATTATAAGTATATTATGGATAACAAAATTGTAAATACTAACTTAAGGACAAAAATACTCATGGTTTTTAGGTTTAGTTTCAAATGGTTTCAATTCCCATTAAACCCCCCAATAATATTTTTTAGTTTATTTTTTAAAGATTTTGATGAGATAATTTTTGAAGATTTAGATTTCTTAGGGGTTTATTTTATATATGGTTTTAGGTTTTCATCTAATCTTGGTTATATATTTTCCTGGATTGCTATTTGCTAAGTGTGTATTCAATACATTTGAGTGTTTTCTTCATGTCTTTTTTTTGTGTGCATGTTTAGTGTTTGATGTGTCTTCAATGTTTTTGAAATGATTACTATTATTGTGTTTAACATGCATTACATACATTTTATGTGCTTAAAATGTGTTTAATGTGAACTCTATGTGCCTAGTGTGATTTTAACATCTAACATATTGGTCCATGTTTGGTGACATATGTGACAAATTGCTTGTTCTAATTCTTATTGCTAAGTGTTTTCTTTGTCCTCTAGTGTCATGGTCTATGCCACGTGTTGTGTTATTATTGATTGCATATTTTTATATGATTCCTATCATGTATCTAGTTGGGGTAAGATATAATCCCACTTACTCTTTACACTACCATATATTATGTTACTAGTATTACATTATTTATATTAAGCCAACATGGTGCATACTATTATTTTTAATATGTTTTATACATTTTTCTCATGTGGGGTTATATTACTCATACATTTGCATTGATAATATCATTGGACCATGTAGGGCTCTTATTTAAAACATGTATAATTCTAAGAATATGCATTTATATATAGTGAATTTATATTTTATCTTATACATGATACACATAATTCAATTATTTTGAGATATGTTATAGGTTCATCACATATCCAAAAAGGTAGGCATACATTCCCTTAATTTTATCCTAATTCAAGGCATCCATCATAACGTTTGCTCCTAAGGTAGGGGCATTCACAGGATGTACGCCTACTCCCACTGCAAGATATATTCATGGTATTTCTTAGCCTTTTTTTTAGAACTCATGAATATTGTTTGTTTATTCTTAATTTTAGTCACTAAAGATTGTATATATAAAAGTAAGTAGGATTTGGCATAAATTTAGAGGTTTATGATCACATAGCTCGGTCTCTTCACATCTTCACAAAAATCAAGAGTATAATTTTTAGTTATTATTTATAGATTTGAATAGGTTATTGTTATTATGGATAATTATCCATATGGAAATGTTTTTGTAGGATTCTTAGGTGCATAGGAGTTTTTTCTGGGAGCTTCAAGGGCATAAAATCATATAAACACTCCATGTATATTTTAAATTTATATGTACACTCACACACACATGAAAGTGAAGCATTATATAGATAACTAAAAAATGGTTCTTAGGCATTTATTAGTTTGAAAATTGTATTATTAAACAATACTTGTGTGTTTGTTAGTGATTGGTCTAAATTAGTTATCATTGACATATTTTTAACATTTCCTATTGTGTCTCTCTATTTTCACTCTCCTCCATCCTCCCTCCTCCTCTCTCTCTCTAACACACACACACACACACACACACACACACACACACACACACACACACACACACGCGCACGCACACACACACACACACACACACACACGCACGCACACACACACACACACACACACACACACACACACACACACACACACACACACACACACACACACACACACACACACACACACACACACACACACACACACACACACACACACACACACACACACACACACACACACACACACACACACACACACACACACACATTTTTGGGAGCTTTAAGTCTTTTTACCTATTAGGGTCATAAAAGGGGTTTTGGTCTTGTCTTTTCCATTTTTTCACTCACTTTATGTTGGTTTGCTAGCCAATAAGGTCATAATTTGAATTTAATAATTTTATAAATACAGAAGTAATTATGAATCTAGGATCATATAAAAGGCATTCAAGTATCTAAAGGAAATCTAAAAGAGAATATACTATTTATTTTCTTAGCATTCTATTTAGCATATGTTAGAATTCTAACAAAATCAAGCATTTAGAGAGCATTGATCATAGTATTGAAGTTAATGATATTTACACATTGTATCACACTATGTTGTGTTGTTGAATCATCATTACATTTACTTGGTGTGTTATCTTCAATATTATATGCTATTGAGGGATCTAATAAGTAGTTGGTGCTTAAAAAACTTGATGAATTTGAACAAAATTTACAAAATAAATCCATTTCCTTATGATTCGTAGGTTCAATTATTTTATTTGGGTTTAAAGTAGTGGAATTTCATAAAGATTGGCATAATTTTTTAAAAAATGAGTGAGGTTTTTGGAGCACCAAATTTGACAAGCATAGTCATCACAAAAATATTTCCTTGCTTGTCATTTACCAAAAATGTGATATCTATAGTAATTGCCCCAAGAATGTAGAGTATACAATTATGGAGAAGTTCTTTGTCTATAATGAATGTTTAGGGATTTCATTATCTTGCAAGAAAACTCTAAATAATGTTGTGATACTTCAATGATTGTCTTATAATTTTTCTAAACTAAAGATACTCTTCTAAACCTTTTCTTAATTATAAATCATTGGATTATCTAACATGGAATTTAATAATTATTTTTTTCAATTAGCAGTGACACGGCTTGACCACCACACATCCAACGCTCATAATTCAAGTCAAATCAATTAAAAGAGTCTGTGTGTATTCAGAGTTTAGAGTAAAGCCAAATGAAAATTTCCCATGTTCTTTCTTTTCTTTTTCATGAGAAAGAGTACATGTCAAAATAATGTAGTGTACCAAGTCAAGTGAAATCAATTAAAGGAATCATTTTTTATTTTCCTTACCTTCCTTCTTATTCATAGAATAATATTCAGTAGAGGATGATAATTGCATCTCTCTTTATTTTTACACAGCCTATGATGATTTAAACATTTTTTTTATGCCCTTCACTATATTTCTATGCTATTTCCATGAGAATTTTCTATTTTTGCATCTCTTTTATGTAGGGGATGATGAATTCAATGATTTTTTTGGATCTATAAAATTGTCCACATTATGTCATGATACATTAAACATTTTTTCTCCTTCGTGTTCAATTGTTCTAAGACAAAGAGTATATGTGCACCTAAATTGAAAGGGGCCACACCAATAATGTCATTAATTCTCATAGAACAAAGCTTAAGGCATGTAAAATAAAGAGATAGAAATAAATATCTAGAAGGGGTTGAGAGAAGGTACGAAGACCATCAAAAATTAATAAACATTCCAACAATACCTATAAACATCTTAAAATCATGTAATTTAACAACTAATAAACAAATATGTGATGTTTTTTGGTGTATACATTTTCTCCCACTATGATATATGTATGCATATATATAAAAGTAGAACATAAGATATGGTATGGATATAAACTTTTATGTGCCTATATTTTTGGAACAAAATTTAATGCCCCTTGGAATTTACAAAAGCAATCTTTCTTTTTCTACACAAGCAGAGGTGAGTGCCAAATAAAAATATTTCATTTAAATATGAAAAAAATAAAAATTAAACATAATACTACATTAGACTAAGAGATATGTGATACTAGCTAAAGCTAAATGTCTCCAATATATGTAAATTTATGAGCAACATTATGAGTACACTCTTTTTAACACTTTGAATGAAAGCCATATAAAATTTTGAGTACCATACTAAATAAAATTGAATAGAATCTGATGTAAAAATCTAAATGAAGTTGATGTATTATTTTGAGTATCAACCTAAATAAAACTATGTTGTAATAGATTCATTTTAAATGAAATTAGAAACCTTTATCAGAGATGGGCCTCCATTTTTGAATAAAATATAAATTAATGAAAGTTGGAATTAAGCATCGTGTTAGTCATAAAACTTGAAATCCATCTTGTTGAATATATTCCTTAAGACATTATAAGAATATTCTATGGCTTTGTTAATGATTGGATTTTTTTTTTAATCTTGTATTTATAGATTTAGAACAGGAATGTGACATCAAATTTATATACACAACAATGTTCCTTACTTTCCTTTACACCTCTTCATTATTATTATGTGTCAATCGATACTATTAGGATATGAAGTCACTATTCACAAGTTCCTTTTCATGAGTCACTATGCATGACCACTATTCATGTGATAAGGTGGTAGTTACTATTCACTATGGTGAGTTGGTAATAACTATGCATGTGAGGTGGCATTAAAATGATGTGGCATGGCCCATGGGTGCATGTGGGAAACCATATCTTGTGGGGTGACTTTTGGAAGCATGTGGAGAACAAGCATATTCAACAATGTGCATATGGGGCATAATTTGTCTATGGGCTCATTGATTTGAGTCAAAAGATGATTGAGGCATATTTTGACTCTTGTGTGTGCACATGGGTTGTAGGGACATTGACCACTATTCTTGATTGGATTCACATGTGAAGTGGGGTGTGTACCATTTTGGAGTCACATGTGAGGTGGGATCTTTAGGTCAAAAGTGGAAGCATCTTTTGACCATGCACATATAGGGGACAATGGTCCCTATTCATAAATATTGGAACCACTAGGAGTGTGGTCAATTTTTTGGGCCCTTCATTAAGTTTCTCTTTTAATTCTCTTCTCTCTTTGTATTTATATAAAGTCATGTAGATCTATTTTTAATTTGTGTGTAGAGAAGCTTGGAATTTGAAATCACATAAGCTTGAAGTTAAATCCTTGGAAGATTGTACATAAGCATTACTTTGTAACTAGCTTGATAGCTTGTAAGATTTGTATGAAAGCATTGTAAAGGTGTTGCTAAGGAGAGGAATCTTTGCAGAATAGGATTTTTCATTCAAGTAATAAGAAGTCTAGAAGCTACCATTTTCCCTGTGTTTTTTCCTTGCACATTGCAAGGTTTCCTCACAATATTTGTGTAATGTGTTACCCTTATTCATTATTGTTTTAGCTTGTTTATTCCACATTGATTTGTTACACATATATTAGGACATTATTTCCTAGCAGATACACATTTTTTTGGAAAACTCAATCTAGGTATCAGATATATGTGATGATTGATACTTTGCATGGGTGTAATCTCATTTGGAAACTCACTTGAAATTATCTCATGAACTTTCTCAACATTCCTTTCACTTCACATGGAATTCATTCTTCCTCTCCTTATGTGAATATATCTTTCATGGGATTCACTATGGATCATAAAATTATTCCTCCTCTACTTCCTTTAGTAATTTCTTTTCTAAAATCATTATTAAAAATCCGTAGACATTGTTGCACATTTGTTCTGTCTTTTCCTCTAATGAACTCAACGTAAACTTCTAAGTTCTTTTAATTATTCTCCAATAGGTTGGTATTTTCTCTACCATCATATAATTTTTTTTCAAACTTCCATGTAGGGTTTTTTTAGTGGAGAATCTTTGTTAATCTATGAATATTCCTTTTTTTCAAGTCAGCATTTGACAATTTTTATGGAGTGGTTGATAGAGCAGGGTCACCTAAATTTTTGGGGTCAAAGTTAATTTCTAGGACAAGTTCACCTACACCTCATATAAATGTAATTCCCTAGTACCTTGAAAGCCACTCTAGATGAATTTGCCATATATCATCGGCGATTTTAGGATTTTTTTTTGTGGTTTATATTTTAGGTTCCAAGAGGGCTTCAAGAATCAATAGTTTCTATCAAGGTATGCAATGATTTTTTATAACATATTTTTTTTGTATTTTTTAAATATAATTTCATTTACTACTCTTTAAGTGCCATCATGAAAATTAAACATGAGGGCATTCAACAACAACCTGTAGACATCTTGTGAGCACTAACACCTGATAGCATACTGTGAGCACTTAACTGATGAAAATAGCCTTTGAGCACCCAATGGTAGTCTATGAGTATGGACACCTAACTATAACTTATTGGAACCTGACTACAACCTATCAATATTTGACTATAGCCTATTGACACCTAACTATAGCTAGTTAGTGCCTGATGATAGGATGAGGGTAGATACTGGTAGCCTATGAGAATACACTAGTAGTCTACAATAAAAAAATTGGTAGGCTATATTTAAGTTCCCATAAAATGTCATCAGGAACTACAAAGCTATAGTCATATACCCATAGGATGCCATCGATGACTGACAAGTTGCAGTAAGATACCAACAAGCTGCAATCAAATATTCGTAGGCTACCATTAGGTGTCTACACTCTCAGGATGTTATTGGTCACCCACATGCTACCATTAGATGCCCTCACATTTGATTATTTTCATGATTCCTTATTTATTTTTAAGGCATTTTTTTTTGTTTTTAATCATATTCATTTTTTTGTTAATCATCTTTTATCCATGGCTCCACATGCTTGATTATATGGCTTCTAGAAATATTTAGGCCTCCAAGAAATTTAAAAAACAAAATAACCTATTATCTTATTTTAGTTAGACACCAAACACATGTACTCAATTTTTAATTAACTAGTGATTTTTGTTTATTGGCTTATGTTAAAGTTAAATAACAATTAAAATGTCTTAAACTATTTTTCATGTAGAACACACTGATAACTCTTTTGAATAAATGTCTCCACAAGAAGACATACCTGGGTATGAATTTGAAATGCCAAACAGAGGTACTAACTCATAAAATATCATTTTTTTAATAAATTAAATATTATTTTAAAGATTTAATAATAATGATAAGGTCTACAACAATATTGCATGCAGAACCCATTGATAAAGGTATCAAAGAATTCCCTGAATTGATAGACATACTTGGGAATGAAATGCCAAACATAGGTACTAAATTATATATATTATTTGATTTAATGGTTTTTATTTATTTGTGCTTCAGTATTGGCATTTATTAAAAAGTAATGTCATACAAACTTTTTTCATGTAGAATTCAATGATAAAAGTATTGAATACTTGTATAATGCTTTTGCATATATACCTCCCCTGAAATAAGTCACTCAAAAAGAAATACCCACTATCCCACTTAATTCAAGGAAATAGAGATATGACATCATAAGTAGTGGTGTCGATGATGTGTTTCCAACACCAAATGAGATATCTACTCACCCAATACAATCTTTAGATGAGAATGCTATGTAGCCAAAACAATCTCTTGTTGAAAAAGGCACAAAAAAACTATGTGGAAGAAGAAAATACATGGACAATTGGAAGGTCATTTCAGTATGAGTGAACATATAAATACCTATTTATTAAAATTGTAAAGATAAAAAATAGTACTAACACACTAACAAAATGTAATGTCACAATATGTAGTTGGAAACTTGGAAATGACCACAAAATGCAACTCAAGTTGGACACAATTGAGAAATATTGTGGAAAAATATACGACTCGGTAAAAGACAAAGATGGAAAGATGAAAAAAAATAGTGAGATGGAAAAATGAAAAAGAGTGCATGCATCAATGTCACATATCAAAGTATCATAATCAGCAAAAACATCAATGACACCTCATTGAGAAAGAAGGAATAATTAAAGCTTAATTTAAGTAGGTTGCTTAGTCTAATTTGCTTGCCAAAAATATACAATTTTCAACTTTATATCACATTTTTAAAAGAGGAAGACCAATCTTTGATTTTTTATATCACAAGATTTTATTTTGGCATATTGGATTTCACAACATTCCACATTCACATTGGTCAGATACCAGTGCTTGGGAGATTGCAAAATGGCTCACAATGATTGAAAAGGAGGATTTGAAAGAAAAAGTAAACTCAGTAAGGTTTATATCAATTTCCATTGATGAGGTAAAAATAGTTGAAAACACACCATGGGTATGCATGCATGTATATATGTTTCATAATCATTCAAGGCAATCTCACCTTTTATCTATACATAAAATGACTAAAAATTGTAATCTTGAAAACCTTTGCAAATTGGTTTTTCTAATTTGATGGATATTGCTAGGATGAGTTACCATGATATAGGTACTAAGTTGGTGTGTATTGATGTGGATGGTACATCAATAATGTAGGTGAATAAAATAGGCTTGTGTGTTTTCCTGTAAACATCAATTGCCCCATATATGAATCCAATCAATTGTATGGCACATATAATGAATTTTACTTACAAAATTGTAAGCACAATCAAAAATATTGTAGAAGTGGAGGAGCTTATCTATGATTTGAATACATACATGCCATGTAATCCAAAAAGATTTTTAGAGTTTCATAAATTTTAAATTAGAGTGACTAATGGGAAAAAACTATTAAAAGATGTTGATACTAGATGGATTTCAATGTATGAGCCTGCATGCAGAATATTTAAAGAATATCAGTCATTAGATAGTTTTATGTTTAAGTATAGGATAGAGGTTGACAAGGCAAAATATTTATTTAAATTTAAATACTTGACATATTTTGAAACTTTTCTAACATTATGTGGTATTCTGTCCATGTTGAAGGAAATGCATTTTTTTACAAAACATGCACAAGAGAGATCGATATATATTGTTGACTTCATATGGTTGAGGAAATAGGTTTGTCTATCGTTTGATATATTATACTACTTGAATGAAATTTTTAAGGGATCAATATTTGAGAGTTGGGAAGCTTTAACCAATATAAAGGACTCTTAAAACTATTTAAAATTCAATATTTATGATCATATTTGTATTTTTGTTAATGGAAAGGAGATACCATTACACACTCTCCAAAGATGAACTAATGTAGTTAGATCAGCATTTGAAGAAGTACCTATAACAAGGGTTCTATATGATAATGTCATATGTGACACATGAATGAAATTTAGAGACATTTAAAAAAGCTTATCTACTAAAATTTGAAATCATTTTCAAAGGGATGAGTTTCTTGAAGCCACGGGAGTAGTGAATCCTACATTTTAGAACAGTGTAGATGGTGAAGAAAGAACAAGTAATTTATTTCTCTAATACATGGGTAATCTCATCAAACATTTTAGTATGTGAAAATCAATAGAGAGGAATTTAAGGGTATTTTGTAAAAGAATTTATTAGAGAAACACTCAACCCTTTTTAGAATTACAATGGTTGAATAATATCAGTTGTTAACTGAACCAACATAAATAGGTTCTATTACAAGGCTATGGAAGAAATTGTACCACAATAGTTTTCTGCAAGAAGAAATCAACGAATATTTTTGATTATATGAATTGTGCCAAACAATGATTTTCGGGTCCATGGAAGACAAAAGGATATTCAGTGCATTATTTTGTTAAATCAAGGCTTCAGAATAGATTGGATAAAAATCTTGAGACATGTTTAAGGTTGTATGTTTCAGGTTATGAAGTATATGTATCTCCATATGATAGATCACTTTCAATCTGGATTACTCTAATTGAAATAAGAGGTGTCACAAATACAAATACAAAATAAGATAGTGAAACTAAAAATTCCAATGAGACAAGACATACAAATGTCAGTGATAAAACATGGGTTACCAAAGGGTTATTTGAGATACCTAAGTGTTAGTTTGTAACATTGTAATATGTATATAAAAACTACTGAATAATATTTATGAAATGCTTAATTGATTCGATTTAAGTTAAGTTGTTTATGAAATGATTAATTGATATGATCCTATCTTTAACATTCCACAATAGTATTCTTTAACATTTTTTACATTGTGAGTTGCAAAAAATAGTACACATTCAACATTCTATTTTTTTGATTGTTTCACCCTTTAAATTGAATTTATATTGTTTAATCAAAATAAAAATGGTAAACAATATTTTAATAGATTTGAAACCAAATTTATTATAAATTAAACCAATTGAACATTACAACAAATAATTACACATCATAGCCTAATATGAGTAAGGAATCTATAATTACAAAGCATATTTTAAATATTATAAAACATAACTTTTCAATTTTTACAAAACATAAGCATAAAAAAACTTAAGGCTTTGAGCTCAAAATCATTGTGGATAAATTTGTCCTTCCACTACTTATTGGTTGAACTTGGTAGTGGCTGTGTTGTCTATGAAGATTGGGATCCCATATTCTTGAAGATCTTTAGCTACAAAATGGATATTAGCAAGAGTTACCTGTTCTTATACAACATCTCCCACTGAAAGCAATGATGGGTCCGCTTTCACTTTATTTTTTAACAAAACATCATGATCCAAGCCATTTTCTCAAATTATTTTTCTCAATGTATTATTTTGTTTATTCAATAAAACAATTTCTACTTGAAAGAAATTGACGCAAATACTTTTGCGTGCATTCTTCAGATATATGTAAAGGACAACAACTTGGTTCTTCATATTTGTATATTTTGACTATAAATGATCAAAAAACATTTAATTAGTTAAATGTTTTAAAATAAATTTTAATTTAAAAAATTGTAAACAAAATTATTGCATATTTTTATTTTTCTACATTCACAAGATCCATAAGGATTTTATGTTTTGCCCATTTGTTATAGTATGCTTGGGATTCTACATTTAAGTTTTCAAGCCTATTTAATGTGATATAAATAACAACATCATTAAAGATATTATTCACCACAGTAATTCTTGAAATTGTTTGATTGAATAAAACATTAATTTTTGTTGGTTGATCTGCTACCTTTGCATACAATTGATTGCATTGATTGTCGTTGTGGAAACGGGCATTTATTTCTTAAATTAATACTTTTTCCTAATGCTCCCAAGTTCTCAATTCATCAAGGTTTGGAAGAATAAAATTATTAACATAAGCTTTAGTATTTTCTGCCAATAAATTAGAAATAGGAAAAAAGTAAGTTGGTCATCTGTTTGGGGAATCTCCTGCATAAGATTGCCTTCAGTGTCACTTGGTGGAGGATTGGGCATATGAGGTCACTTCATTGGATGAGATCCCTATATCATATCATTCAAGTTGAAAAAATCCATGGATGTGCCACTATCAATGCCCATATACTCATCATCTAGATCAATTTCATGAAGAACTATGGTCCTCGTTGCACTGGGTTGACCACCAAGCAAAAAGTTTAGAAACTTTGTCATTTCAACCTAAACCATGCCACTATACTAAGCCAGGATAAACAAACATTTTCCAATACCAATATTTATAGGGCCATAACAAGGTGGTGGTAGTTGCAAGAATTTTCTCTGTTGAGAAGAATGCCTATAAATAGGAATTAAAATCACTAAAATAACCAATTAAAAAAAATCTTATATAATATTAGCATTTAGTAAAAAAATAGATTTATTTAGTGCACCTTGTTGGTATGGTTGTTGTGTCTTTTGTTATTTTTATTGTTGGGCAACTCTTAAAGCTCTGCTAGACCCCCATAGTGTTTGAAATAAAAATTATGTAGGCACCGCTATATATATAAAAAAAAGCATTAAAATATTATAATGATAAAAGAGTATTCAATCAAAGTAAGCTAGTTTATGAAGCTATATCAATAACATAAGTGGAGGGCTATGCCAGTGGTGTAATTAAACTCCATCTTTATTTTCTTCTTATGATTTTCTGCTCGAGCACCTATGAATTTGATTTTGCATCCTCCTCCATGTCTATTTTGTGGTGGCCTCACGAGGTTGATGTCCCTGGTTGTTACATTTTTTTGACAATTGTTTCTTTTAATTTTTTGACAATAAAAATATATATTTTATTTAAAATTAAATAGATCAATATTTATATAACTTTTTGAAATAAATATAGTACAAAGCTCAAATAGTCTCAAACAATAACTCCAAATAACCTCTTGCGCTTTAAGGGAGAGTGTGTTGATAAACATTACAAGATTGAGATTAGAAGGAATAGATGATTCTTGCAAATCTAAAATAAATTCATAATATAATGAAATTAAATAATTACAATAGGAAAATTGAGTATGTTCATTACAAAAATCAAATTTCAAATCATCTTTAATTTTATTTGAAATAAAAGTGCACTAGTTAAATAGTTGAGCCACCAAAGTATGAAGAATATAAACTAGAGCCCAAAATGGAAGATCAGATGGTCTACCTTAAAAAATAATTAACGCTTGTAAAATTTCAAGCATTCCCATCAAAAAAGGATTTTTAACACATTTAACTATTATCCCCATTTTACCATGGCATTTAGCATCTATAAAAAATTAATAAGTTAGAACTAACAAAAGTAAAACTAGTAAAAAATGAGTAATTATAAATTTTACAATACATACCATCCAACTATAATGAGTAACGGGACTCTAAATACTTTTTGTCCTTGTCTCTCAGTAAGTCCTTTATGGTGACAAAGTCCACATCCTTGTAAGGTAGACCTGTCAGTCTCTAGACATCCTTTGGATGAATTCCAAATGAAATATTCTGGGACCCCAAGGTGACGTGAAACATAGAGGAAGTAGTATCGAATCTTTGCTAGATAAAATTCAACAAAAAAATATCTTTCTCATAATAAATGTATATAATGTCATTAAACTTGGAAGGCTACACCCATTGGTTGTATGTGTCTACTTGTTGTAAAAGCCTTTGGATGATGGTACGTGTCAAATTCTAGAAAGTGAGTTTGGGGTTTTCTATTACCTCTGTGCCTATGATTGCAGTGATGCTGAAAGAGTTTGAGAAATGGAAACCATGGATGAAAATAGGGTTTTTTAAGATGGGGAAAAGAGTTCAAAAAATTTAACCACATAAAGAGAGCAATAAATGGCAAAAAGTGCAAAAAAGAGGTGCATTCAAATTTTTTATAGATGTTTAGTATGATATGGGTGAATGAATGCATAATTTGGATGATCACTAAATACACCTATGATAAAAATCAAGTAGAACACATCATCATCACACATGCAAATGGATGTGCAAAAACACCCTACTACGTGCCTACAGGATGCGGGCACCTAACTGCATCCCATCAATGAACATCTAGGAAATGTAGTTAAATGTCGATGCAAGGGTAGGAAAATGATGGTATGGCCAAGACAAGCATTTATAATATTTAGATGACCATCTAATAATTATATACAAGTATCAATTCTTTGGAGATGATCCAAAAACTGCCATCATAGCATCGATGTCTATCTACATGGAACAAGCATATGCCTGCATTATTTTGGCATTTGCTCGTACCATAAAAAAATTCATATACATCATACAAGTATTCATCTACATGGTGCTAGTGACTTCTAACATCATTATGGTGAACATCCACATAGACATTAATCTGAATTACATCGATGATCACCCACATCATACTGACAAACACTTATGTCATACTAGCATCTACTTGTAGGGTGTCGACATTCATTTATATGATGTTGGCATATGTCTATATGGTGCATGGCATTGATGTTTGTCTACATGATTCATGCTACTGGTGTTCACTTACATGGTGTATATTACCAATATTCATCTTCATGGTGCAAATGTTTATCTATATGATATCAGTGTTCATCTACATCATGCCAGTGTGCATCCCTATTGTACAGTGTGATAACATTCACCTACTAGATGTCATTGATTATCTTCACCATGTCATCATCCATCTACAAACTTGTGGCACATTGGTAACTATCTTAACTTTGCATTTTATGTAAGTGTTAGAGAAACCTGTTAGGCCTTATGCAATTTACTACATGACATTACATGATTTGACTATGCAATGATATGCCTTCCAAACTAATTCACAATCATTGCAAATCTAATTCACCTTGAGACCTCCATAAATTATTTTTATATATCCCACTAAAATTAAACCTACTTTTATGGATTCCAAAAAAATCACGTGACATACATTTATTGGCATGATATCACCACCAAATGCATATATGTATGTGCCAATTTGGAACTTCATTAGGCACTATTCATTAACCAAGATTTTATGGCCTTTTCAAAGCCAAGACACTTTTTATGGTTTAGGGTGAACAACCTTTTTCAACCCCAATGTATTGAACACATCTCATGGGATGAGATTATCAGTGCTACCAATGTCTATGATCATCTTGAAAACACTTAATTTTCAACATACCATTTTTTTGAAAGAGGTTCTTTCTCAACACTAGTTCACTATCCTCCTTTCTTGGTCTTATAAAAACCCTCTTCATCACAAGAGTTTCTCCATGCTTTGGATCCTTATAATTTTTTTCCATCTTCTTGTGCTTTTTTTAATTTTTCAGTGCTCTTGCTTTTATTCATGAAAAAGAGTGTATGTCATACATAAGATGTGAACATTGCGGTATAAAGTATGAAAGAATGTAAAAGTTGTAAGTGTTGAAAAAAAATTGCATGAGACTTCAAGATCTTTGAGGATTAGGGAGTAAGAGTGTCGTAAGCATGGCACTATGTGAAGCAACATGTCAAGGTACTGTGGTGTTTAATAGGATAATACTAAGCATTGGGAAAAATTGTGCATAAAATAAGAGCTATGTGAAAATATTTGAGGAGATGCACCATCATTACAAATTATATCATGAGGTTGTGTAATTAACATGTGATGATTCAAAGGTGATGATCCCAATTTTAGAAAGATTAATGAAGAGGCTTGTGCTACTGAAAGCAGTTGTGAGACAAGTTTCAAGGTTCGCACATGGATTAGCTAGTATTCCTTCCACTAAGTTGGTTGTAATAGAGACATAAAAGGAGATAGATTGGCCAAATAAGAAGATATTCTTACATTAAGTTCATTCTAACAAAGATCAAGTATAATAAGGTTAGAGAGATGACAAATGAAAAAGGGAATTATCCCACTCAATCCACTATGCACTATAATCGGAGATTGTTCATATGATAAATATTTCTTCGATAAGGATGAAGACCTGTTGTACATGTTACTCCATATTTATTCGTAGGATTGTGAGAAAATTAAGGTTTAAAAAGCTTTTATATATCACACTTACAAGTTCATAAGAGGATATGTCATTAAAGACTACATGGTTAGTGTGATTATCACATATTATGCCATACCACATGGGTGCAACAATCAATTCCAATCCTCCAAATGGACATAGACGTAATACTCATTCAAGTTTGCTTTGAAGGAAAGAACTTGAGATTCATGGGTATGCCATCTATTAGATAATACCTGGCAAACATAGAGGCATGGCTTGGTGAAGAAGATAACAAAGAGTGTAATAATAATAAAATATAGGCCATGATGAACCATGGCAACAAGAAATAGAAGTCATGTTTGATGTATCTAAGCAACATGTGAGTGAATGAATAAAATATGATTTAAATAAATGATAAATTATAAGTATATTATAGATAAAAATTTTGTAAATAATAACTTAAGGAGAAAATAAACTCAAGGTTGTTAGGTTTTCTCTCAAATGGTTTTCATTTGCCTTAACCTCCCAATAAAAATGTTTAGTTTTTTTATTTTAAAAATATTTTGAGGGGAGAATTTTTGATGATTTGGGAATTTTTAGTGTTTTCTCTTATATATGGTTTTAGGTTTTCATCTGAATTTGGATATATATTTTCCTTGCTTGTTATGTGCTAAGTGTGTCTTCAATACATTCGATGTGTTTTCTTCATGTTTGTCTTTATTTTATGTGTAGGCTTAGTGTTTCATGTTTCTTAAATGTGTTTGACATGCTTAATTTTTTGTTTAACATTCATTTCATACACTATATGTGCTTAATATGTGTTTCATGTGCATTCTGTTGTGTTTGTTGTGCTTTTAACATTTGATTGGTTTGATCCATGCTTGGTGACATATGTGAAAAAAATTCTATTTCTAATTCTAATTTCTAGGTGTTTTATTTTTCTCTGGTGTCATGGTATATGTTGTGTTATGCTCTTATTTCTTTCATATGTTGATATGATTCCTATCATGCATCTATTTGGGACAATATCTAATCCCTCTTACTCTTTGCACTTGTATATCTTATGTTACTAGTAATACATTGTTTATATTAAGCCAACATTGGGGGATACTTTTTTTTTGATATATTTTATACATTTTAATCATTTGGGGTTATATTAATATTGGATTTGCATTGATAATATCATAGGACCATGTGGGGTATCTTATTTAAAACATGTATAATTTGAAGAAGACATCTTTCAATGGAGTGGATTTATATTTGATCTTATACATGATACAAGTAATTCAATTATTTTAATGTATGTTATTTATAGGTTTGTCCTCACATCCAAAAAGGTAGGCATAAGTTCCCTTAATTTTATACAAATTTCATGCATCCATGACAATGTTTACCGCTATGATAGGGGCATTCGTAGGGTGTACACCAGGGTGTACACCTACTCCCTCTGTAAGATATATTCATGGTATTTATTAGCCTTATTTTGTGTAGTACTCAAATATTATTTTTTCATTTTAATTTTTAGTCCCTAAAGATTTTATATATAAATGTAAGTAGGATTTCACATAAATTTAGAGGTTTGCAATCTCATAGCCTAGTCTCTTCACATCTTTAGTAAAACCAAGTGTATCATTTTTAGTTATTCTTTCTAGATTTTAACAACTTACTATGATTATGGATAATTATCCATATGGAAATATTCTTGTAGGATTCTTAGGTGAATTGGAGTTTATTTTGGGAGCTACAGGGGCATAAAATCATATATGCAAACCTTGTATGTTATAATTTTATATGTATAATCACATACACATGAAATTTAGGCATTATGTAGACACCTAAAAAAAGTTCCCTATGCATTTATTAATTGAACATTTACATTATTAAATGATACTTGTGTGTTTGTTAGGTATTGGTCCTAAATTAGGTGTGTTGTTGATGTATTTTTATCATTTCATATTGTTTATCCCTATATTCTCTCTCTCTCTCTCTCTCTCTCTCCTCTCTCTCTCTCTCTCCTCTCTCTCTCTCCTCTCTCTCTCTCTCTCTCTCTCTCTCTCTCTCTCTCTCTCTCTCTCTCTCTCTCTCTCTCTCTCTCTCTCTCTCTCTCTCTCTCTCTCTCTCTCTCTCTCTCTCTCCTCTCTCTCTCTCTCTCTCTCCCTCCCCACATGTTTTTTGGCGTTTTAAATCCTTTTCACTATCAGGGTCCCTTGAGGGGTTTTGGTCCTATATGTTCCATTTTTTCACTCATGTGATGTTGGTTTGCATACCAATGAGGTCTTAATTTGAATTAAATAAGTCTATAATACACAATTACATTAGTGAATTTAGGATTATCTAGAAGGCATTCAAAAATCCAAAGTAAATTTGAAAGAAAATCTGTATACACATAATATTTTCAAACTTTATCAATTATTTATGATTTTTATCTTGCAAAAACCTATTGAGTCTCAATATTTCTGAGTGCACATCATAAAGGGTGCACTGGGAAAGGGGTTGGTAGACCGTTGGTGCTTCACAATATTATTGTCCCTTATTACCACTTGTTATCAATCTAACCAACTCTCAAAGACATTCCCCTAAGCTTGGCCTCCTCTTTTGCACCCTCTTCCAGTTATTTTCAACCTTCATTAGCCATTCCTTAACTTAAAAACTTTTTTCCAATTTATGTTACACAGTCAGCCACATCGACCTTGTACTCTAATTAATAAAACTTATTAGGGTCTAGGTTAAACCCTAGCCAACATAGTTCATGGCCTAATTTATTTTTGTCAATAATGATACTAGGTCGATTGGGTCGACCTTGTCAGCCTAAACTTTTGGAAAGGACTAAGGTTAGATCCATATATATAAACACATCCATTTCTCCATTCTTGAAGAGACAACAAGAGTTAATTATTCATTTGTGCTTCTTTACAATCTACTCTTCCACCATTCTGCTTGAGGATTCTTAGCTTAAAGTTTCAACTTGGATAATAATATTATCTTATGGAGAAGTCTTGGATGCTTAGGCCTTTCTTAGTGATCCTTAGAAACCACAACAACCTCTTGTGAAACACCTTTGTCCAAGGGAGAGATTGAGTCTTGATGGGTTCATCTTCAAGGTAAGTATCTTTGACTTTGCTCCTCTCTTTAGTAGATATAAGTAGCATAAGTAATGTCTTTTGAATATATTTCTCTCTCCTTATATTAGGGTTTTACCTATACATAGCTTAATTATGATTCTCTTATGAATGTTTTATTTTATGTTTACTAACCCCACTTTCTACCACAAGCTTTGGTGAGCACTAGATTAGAATTTTACTTTATTTTATATTAGTTTAGTTAATATGAAAACATAGGACCTAGTTAGGGTTATTGCATAATTTTGCTTGACTAAAGCCTTTGGAACCCTCCCTAATGATATTATTATGGTAAGAGATCCCTTAACTAGGTCTATCACATCGATCTTGGTCATGACCCTGAATATATAATGTATCAATAATCTGAAGTGTAAGTAGGATTTATCAATCTTCAAGTTAGGATTTATTTATATATCTACTGCATTTCCCATTGCATACATTCTTGTAAACCCAATGTAAAACTAACCCTTATAGGTTTTATTTAATGCTATTATTTTTGTCATCTTATTATATTTTTCCATATTTTTAGTACTATATCAAACCAACTTGTATAGTTCTAACTTTTTGTGTATAGGTTTAACACACAGTCACATCAAAATGACTTTGTTCTATTTGTGTAGGTCTTCATTAGATATAGGGTATTGGATAAAATAGGTTCACATAGTACTCCTCTTCAATTCTAGATAATCATACAGGGTCAAATATGTCAACTTTGTCATCTTATTCTCTCTGTTAGCATACATGTCAACAAACTAGGTCAAATAGGTCAACTTTGTCATCTTATTCTTCTTCAACACATAGGGTTTTATACAACTAGGTCAAACTAGTCAACTTGGTTTGAAGAATTTGAAAGTAGAAATTAAGGCACTTTAGCATAAAATTTGCAATCTTAGTCATCTTACATCCCACTAAAGTTCCTCTCTTTCCTTTTTCTAGTCATTTCAATACTTTCTTCATTTCTATTTTGCACAAGTTGGGAGTCTTTAAAACTATAACCCTACAACCAACTAATTTTACCTAGTCAACTTAGTTCTATAGTCTATCTTCTATATGAGAGACATAGTCAACATGTTTGACTCTATTCTTTAATACATTGCTTCCATAGAATAGTAGCAACCTAGTCGACTCTCTTCTACATTATATGCATATAGTGTCACCTAAACTAACTATGTACTATTGTCAATCAAGAAATTAACAACTACTTATTAGTAATTAATTCACATTTTTTTTCAATTTTTTTCATGCTTAGAGTAATTCACATAGTCTAAATATGTGGTTTTTCAAATTACCATTTAGTTACACTATTATAGTCTTTTTCAAACACTACCAAATCACAATTAAATTTAAAACACATTTAAACACTTGTCTTCCCAAGGTTTACCTAATTGGATTTCATCACCAAGGGGGAAGCCAACTTGGTTTTATGGCCAAGTGTAAATATGTGGTTAATAGTATATATTGGAAAAGCACCCGACACCCTTTTCACTGTGGGATTGTGAAGTGAGGGGGTAGGCCCCAATACCAAGCCATTACCATTACCAACACAAATCTCTTTCAGCGTAAATGTCTTGAAACCATCCATAGATTGCTTTCTAGTTCTTTATTTTCATCTAACTCTCTTATCACATTTAAATCAACACTTTATAATAATGTAATAACAATTAGGATGACCACTTAGTTAGCATTTGCTTTTTCAATTGATTGTTTGCTCTCTGATCATTATGTGTTGTATTGAAAAAAATTGCATTAGTTAGTGTTGGTGTAATTTTTGGTGCTATGTGCCCCAATTGGATCACTCTCATTTATCCAATTATTTGTGTGTTTACTTTTATTCTTGATTCACTTATCTTGAAAAAAAATTCCCTATTTTAGAACACTATCATTCTAGTTGATATAGTCTATTATAGATTATTCCACCTCTTACCTATAGTACATAGTCAACCAGTATGACTGTGTCTCTTATATTTTTGTTTTATCCTTTGTCTAGTAGTAAAAAATTGACTTAGTTGACTCTATACTCTTGTTAACCTATGTCTCCATAGTACTTTGTCAATCCAGTCGACTCTGTATCTATTGATTGACCTTGCTCTTCCATTTGGTCAACTTAGTTCTCTATTTATCTGACTTAGTTCTCTATCCCTGATCTCTCTTTGCTTAAAATCATATTCCTTTCACCAAGAATCATGAAATAACCTATCAAAATATTCTTGGACAACATGAATCCATTCAGACATTATATGGGGTATTCTTTTCTCCATTTCTTTACCTCCCAAGAGAATCCTCACTCTTGGAGCACTTCTTCCCCTCCTTCATCTATGGATTGTAACATGGTTCAAATTATGCCTCAAGATGAAGTAGGTGGATATGATCCTTTTTGTACCTATCAAGATAATTCCCATCTTCATGCATCTCAACATAATGTGTAAGTAATTGATACAAGTCTATCTAACAATCCCACTAGTAATCCACCTCCCAATAACCCGCCCCCCCCCCAATCCTAATTTAGGGAACCCTCATACAAACACCAACCCTCCAATTGATATGTATAGATTCTTGCACAAGTTTTGAAATAAATGAACATAATGCAAATGTTTAAAAACTCCCAAATGATGCAATCACAAGTCATTTGATCAATATGTCTAATCAACCTCTAGTTCTAATTCCTCAAACTAATCAAAACTTTATTCCTCAAGATGCCTTAAGAAATGTTATTCCCTAACCTATCATGAATAACATGATGCTTCAAAACCTCCAAAATGAGCCTTTAGATCCTTTCATCATTTCCATTGATATTGGTAACATCTCTCCAGCTATCAAGTATAATGGGACTAAAAACCCAAGATCATTTTTTAAAGCATTTGGAAATATTTATAAAGAGTGGATCCAAACTAATATTTTCACCACCACTAAAATTCTAGTTAAAACCTTTAGTGGTGATGTATTATAATGGTACAACCAACTTCCCCAACATTTCATCTAATAACTAAAGGATCTAGTCAATCCTTTAGTTAAAAAATTTCAACGCAATGACCTTCCAAAAATTTTGCTTAGCCATTTCATCAATGCTAAGCAATCTCCCAATGAATTAACTCATTATTTTATCAAATGATGTAAATATTTGACCCACAAGGCTGACAATAACATGACTAATGATAATCTATTTAAGCTCTTTATAACTATTTTAACTCCTCTTCAATATAAGGTTCAAACTTTTGCCCCTCACATGCTTAATGAAACTCTTGACTAGGCCAAATGTCAAGACTTACAAATGAAGTAGTTTAAACCTAATACCAAATTCATTAAGGGATATTTTTAGACATGTACTAATGTCATCACTATTAATAATCCTCAAATCAAACTAGGAGTTACCAAGGCTAACAATCCTCCATATTCTCACATACCATTAATTTTACAACAAATGAAATAATTATTAGTGCCCTATAAACCCTTTACTTATCCTAATAATCCTCTTAGACGGCATGACCCTAATCAATTTTGTTGGTTCCATGCTAACATTGGTTAGTTCCATGAAACTTGTAGAGTGCTTACCAAAAATTTTGTCTCTTATATGCTTGGTGATTCCTTCAATCACAAAGCCCTGATCCAACTCCATCATTAGGAATACCACATCGATTCTCAAAAATAACATGCTCCCAAATCTTCCTCTTCTAACAAACAAAAATATTTACCCACATCTACCACTCAACAAACTACCAAAGATATTTGGGCCATTGATTTTGATTATGACCAATATTACAACAAATCTCAATATGTTAATACAACTAAGGTTAACTATCATTGTAAACCATCTCATAAATATCTTGTTACCAAACCTAAGAATCCCTCTTTGGAATATCAACTTGTCAATGATACTACAACCACTCATCTAAATTCACAAGTTAATGAGGAACCATCTCCTTCTTCTAAACCCCAACCACTTCCATTCCTTCAAAATCTGCCTTATCTTCTAGACCTTTCACTGGTTCTTCTTCTAAATCCCATTGGAACTTTCTATAAGAACTTAACTCCATGCTTTGAAAAATTCCCCTTATGGAGTTAGTTCATACCTTCCCTTATCATATCAAGTACCTCATGTAAAAAATTCAATAAATTGAAGATCCATATTTTATAGATGAAGAACCACCCTCTCTTGAGCCTCAACCTACCATTGTGCATACTATAGAATCCATTTTTCCTTCTTCCAAACCTTTCATTGAATTCATTGAAGAATACATGATTAATGACGAGATCCTTTTTCACACTGATGATCCACCCCTATTCATTAAAATAGCCATTAATACTACCCTTATTCACAAAGTTTTAGTTGATGAAGGGTTTAGTAAAAATGTGACATCTTTGTAGTTCATCCAATAACTTGGCTATAATAAGGATCATCTCAAGCAAACCTACCTAACCTATCATGGTTTTTAAAAAAACTAATCAAAAGGCACTTGGTTGTATTTGGCTTCCCCTTACAATAAGATCTAAGACTATTCAAACTAAGCTTATGGTCCTTGATTTACCCTTATCTTACAACATACTTGTAGGATGCCCATGGACTCATAGAATGTGGGTTATCACCTCTTTCGGTACCCAATGCATCAAGTTCCTAAAAAAAATGTATAAGCATGAATTTAATCCTAAACCTTAGAGTATTCAACTTCCCAATCATAAATATCAATATCATATTCCTACCATTCCAATAATCAAAAGTGTTCCCTTACTTGAATTTATCAATATTAATCCAAACTTACATGTCACTCTTTATGATTTAGATGATGATGAACCTAATGACTTTTAGCATACTTGAAACACTACTAATCTACCTCCTTACATCTTGGAGTGGCCTCCTCCTTCTTTACTACCTCTTGATGGCACTATTCCTCTTATTTATGAGATCACTAATTTACCCTTCCATGCAATGCTCAAGATGCTTCTTACCTAGAATACACCTTCACATACAATGATTATGGAGAGGAAAAATTATTAAAATATCCTTTAATCATGTCTCCATGTAAATTCAGTGATCTAGTAATTTTCTTTTTGAAACTCCTCCTGAATCTCAAGTATGTATAATTTTTCCAACCTATGATGATAACTACATCTTGGCCCAAGCTCAATCCTGAGACTTGGATGTTCAACATTATTATAAAACTTCAGCCCAAATATATGTAATCAAATGTGATGTTCATACAATTTCCACTAATTTTGAATCAATTCCTGAAGGTCATGTGCCTCCCGTTAATTCTCTGCTTATTGATACTCCTTGGGTGGTAGAGCAAATACTACCTTCCAAACCTTTGGAAATTATTCAATATTATATGACACTTATAGATTCCATCATATCATCCAATTCTTCCCATATTAATGAAATCCATGACACACCAATTACATCCAATAAAGTATCTTCCCCTATACCCCTTACATCTAAGATTACATTAGATGATAAATTCTAAATATGAATGCCATGGTAATCAAATTATCGATCTTGAAGTATATGTTAAGTATTATGGTCCTCTTCCCACTTTGCCTAATGATGAATCCATTCTTAAATTTCTTCATGCTTGAGAAATTCAACTCCCTCGGTAGCATCACAAACTCAAGACTTTCAAAAATAAATCCCCTTATTTCAACAACTTCATTGCTATCATTGACCCTAAAGAAAATACCATTTCCTCTTTACCTAAATAAACATACCATTTTCAATATGGAAATTTTATGTTTATAGAAGAAACTAATCAAATCAAATATGGGACCCCATCATATCCTTGACCAATTACTATCTCTCACGAACTCACACCAACTGAACATGAAAAATTTAGATTATTTATTGATAAATATCATGAGGCTTTTGCTTGGTCTTATGAAGACATGCCTAGTATTAAACCTATCATCATGGTGCATACTATTATCACTTAACTTAATGCCAAACCCATGCAACAAAAGAAATAAAAATTTCCACCAGAAGTTTCCACTTTATGCCATAAAGAAATTATCAAGATTCTTGATGATAAGTTTATCAAACCCATGGAATATTTTAAATGGGTCTCTAACATAGTCCCTATTCAAAATGAATTTAACATGGTCATTCACATCTACATTAATTTCCATAATCTTAATCTTGAATTTCCCAAGGATAATTTCCCTCTACCTTCTATCAATGCCATCATCCATTCAACTACTAGTTATGAAATGTTGTCTCTTATGTTAGAGGTATAATCACTAAGAGGAGAGGTGAATAAGAAAGCCTAAAAAATCTAACTTCATTTTCAATCCTTTCAAGTTATTAATAAATTACCATAAGCATTCATTAATCATACACAACATTCATAGAAATGAGTAAGAGAGACAATGCAATATCAATCACATAACACATGACATATTTTGGAAACCCTCTTGGGGGAGAAACCCCATTAGAACCTAAAATTGGACTACTATCTTATAAAAACAATAACCAATTTAGACCAATAGTAACTGATCAAGGAACTATAATCCCTATTTAGTGAGACTATAATCCTACAAGGTGATATAACACCTGTCTAGTTGAGCTGCAATAATAGCCAAAATTTTGGAAAGTTTCATCTTGAAAAGAGGCAAAACCCCCCTTAGATGCTGAGCTATCACAACACCTATGAACACATCCACCTATGAACAAATGTATTTAACACTTGATAATGGACCTCTGATTATCACTTTTCACCTTTGCTCATACTCAAACAATAAGAACACTACTCTACCAACATAATTATGACCAATAAGTTATACAGATAGTCCTCAATCTATTTTTCTCTTAAACTCATCCATAGGGAACCCACCTTTTCCTTTGCTTCACCACATCACACACAAGCCTCTTTTAAATCTCTCACTAAAGTTTAGAAATCATCATCTTTGGTTTCACTATTTATAGAGCATACATGATAATCAACACCTTGGTTAGCCATTAGGCATGACTTAACTCTTAATGAATCTATCATATGAATACATGACTCAATACCATTCACACAAGTTAGACATAGCACCCATGGGTCATCATTAAGCAACTACACCTATCAATTAGGACCTTGTAGCTCTTATAGGTCTCATGGAGACCTATTCACCCATTTAACACTTCATCGAACAAAATAAGAATACAAGACCACTTTAAATTACATGGGACCACTCTTTATGTCCCATTCGACATCCTCAAATTATCATAGTCAATTTTTCTCACTTATATGTATGTTTAAGCAACTCAAACACTCACCTAGTGCATAGGAACATCATGAACTAATACATAGTAAACTTCTTAAGCTTTATTCATATTATATACAAATGGTCAAACCTTCATAATGCACATGGATGGTCCTCATGGAGTCTAAAAACTTCTAAATAGATAATTCATCATTAAAAATGAAAATAACATTGGCATGAGCTCAATTACCCTTCTTGGGTTATTCATAGAACACAATCAAACACTCAGTCAATTTTGGAGCTCAATATCTTTGATTGTACACAAAATTAGACCTTCAAAATTATATTTATAAATGTGCCTTGCAGTCCTCTAAAAGGTTTTTTTTACACCATGAGAAAATTATATATATATCAAAAGATATTTCCCAAAGACCAGACACTAATCTTTTCTTTACAAATTCAAATATTCAAATGCAAATGGTCACAATTAACCATCAAACACTATGCTCACATCTTGTGTCCTTTCAGCTTTAGATCAATATCATACCATCAATAATTTATAAACTTTAACTTATAGAGTGATAATGCAAAATGTTAAACCTTGAACATGTTGACCTCATCTCATGTAATCTAGAAACTTTGACTCATTATGCACTGTTGATCTTTATGGATTAGTCAGGTCTTTACTTTATTGCTCACTGTTTGATCTTGCTTAGAACTTCTGTAATCATGACACTTGGAATCCTAATGTGAATTATTGACATCTTGGAGAAATGCACTCCATTGATGTTTCTCAAACTTTAACTTGTGAAAAAATGACCAAGTATGGGAACCATTACTATCTATTTGGAAAGCCAACTTTG
Organism: Torreya grandis; assembly: GCA_037957365.1. NCBI lineage: Eukaryota > Viridiplantae > Streptophyta > Pinopsida > Cupressales > Taxaceae > Torreya > Torreya grandis. The sequence goes on from JARHVA010007393.1 coordinate 479,085, forward strand.
CAAAGTCATATCTTTTACCTTGGTCACTTACATGTTCTCAAACTTGGACCATATGATCTCCTCACATAGGAAAATGCAACTATGTGTCAAACTAATCTTGGAAACCTCATATTTGTGAAAAATAATGACATTAAATGCCTCCTTATATTTATTTTTTCATAGAGCCAATAATGTCAAGAATTGCTTGGAAGGCCAACTTTGAACATGCATATCTTTTGTCACACTTTGGTGTATGACCTAAAAGTTAACACAAATAAACTAGGTGAAAAAATAAACAAACCCATATTATCACCTTCTCTTGAAATGTCTAAACATGTGAGATATTTCACCATCAAATTATTTACTTAGCTCGTTCTTGCCTCATGCAAATTTGGCTAAGTATGGGAAAACAATGTAAAATTACCTGGGAGCCCAAATTTTCACTTAGATATCTTTTATTGTACTTAGGTGCATGTCCTAAAATTAGTGAATAAAAACTAGGGACTAATGTGATCACAACCATATGACTAACTCCCCTTGACTTATCCACATGTTGTAATGATGATGTCATCAAACTACCTACTCAGATTTTATGCCATTGGACCCAAAGTGTCTAGATAAAAACTATGGACACCCAGATGAATTCTACTTATGCACACAAGCACTCAAAGCATATAAAACATCTTAGGGACCTATTAAACATCTTAGAGACCTCTTTCACATCCTAAAATCACCATACTCATCCATAAACATCTCTAACCATGCCAAAATTAAAGATCAACCAAATATACTTCAAGCATACTAGAATAAACACATTGCACACTTTGTCATTGCCACTTAGACAATCAAAGCACTGCATCCACTCACTAGGAAACATCCATGACATTATTGAAAATGCTCCAATATCTTATGGATGGTTTTTTGGGTTATAACCAAATTTTTATTTCCCTCGAAGACCAACATAAGACAACTTTTACCATAAAGTGGGACACTTATTACTAGGTTAAAATTCCCTTCAGCCTAAAAAATGCTGGATCTACCTATCAATGGGTGATGACTCACATATTTCATGATCTTATTTATAAGATTGTATATACTTATGTGGTTGGCCTCATTTCCACATACAAAAGTTGTAAGACTCATCTTTTTGATCTTGCTATCATCTTCAATCATCTCCTTAAATATAAAGTTAGACTAAATCCTTATAAATGTGTTTTTTGGTGTCACATCTAGAAAATTGTTAGGATTCTTAGTCTCTCTTCATGACATTGATATTGACCCTACCAAGATCAATGTTATTGTAAACATGCCCATCCCTCACTCCATTCCAGACATTCACACTCACCTCGATAAACTTGGGTCAATTAGATAGTCCATTCCAAAAATGGCTTACCATATCTATTCTATCAATTATCTTCTTAAAAAAGGTAATGCCCTAGAATATATAGATCCATATTGAAAAGAATTTGATAATATGAAAGAATCATTGCTTCACCCACCTACTCTTTTCCTACCTTCCAATGATTGACCATTAATATTATACATATCTTCCACACCCATATCAGTTGGGATAATGCTTTTCAAATAAGATGATATTGGAATGGAATATACTATCTACTATATTAGTCAGGTCCTCATCGATTATGAGAAATGTTATATAAAAGTCAAACATGATTGCCTCACCATATATTTTATAACTAAAAAAATTTGACAATATATGTTTTATCAAACTACTTACTTTATCATTCATTATGATCCCCTTCATCACTTCTTCTCCAAATCCTTTATTCTTGGAGATCGAATTAGCAAGTGGATGGTCCTTCTCATGGAATTTGATATCTGAATTATTACACAAATAGCTATTAAAGAACAAATCATTGTTGACTAACTTTCCATAACTCCCATCCCAACTACCAATCACCTTCAAGATAATCTTCCCAATGATAATATTATCTATATTGAAGAGATAAACCAAGCCATATCTCTTAAATATTATTTTTATAAATTAATTGCTGACCTTAAAGCAAGTAATCTAGAAGAGTCCTCTATCTTCCCTGATACTACTAAACCAAAAGTATTTATTAAAAAACTTCTTGATATTAATATTGATCTACACGAGGATACTCGGATCATTAATTTTGATGGTGCTAAATTCCTTAAAGGAGTTGGGGTGGGTTGTATCTTTATGATCCCTCTTGTCAAAATTATCCCATCAGCATTTTGCCTCACATTTGATGTCACTAACAACATGGCAGAGTATAAAGATTTAATTCTAGGAATGAGAGTAGCCATTGATCTAGATATCACATATCTACATGCTTTAGGTGATTCTAACGCATCTTTCACCAAGTTAATGGTGATTATCAATGCAAAAATGAGAATCTTTCATTTACCATCAAGCCTATCCCTCAAGATTAAAATTATATTATTGATTCACATGCTTCTTCAACATATCTCTTTTATTCACACCAAATTCTTATTGATCCCACTTTTCTTGTCAAAATGGGAAAATACCCTTTTTCTCTTCAACCACAAGATTCACTCATCTGGCACATTAAGGCTATCATCATTTGAAAAAGCCCATGTTACAAGGATATTATTTAGTTTCTTGAACATCAAACTTATACTCCAAACCTTTATTCCTGCAAAAGACTCACATTTGTAAACAAGCCTTTAAGTATGTCTTTTGATACAACATCCTATATTATCACAATGCTAAAGGTACCTTGCTCTATTGTGTCATGAAATAAAAAAGTTCCTCCTCTTATCAAACAAGTACATGGAGGAATTTATGGTGGCCAATATAACGAACTTGATATAGGTCGCAAATGCTTATGTATGAGATATTTTTGGCACACTCTTGAAAATGATGCCATCAAATTTGTTAAAAAGTGTAATCCTTACCAACTTCATGATGATCTAATTCATGTACCTTTGATCAAGCTTCAAATCATAGAATCTCCCTAGCCATTCTTTATGTGGGGATTAAATCTCATAGGTAAATTCCTTTGATCTCAATATGGGCATGTCTTTATAATCACAACCACAAAATATTTTACCCACAAAATATTTTACCAAATGGGTTGAGGTTATCCCCTCATCAACATCACTCATACCACCATATCTAATTAAATCCTTAATCAAATCATTTTGTGCTTTGGTATCCCTCATACTCTGATTTCAAATAATGGCAGTGAATTAAAAAACAAAGATGTTAAACAAATCTATGCTAAATTTAAAATTAATCACAAAATCTACACACCCTACCATCCACAATGTAATGGCCAAGTTGAGGCCACAAAAAAATTATTAATAAAATTATATAAAATAAAATTCATGATACCCACATGGGTTGTCACCTTCATCTCTATCTTCTCTTTGGACCTATCGTACTAGTCTATGCACCACCACTGGGGCAATGCCAGTTTCACTAATATATGGTTTTGAATCAGTCCTCCCATTAGAATTTGAGCTTCCTTATCTTTGTATCTCTCTTCATGGTATCATAACCAATGAATAATTATGTGAATCTTGCCTTCATGCCCTTGATATCCTTGATAAACACCATCTTTATGCTTTGCAACATAATCACCAATACAAAGACCATATTGCCAAACAACATAACAAAAGAGTTAAAATTCACACTTTTAATGTGGTGATCTTGTCCTTAAATTAGACTAAACTCATGACAAAGAAGGTAAATACACCCAAAAATGGTGGACCTTATTTAGTCAAAGACATTCTTGGTCTAAGCACCTATCACCTTCAAACTGACGAAGGCCATATTTTCAAAGAGCCTACCAATGCATAATTCATCAAGAAGTATTTTTCCTAAACCCTTCCCTTATTTTCATACTTGCTATATACTATCATTCTAACACTTTTTTTTTAGAATACTCACATGGGTCTCACCCTTCGAAATTGTTCTCTCTTTTTACAAACCTTAGTCCTTCATTTTTTTGTCCTTTGGTTTCCCTTTTTCTCATGAGTTGCATTGTAAAACCATGAATATGACCCAGTCTTCCTCATGACTTCCTTCTATCCTATTTGTTTTCATACTTTTTCATAGCCTCATGGGTTTCTCTTTTATGAGTTGCAATGTAAGACCATGGATAGAACCTAACCTTCCTCATAAAATCACCATATTTTCATTCTTTGTCCAGAATGAGTATAACAATGGTTATAAGATTTTGATCTTTGTTATCAACTTTAGCTTTTGATTCTTTTCTAGATAAAATTTTCACAACAAACTATGTTAGCTTGGTTTCCTACATTTATCTCATTCTTATGACAAGGAATCACACTTTTAAATATCATTATATCCCTTTTTCACCCTTTGTCACATTTTTTGTGATTTGAAGTAATTCAAATTATTTAATGTTTCATTCCTCTTGATTTCCTTTCCTTTCACTCCATATTGGGTAAAATGAGGTCAAAGTCAAGATATCACTTTTATTTCACTAAAAAATATGAGACTCTTAGACACCATGCTCTTTGAATTCTCTCTCTTAGAAACTAAGTCCCATGTATTCAAATGAAAGTCATCTTTACCACCCATGGTTGGTTTTCTAAATCTGTATGGAGGAGGAATAGAAAAATCCATCAAGAAAGTTAAAATCCAAATCTTTTAAAATAAAAGGCAATGATCTACAAAAGGCAACACACAATTTTCAAAAGTCAAAATCACACCAAAAGAAGTGATTACAAGCACATATCTTATCTCCAATCAAAGCTCAAACTCCATAGTTAGCCTCATGATAGATCTAAGATAGATTGGTGTGTGGTAGGCTTATATATTAGAATAGGAGAATTCAAAAAACTCTATGGTGCTACCTACTTTCTCATGCAAGTACCTAATCTTCATAATAAACTGATGACTCTGTAAGGGGTCCTAAAGAATGGGGAACACACTATGGGAAAGTAGGTCCATATTTATTTTTCATGCACATAACCTTAATGGGATGATCTACATACTTAATTTTTTGACATAAGACTTATGTGGCCAAGAGAATTTCTTTAGAGTTTTTAAGGTTGAAAGTCCTCTTGTTTTGATAAACTTAATTTGAGTGTCTTGACTTCGATAAAGAGTTCCTCTAACTTGGTTTTTCCTTCATTCTCTCCTCTACCCATTTTATTCCCCCCTCAATAGGCAAAGTGTGATTATAAAATTTTTTCCCCTTATTCTATATTATTCTTATTCACATCTTAAAAACATGCTTGCACTACTTTTTTTTAGTTTAAACATAATTAGAACAAAACAATAAGATTGAGAAACTATGGATTCTTTTCTTTACACCATGGTTCTACATTTCTAGACTTACTTTTATTTATTTTACCATTTACTATTGTTGTGCTATACCATTTTTGTGGACACCTAAATCAGTTTCTACTTTCATGCACTTTTTCCATTATCGAGTGAGGTTGTCTTGTTACTTCTCACTCACCAATGTTGTTTTCCCTTTCATCCATTTTTTACATTCATGATATAGTAGGGATTGTTACTGCTCACTCATCAATGTTGTTTTACCATTTTACTTGCCCATTTTTTTAAAGATAGGATTGTTACTTATTTCACACTAATGTTTGATTACCATTTTTTGACTTGTCCTATTGGTTAGACTTGTTGAGTTTGCCTTTCTTACTTAAGGTTTACTTGTTAGAGTTTTTCGGTCCTTAGTAGCCTTCAATTTTTGGTTACCTGATTTACACTAAATTTTGACTTGGTCATTTAGTCTAACATAGCACTTATCACCCCATATTTCCAAATTTATAAGTACGTCCCATCAACATAACATCAATTATCTTGGATTTCCTTTGTTTGTTTTTTCTCTTTAGTTTTATATCCTTGGGTTTGTTGAAAGCATTCTTTGTGCCCTCCATGATAAAAACTACAAACATAATAGAAAACCATCCAATGATAAATATAAGTCAAGGTACACATATATTAAATTTATTTTTTATATATTTCTATTTCAATCATTTACTTTCAATTATTTTATGCTTTAAAATATTGTAACTTATTTTTTAGCCTCAGTGTTTTGTGTTGCTATGCTCTTTATTGAAGCACCATCCCCTATTTCACCTGAGTGACACATGATGATATTTGATTGGGGGATATATATACACATAATATTTTCAATCTTAATCAATTAATGATACTTTATATCTTGTAAGAACCCATCAAGTCTCAATCACTCTGAATGCACACCTTAAAGGTGCATCGAGAAATTGGTGGGTAGACCATTGGTGCTTCGCAAGATTATTGTCCCTTATTACCACTTATTATCAATGCAACCATCTCTTAAAAACATTATCCTAATCTTGGCATCCTATTTTACACCATCCTCTAATAATTTTCCACCTTTGTTAGCCCTTCCCTAACCTAAAACCCTTTTTGCCAATTTACGTTACACAATCATCCCCATCGACCGTGTACTTTAATTGATAAAACTTTTTAGGGTCTAGGTTGGACCCTAGTTGACCTAGTCTATGACCTAATTTTTTATTATCAATAATGATATTAGGTTAACTGGGTCAACCTTGTCAGCCTAAACTTTTAGAAAGGACTAGGGTTAGATCTGCCTATATAAACACATCTATTTTACCATTCTTGAAGAGATCACAAGAATTAGTTATTCATTTGCACTTCTTTACAATTTACTATTCTACCATTCTAATTTAGAAGTCTTAGCTTAGAGTTTCTACTTTAAGAAGAATCTTGTGTTGTGGATAAGTCTCAAATGTTTTGGCCTTTCTTAGTGATCTTTACAAACCACAATAACCTCTTGACAATCACCTTTGTCTAAGGGAGAGATTGAGTCTCAATGGGTTCATCTTCAAAGTAGGTACCTTTAACATTGCTCCTCTTTTTACTAGATAGAAGTAACATAAGTAATGGATTTTGAATATATTGTTCTCTCCATACATTAGCATTTTACCTATACATATCTTAATTTAGATTCTCTTATGCATGTTTACTTTTATGTTTTCTAACCCCACTTTATGTGACAAGCTTTGGTGAGCACTAGATTAGACTTTTACTTTACTTGTTATTAGTTTAGCGAATATGAAAACATAAGACCTAGTTAGGGTTATTGCATAATTTTGCTTGATTGAAGGCTTTGAAACCCTCCCTATTGATATTATTGTGGTACGAGATCCCTTGGATAGGTCTAGTGGATCCATCTTCGTCATGCTTCCAAATATATAATATATCATCAATCGTAAGTGTAAGTAAGATTTATCTTCTCAAATATAGGATTGATTTATATATCTACTACATTTCCCATTACATACATAATCTACTATTTATTTTCTTAGTGTTCTATTAAACATATGTTAGCATTTGAATTAAATCAAGCATTTATAGAGCATAAATAGAAGTATTGAAGTTAATGATAATTGCACATTACACCACACTAGGCTATGTTATTGAATCATCATTGCATTTACTTTGTGTGTTATATTTGATATTGTATACTATTGAGGGGCTTGATAAGTGGTTGTTGCTTAAAAACCTTTCTAACCTTAAACAAAGGTTAAAAAAAAATCTTTTTCCTTATCATTTGTAGGTTCAATTAGTTTACTTGGGTTTGAAGAAGATGTGCAATTTTATAAACATCAAAACAAAGTTTTATAAAAATGAACAAGGTTTTTGGGGCTCCAAATTTGATTAGCATAGTTTTCAAAATAATAATTCCCTATTTGTCATTTACCAAAAACTTGATATCTATATTTATTGGGCCCAAAAATGTGGAGTGTACAATTATGGGGAGGTTCTTTATCCATGAAAATTTCGTAAGTCTTTCATTATGTTGCAATAAAACCTTAAACAAGGATAAGGGTAGGAATTTGGATTAATGTTATATACTTAGACAAGGGTATAGACTAGTGACTTGGATCAGGGTAAGGTTATGGATAAGGACTTGGATTCCAAATTTAGGACATAGGACAAGACAAGATGATAAGACAACTAAGACAAAAGATAAGATGACTTGGATATTTTGGACATAATCCAAGATGATATATGATAATATGATTGAGATGTTTTGGGACTTTATATTTTTTAGGGTTGTTTTAGAATATTTCAATTTTTAGGTCTTTTAAGAATATATATCTACACTATACAAATGGGGCTAATAGTAAAGGGAATACCTATCCTAGAAACTAGAATAAGGGCAAATGAAATGTTATATGGGACAATAAAAGGATGAGGGTGAGACTAAAGAGGGGATGAGGACCAATGAAGAATGGAATAAGGATTGCTAATGATGACATCTAGATATATATTTTCTTGAGTGACCCTTAGAGGATATGCCAAGATGATTCCATAACATGTCTTTAGACATCTTCCACTTCCTTACAAAAGTCAAGACTAGAGAAAATTATGAACATAATAGGACATAAGATATGATGGTATATTATAGGTAAAAAAATGGATAGATGGATAAGATAGACAAAGATGATATGGAGGGGATTGATAAGGGATGGATTTTGTCCCCAAGTGTCAAGGTACATGGCAGATAGTAGATTATTTACCATAACATAGGAAACTAGTTTTCATCATGGTACTTTCCAAGGTATCAGATAAAATAGTTTTCACCATTAGATGAATGCTTTTTATTTTATTTTTATTTTTTTCTTGACATTTTTAACAACATCCCAATTTATTAGAGGTGGGTGAGATTCAAGATGTAAATTCTTTCTTGATCTTTAGCCAACACCTATTCTAAAGAGATGTGATGTTATGAATTAGTTGTCGATGTTTGATGTGTTGATGTCCTTGCGAATTTTGTTAACTCTTGAGGTAGATCCATCAAGATGTCTAGACCAAGTCTCTCCATAAACTCTATGATATAGGATGTCGCTCAGGAAAGTGATGTGTGGTAGGGATAGAATTGGATGGTTCTGATAGTGAGGTAGAGGATGTGGATGAGTGATATGATGATAAATGGTGTGACTGGGAGGAGATAAAAAATGGGGTTAAACAATTGCATAGACCATTGGATATGGTATAGGGGACCTTTTTTATTGGTATTGTATGCTAACTAAGGTTAAGGGATTTAGGATTTGAATTATTTTCTTTTTGATCCAAATATTAGGAGTATTGTCAGTCACATTGCTATTAATTTTGAAATATTTTTAACATACTGATATTTGAATTTTATTTTGATTGATCCCTGGTGCCTAAATTTGGGCTTCACCAAAGGAATTTGATGTTTAACTTGATATATGATGATCATTTAGACTTTGATGATCCCTTAGCCCTTCAAGGAGATTTTCTCTAAGGGATGATGTTTTTTGACTTTATTGATTATGAGACTTATCATGAATTTAATTGATTACTTTTGTATTAATCACATTTGACTTGAATAGTTGATTATTGGCTTAGATCCTTGTGCATTCAACACATGAGATTGCATGTTGAGGGGAATCCAATGATGTGTGTTCTTATTTATCCCATTTAGGGAGTGGGATGAAGGGATTATTAACAATAGGTGGATGATTATAGATGTGCCATGAAAGGGGTGGATTAAGAGGATAATGGGCATCATAATCCTCATAAAAGTTATTAGAAGACCCACCCTCAATGCCAAAAAAAGTGTCCTCAATAATATTAAAAGGATCACTAAGACTCTTTGTAAAATTAACATATAAAACTAAGTCATATCCAAATTTATGATCTTCAATTGATAAATCATCCAATAATTGTGTTATAATTTCATCATCTTAATATAGATCAAGAGTCATGTCTTCTGACTGGTCAACATTCATATTAGAGACATCCTTAAAGAGATAGGTGTCGACCTAATTTTCATTATTTTTAAGGGATGAATATTCTGATGTAAATTATGCCTCATATGCTGATGTTGGACATGATCCTAATGTAGATTACCATTCTAATGTTGATTCTAATAAGGATGTAGATGACATTGAGGAGGTGATGCTGCATGGAGATGGTTGTTTGATATTAGCCATAGAGAGGGCCTATTGAATAACATTATTGTCTACAATTACCTTTTTCACTTTGGGTTTATGAATGGATGTCCTAGGCATAAAGATTTATGAAAATGGGGGATTTGGTGTGAATAAGATACAAGGATGGTTTGATTAGGGATGATTGTGGTATGGTAAGGATTGGGGTCATGAGCTTGGTTGAGGAGGAAGGAGTCGATCATGGTTAATAAGCAACTCTTGGAATACCCCCTCTTTTTCAATCTTAGGTGTGGACATATTGGATTCACCCTCAATTCCAATGTTACCATAATTCATGAGGTATTTAATAAACTTTTGTAAATTTAAGCATTGATTAATAGTATGCCCCAAGTTAGGTGATATAGAGAATATTGATTTTATTTGTACCAAGAGGGTTTAGGCTTAGTTGGATCAATATGCCTTATAGGTGGATAGAAAATCATGCCATTAGAAACAAGTTTGTGGAAGAGGTATTCTAAGGATATAGGAAGATAAGTATAGGGCCTTCATTCACTTCTTGACTTGGATGTGGAAGTGTTGGACTTAGGAGTGGAAACATTTAATTTCAGACTAGATGTTTCCATGAGGTAGTGTAATGATAAGATGTGGTTGGATCATAGTATATGAGATAGTTTAGGAGATGAAATATTATTGGGTGAGTTTGACAATCTTAGTTATACTTTTATATTAAGACAGGAAACTTGTGATGGACTATGACTAGTAAATGGAGGATTTGATAGTGGACATGTATGAGCTAGAGGTATGATTAGTTGAATGGGGTTAAATCCTATGGGAGGTTGTGTAGCCATTTATACGAGCCAAAAAATAACTAAATCATTTTTGGCAATAAAATATTTATTAAATAATGTAATCTTTTTATTAGTATCTTGACTAGGAAGGTCTTGACCAGGACTAGGACTAGTGCATGGGAGATTGGAATGGGATTGGTTTTCACAAGGATTAGATGTGGATAAGGGTTGATGAGGCACTTTTTTGGTAGGTTAACTTAATTTTAGGGGTTAAAAATCATTGGGAATGTAGGAACCCATCTAAAATAATTGTAAAAGTCACTCATTATTATTGTCAAAGACATACTTATGAAATAGGGTGACCTCATCACTTGTATATTGAGGGATGTTACAATTGTTATGCCCTTAACCTTTGGCATGTATAGGGATATATGTAACCAAATTATGTCTTGCATAACCATTTTTCATATTATTTTACATTTCTATATGCACTCATATACTTAGTAGGTCAACTTATGGATTGTCTATGGCCTTGGTAGACTACATATAGGAAGTAGGCTTAGTTATTCATCATCATATTAGAGTATTCATTTATTATTGCAAGCATTTAGGAGGTTGTCCCCTCAAAGTGGATTATATATTATTCATATTTTCTTATATATTTCCATATCATTATGATCTATTACTATTATTTTTCTTAATTGGTGAAGTAATATCATTACAAGTGGTATTAGAGCATTGATTTAGGCCATAATCAGGTCAAAAACCCTAGATATTGGAATTTGGATATATCTCACAAACAGTTACAAATTTATATGCAATGTTTTTACTAGAGATGAGAAAACATTCAAGTAAGATTCCATTGAAATTTCATCTCATTTGGATTTTTTTCCAAATGCTTTATCTATTTTAGGGTTTTTTCATAAACTTTCTCCACAACTGTCAATTTTTAGAATTTTTCAAATTTCTTTATATTTTTGGAAATCTTGGAAAAAAATAGTTTAGGTCTATTATTTGATATTTTTGATTTGAGGATGACATATTTAAAAATATTTGTAGTTAAATTTGGGTCAATGAGGCAAAATAAAGATCACCATCAAACCTTCTTATGGTTAGTTCTAATGATTGCATGGGGTTTGAAACCTTTGATATGATGTATTCAAAGATGATTTCTAAAATTGAGTTAAATCTATAAGGCCTAATGTATAAGGATGTGTAAGTCCAAAGTCAAATGTCAACAATGCAAGGGGAGCTTAATGGCATCAACAATCAGTTACAACAGATCATGACAAAATTGGATACTATTTTATCTTATTTTCCACTAAAAAACACTCCACATTTTCCTTTTTATCCTCCTCTCAATACTAACACCACCAATACAGGGGTGAAACTGATGTTACCAAAAGTGGACTTGCACAAGTTTGATGGTAAGGATACACTCACTTAGATCAATAAAATTTAAAATACATATGATTTACACCAAACTCCTAGCTCTCAAAAGGTGTTCATGGAATCTATGTATCTGGAACCTAAGCCATTTATTTGTTATTATTGGTTGTGTGCTAAAAATAAGAAAACTAGTGATCATGTTACATGGTCAATATTCTATGATGAATTGATGTCTCACTATCGAGATAATGTTTCTAAAAACTAGTTCAGCTAGTTAGCCAAACTATGATAAACAAGAAAAATGAAGTATTATATTCATCAGTTTTAGAATCTATCCTTATGTGTGGAGGATATCACTAAGGTAAATATGACTAAACTTTTTTTGGGTAGACTAAAATATAGTATTTAATTGGAGGTTCTCATGTTTAACCCCACAATTGTATCTAAATATATACCAAGGGCATGCTTAGCAGAAGGAAAAAATGTGATCAAATATCATCTTTTCACTACTAGCTAAAAATACACCTTTTCAACTCCATCACTGCCTCAACCTACCAGATTGACACCGTAAAAAATTAAGGAGAAACATTTTAAAAGGTTGTGTTATGGTTGCGACAACAAATGGAGCAAAGGTCATCAATGTACTGAAAATAAGTTATTTTACATAGAAGGGGATGACGAGGATGAATAAGATGAGGAGGCATCTAGTGAGGGTTTTGAAGGACCCAAGGATGAAGCTATAGATTTTCAACCTACTATCTCTTGCCATGCCCGTGCTGGTATTTATACTCCTTAGACTCTTAAGGTGGTGGGTTTCCTTAAGAAATAAAAGGTCATGATGTTGATTGAATCAAGAAGTACACACCATTTTATCAATAGTAAGTTGGTTTCTCATTTGAATTGTTTCATCTACCCAACACCAAAATTTTAAGTCATGATTGCAGATGGTGGTACAATTATTTATTATGAAAAATGTCATAATATTAAGTTAGCAATGGGGGACAATTTTCTAGATTTTACTATGTTTTTTATTCTTATGGGTGGGTCTGAAATCATTTTGGGAGTATAATGGCTCACCACATTGGGTATTATTGAGATGAATTTCTAATAAATTTTTATGCACTTTCATTATGAAGGTAAGCTAGTTGAACTATGAGGATTAAGATTTAAATATCCATAATTGATTTGCTCACATCAGATGACCAAGATGCTAAAATATTTGTGGCGTACTTATTTTTCAGTGATATTCAACAAACTAAGTAGTATATGGATCCTAATTTACAACAAATATTATATGAACATTCAGTTATTTTTTACCCCATGCCAAAAGGTATTCCTCCTAACCATACCCATGATCATGCCATCAGACTCATTCCTATAATTATGACACCCAACATCAGACCATACAAATATCCTTATGCCTAGAAGAGTGAAATTGAAAAAATGGTACAAGAGTTATTAGAGGTAGGAACCATTAACCATAGCCAAAGTGAATATTCTTCTCCACTAGTCATAGTGCAACAAAGGATGAAACTTGGAAGATGTGCCCAGATTATGGAGAGCTCAACAAATTTATTATCAAAGATAAGTTTCCTATTCCTATAATTGATGATTGGTTAGATGAATTGCATGATGCTATTTATTTTACTAAATTAGATGTTTGCTCTAAGTATCATCAAATCCAGATTTGTGAGGAGGACATTCCTAAAATAGATTTATATATTTATGAAGGCCATTATGAATTTTTAAACATGCCTTTTGGTCTCACCAATGTACCATCCACCTTTTAGATTTTGATGAATATGGTTTTTAGGCCATTTTTGAGAAAGTTTGTACTTGTGTTTTTTGATGACATCTATCGAAGTTGTTGCCAGGGTCTGAATAATGCGAATGCAATGGTTAAGTGATCACACAAGATGAAGCTGGCACACACCACAAAGAAGTTAAATCAAAGTAAAATAACTGAAAGAGATAATTTGTAAAATACAAATAGGAGAAAAACTCAATATTTGATTAACTTAAGATGGCCAAAGTGAAGAATACATATAGGAGAGCACGTAAGTAACTCCTCCACAAAAGGTGGTCAAAGCACCCCAAGAATAAAGTATAACTCCTCCATGAAAAGTGGTGACAAAGTGCTAAGAATAGAGAAGTAACTCCCATACCCAGAATAGCCAGTCAAAGGAGTTACTTATGACATTCTTATGACACCTATGACACATCTATGACACACATCTCCACATAAGCTAGTCTATCCCACGAATGTAGGAAAACTCCATGTATACACACATATATAATATTCCCTAATTAAATAATAGGGAAAAATAAAAACCTACACTAAGACCCCCCCATAAGCGTAGCTTAGGTGGATAGTGTGGAAATATGAAATGGGTCCCGGCAACTAGGCTTGATGAGGTACCCATGTATAAATGCAATCTCCCATAAGATAGAGAAAAGGAGAAAACCCATAGGAAAAAACTCCCCCCCCAAAAGAGAGACAAAAGAAAGAAGAGGCTAGTGCGCCCCCCAAAGATGATGCTACTACAGATGTGGACCGCACCCCAAGAAGAGCTCATAGATGAATGAACTTGCTCTCAATGAAAAGTTTGGTGAAGATGTCTACAACCTACTCTAAAGATTGGCAAAATATCAAGTTAATGACCTGACTATGAATAAGCTCCCAAATGAAATGCATGTGAATCTCTATGTGCTTGGTCTACTAGTGTTGAACTAGATTCTTACAAATCTAAATGGTACTCTAGTTGTCTTAATAAATGATGGTGGGATGCCTGATCGGAATGCCAAACTCAGAAAGTATCCCTTAAATCCAAATAGCCTCAGTAGCTACATTAACAGCTCCCATGTACTCTGCCTCTGTGGATGATATATCAATAGCATTTTGTTTCTTGCTAGACCAACTGATAGGACTAGAACTAGAGAGAAACTATAACCAGAAGTAGACTTGTGAGTCTGTGAATTGCTAGCCCAGTTTGAATCTATATACCCAACCAATTCAGCCTCTATGCCAAATCTGTAATGAATCCCATATCTATGTGAACCTTGTATATAATGTAAGATCCTCTTAGCTGCTTTCCAATGCAGCTCATGAGGTTCCTACATAAATTTGGAGACAAGTCTCACTACATATGATATGTCAGGCCTGGTGTGAGTCAAGTAGATGAGACTGCCAACAAGTTGTCATTACCGAGTGGCATCAACTAATGGTGAAGAATAGTCAGCCTTAAGCTTGACTCCTGATAGAAAGGGAGTCGAAAATGGCTTGCAATCAACAATGTGAAATTGAGACAATAAATCAAGAGCATACTTAGGTTGTGTAAGAGAAATCCCTGAATCTAACTATGAGATCTTGATGCCAAGGAAGTAGTGCAATAAACCCAAGTCCGTCATGTCAAATCTATCCTAGAGAGATGCCTTCACCACTATAATAGTCGATGAAGAACTCCCAGTGATCAAAATGTCATCAACATATAGAACCAAAATCAAGAGTGAATCATCCTGCCGTAAGAAGTAGACATTAGAGTCAGAATGACACCTAGTGAAACCCGTTGTGAGAAGGAAGGAATCCATCTTGGCATACCAAGCCTGAGGGGCCTATTTGAGGCCATAAATAGATTTCCTAAGTCTGCATACTAAGGAAGAATCTTGAACAAATCTTGGCAGCTACTCCATGTAGATCTCCTCCTCTAGGTCTCTGTGAAGAAAGGCACTCTTCACATCCATCTGGTGCACATCCCAACCATGTGCTATGGCAATAGCCAAGGTGAGTCAGATAGAAGTCATCTTTGCAATGGGTGCAAAGATCTCTGAGTAGTTAATGCATGCCACCTGTAAGAAACCCTTGGTAACCAATCACACCTTGTATTTATCAACTGACCTATCTACTACAAACTTGGTCTGATATATCCACCTACATCGAACCATCTTCCTTCCCTTAGGAAGTGAAGTCAAGTCCCAAGTGTGATTTTTGATTAAGGAAGAATAATATTCCTCCATAGCACTATCCCACTCAAGTACTCCAGATTCCTGTTGAAAAAATTGTAGATCCAAAATTGAGGCAAAGAAGGCATGTGGATCTCTCTGAAAATCCCCCTAGTACATCTGTCATCTACAAGATCTCCTACCCAAGTGCTAGCACTCTCAAGTGTATGTCTGGCCCAAAGTGGCTTGAAAGTGGGCAAGTCATGTGCTAACTCCTCATCCTCTGATTGACTAGAGGTGATTGACTCTGCATCACTATCCTCACTATCTGAACTTGAAGAAGAAGAAGATGTCTCTAGCTCAGGAACCTGATGTGGCTGATCTAAATCTGAAGAAACATCATGAAGAAGTAGATCCGATGAGAGAGGAGTGCCAAGTGTTGAGTCTCTAAGACTCCTAAAACTAGACACTTATCTCAATGAACAACTCATGAGTGGTCAGATCTAGAAGGTGATACCTCTTAACACCATCTGGATATCCTAAAAAGATGAAAGGCTTGGACTGACATTCTATAGCTTTGCATTTCTTCTTCGGTATGTAGGCCATGGCTGGGGATCTGAAAACCCTAAGGTGCTCAACATCAGATTTCTTTTTATGCCAAGCTTCAAAGGGTGTTATCCCTTTTAAAGCTTTGTGAGGAACCCTATTTTGAATATAGCAATAAAAATTGATGGCTTCAGTCCAGTACTATGGTGTTAAGGATTTGGAGTGAATCATATAGCTACCCATCTCTTTCAAGAACCTATTTTTGTGTTCTGCAACCCCATTCTGTGAAGGACTATAAGTGACTTTGCATTGCAAATCAATCCCCTCTATGGTGTAAAACTGATCAAACATGTTGCTGACATACTCCCCTCCATTATCAGTTCGAAGAACCTTGATGGATTTCTCATTCTATTTCTCAACAAGAGCCTTGAAGTTTAGAAATTTTTCAAACACTTCAGACTTTTGTTTGAAAAAATATATCCAAGTGTACCTAGAGAAATCATCAATGAAAGTGAGGATGTACTTGGCCCTTGTGAAAGATGGTTTGGGAAAGGGTCCTGATACATCACTGTGGACTAACTCCAAAGGTTGTAAAGCCCTCCAAGCTTTGCCTTTGTCAAATTTTGCTTTGGGATGCTTCCTAAGGGAGCACCCCTCACAAATTCCTTTTGAGAATTGGACATGAGGCAAGCCAATGACCATGTAATATTTGAAAAGTTGCTCAAGGTAGCGGTAGTTAAGGTGGCCAAACCACTTATGCCATAATTTGCTAACTCTATCTAAATGAGTCAGCAATGCTGTTGGAGAAGAATCAGGTGCAAAATGTGAGAAGGTGTTGTTAGGGTGTGGAGCTAAAAGCTTCACCAAAGGAGTGAGTTTGCAAGTTGCAGGAACTACACAATCACCGACATCGATTAGGAGCAACCGACGTTGGTCAGGAGTAGGTCAAGATATGCTGACGTCAGTCAGGGATCAGCCGACCTCGGTCACAAGCAAGCAGGTAGGAACTAATGTCGGTTACCTGTGCGTCCAGAATACTATTTTCGTGGACAGAATAGAATGTTTGCATGATAGATTTAAGTGATAGTCTTAAGTTTGCATCTCTATTTTGAGAAAGACTGAGTTGAGCCCTTGTTTAGATAGGTGCATCTGATAGTTGTAATTGCATAGCTCATGTTACCTAATATTATATATTGGGATAGATTTTCATAGCTCATTGGACAATAGAATTGGGACAGTACTGTATATTATATGTACATGTGAATCAATCTAAGTTGTTGGAGTTGATTGTAGCTCTTGAAGGAAAGAGATCTAGAGAGAGATCTATACATCTGAGAGAGGTGTGGAAGAAAAGAAGTTTCTTCAATTGTATTCCTTCTATAAAGAGTTTAATACAAGTTTTTAGGGTGGTTTCTTGTATCTATTGTTTCTTGTTATATCTTATTCTAGTTGCTTATCTTTCTAGTTGAATTCTATATTAATTGCTTGCATAAGTGTAATCAAGTTTGTTGGTTGATCCCCAGCAAAGTGGTATCAGAGCTCAGGTTCACTAACAAGTGGTTTAGATCTGTGTAGTGTGTATTGATTATAGGTTACAGAGATTTTTGTTTGAGTGGGAAAAGCAATGGCAGAAGAAAGCAAACTGAGAATGGAGAAGTTTAATGGCAAGAATTACCAATTGTGGAGATTGTAGATAGAGGATTATCTATATCAAAAGGACCTATACTTACCATTAGGTGGGATTGCAAAGAAGCCCATAGACATGGATGATGAAGAATGGGAAGTTCTTGACAGAAAGGCTCTGGGGTCTATAAGACTGAGTCTAGCATCTACTGTGATATCTAATTTATCACAAGCAAAGTCAATGGTAGAGTTAATATCTACTTTAGCAAATATATATGAAAAACCCTCTGCTTCAAATAAGGTTTATCTTATGAAGCAGTTATTCAATTTGCAAATGCATGAAGGTGGATCTGTGTCTAACCATCTAAATGATTTCCATGGAATTGTAAATCAATTAAGTTCAGTCAAAATTGTGTTTGATGATGAAATAAAAGCTCTATTAATCTTATGCTCATTACCAGAGAGCTGGCATAGCCTGGTAATGGTAGTTAGTAATACTGCTTCTAGCTCAAATATTTTAAAAGTAGATGATGTTGTGAGTGTTATCTTGAATGAGGAAATCTGCAGGAAAAGCACAGAGGAGGCATCAGGGAACACTTTAAATTTTGAGAGCAGAGGAAGGCAAAAAGAGAAGAGCAAGAAAGGGAGATCAAGGTCTAAATCAAAGATGAGAGGAAGATCCAAATCAAGAAATGGTAGGAGGACAGCCTGCTGGAATTGTGGAAAGATTGGGCACATAAGCAGAGATTGTTGGTCAAAGCCTAAAGAGGACAATCAGCACGAAGGAAAAGAAGAAGCAAAGGTTGCAAGTATTGCATAAGATGCTTTAATATTCTCTTTGCATAATAATATAGAATCTTGGGTGTTAGATTCTGGTGCATCTTTTCATGCTACCCCCAACAGAGCATATTTTAGTGACTATGTCCAAGGAGATTTTGGAATAGTGTACTTAGGGGATGATGAGCCATGTAGAATGATTGGCAAAGGTAAAGTTTAGCTGAAGATGTAGAATGGCAACACATGGGTGTTGAGAGATGTGATGCATGTTCCTAACTTGAAGAGAAATTTGATTTCTGTAGGAAAGTTAGGGGATGAGGGTTTTACAGTAACTCTCACAGTTGAAACATGGAAGGTTACCAAGGGTGCACTTGTGGTAGCCAGAGGTAAGAGAGAAGGTACTCTCTTTTTGTGTAATTTTATTACTAATAATTCTCCTTCTGTATTATCTACTTCAGATGTAGATGCAAGGATGTGGCATCACAGGCTTGGCCACATGAGTGAGAAGAGAATGTCAATTCTTAAGTCTAAAGGTAAGCTTTCAGATTTGAAAAGCATAGATGTGGATTTTTGTGAGCACTATGTTTTTGGGAAATAGAAGAGAGTAAGTTTTCTCAAGACTGGGTCAACAAAGAAGAGGCATAAGTTACAGCTTGTTCACATAGACGTGTGGGGACTAGCTCAAGTTACTTCAATTGGAGGATCACAGTACTATGTTTCGTTCATAGATGATGCTACAAGAAAGGTATGAGTCTATTGTATTAAAAAGAAATCTGATGTATTTGAAACCTTTAAGATTTGGAAATCTATGGTTGAGAATGAAACAGGCAGGAGATTGAAGTGCCTGAGATCTGATAATGGAGGTGAGTTCTATAGTTACAAGTTCAACTGGTATTGCTATATGCATGGAATATGTAGGCAAAGGACTATTCTAAGGACACTTCAAAAAAATGGAGTTGCTGAAAGGATGAATAGAACTATTATGGAGCGTGCAAGGTGTATGAGGTTGCATGCTGGGTTGCCCTTAGAGTTTTGGGTAGAAGCTGTGGATACAGCAGTGTACCTAATTAATAGAAGACCCTCTACAGTGCTGGATGGTGGAATTCCAGAAGAGGCATGGACAGGTAAAAAGGTAGATCTCTCATTTCTCAAAGTTTTTGGTTATGAAGCCTTTGTGCACATTGATAAGGAAAATAGAAAGAAGATGGATGCTAAGTCTATGAGGTGCACATTTATTGGCTATGGCTCAGGAGATTTTGGTTTTAGATTTTAGAATCTAGGAACTAACAAGATAATTAGGAGTTGTGATGTTGTTTTCAATGAAAAAGTGATGTATAGTGATCAGCTGAGGAAGCTGAATCAATCTAGGCAGAGCAATGGAGAATTGGACGAGGTGATAGTCTAAAATGAGCTCATGGGAATAAGTTATAATCACTTACATGAAAACACAGAGACCGACGTCAGTCAGGTAGGAACCAACATCAGTAGAATAGAAACTGATGTTGGTCAAACAGTGATCGACGTCAGCCAGCCAAGAACTGATGTCGGTCATAGGGAACCGACGTCGACCAGTAACAGGCCTAAAAGTGACTGAGGTCGGTCACTGTCAAATAATTTGGGCAGACAGCGTGTTGTGAATGAGTCTCAAACACCCATCAGGAGGTCAGAAAGGGTAAGTAAACCTCTAATTCGATATTCCCCTTCATTATTCTATTTATTGCTTACTGATGGTGGAGAACCAGAGAGTTTTGAAGAAGCAATACAGGTAGAGTCCAAGAATCAATGGGAGCGTGGCATGGTTGAGGAAATGGATTCCTTGAAAGAGAACCAGACATGGGATTTGGTTGAGCTGCCAGCAGGAAAGAAGACACTAAAAAACAAATGGACCTATAGATTGAAAGAAGGTGAGAATGGATAGATGAGATACAAGGCCAGATTGGTAGTGAAAGGATTTGCACAGAAACCAGGTATTGACTTTGGTGAGATTTTTTCTCCTGTAGTTAAAATGACTTCTATACAGACTGTATTGTCTTTAGTTGCTATTGAGGATTTGCATCTTGAGTAGCTTGATGTTAAGACAACGTTTCTTCATGGAGAGTTGGATGAAGAAAGATATATGGAATAGCTAGAAGGATTTGAGGTCAAAGGTAAGGAGAAGCTAGTGTGCAGATTGAAGAAAAGCTTGTATGGCCTCAAGCAAGCTCCAAGACAATGGTACTTGAGATTTGACAGGTTTATGACTGAGCATGGCTACAGTAGGTGTCAATCTGACCATTGTGTATATTTTAAGAGATTGGATAATAGTAGATATATTATTATGTTGTTGTATGTAAATAATATGCTAGTTACAGGATCACACATACAAGATATCTCTGAGCTTAAGGTGAAATTAACTCACACATTTGCCATGAAGGATTTGGGAGTAGCAAAGAAAATCCTTGGCATGAGTATCAAGAGAGACAGGAAAAATCACAGGTTGATTTTGTCTTAAGAGGATTATGTGATCAAGGTGTTGAAATGGTTTAATATGCAGGATGAAAAAACGATAAGCACACCTATGGCTGGACATTTTTAGTTAAGTAAAGAACAATGTCCTAATTCACATGATGAGGTAGAGTACATGAGAAAAGTTCCATATTCTTTCGCAGTACGAAGTTTAATGTATGCAATGGTTTGTACTAGACCAGATATTGCCCAAGCAGTGGGAGTTGTAAGTAAGTATATGGCCAATCCAGGGAAGGAACACTGGAAAGCAGTTCAGTGGATCCTTAGATATCTGAAAGGAACTAGCAGTAAGCATTTGTGCTATGATGGTTTAAATACTTCTCTACATGGTTATGTAGATTCAGATATGGCAGGTGATTTGGATGGCAGGAGGAGCACTACAGGATATGTTTTCACTGTAGGTGGAACAGTGGTTAGTTGGATTTCTAAGTTGCAGAAGGTTGTTGCCTTGTCAACTACAAAAGCGGAGTATATTGCAGTCACAGAGGCTAGCAAAGAGATGATATGGATGACACGGCTCATGGAAGAGCTAGGGAAGGAGCAAGAGAGTTGTAGATTGTATAGTGACAGTCAGAGTGTAATTCATTTGGCTAAGAATTCTGCCTTTCATTCAAGAACAAAGCATATACAACTAAGGTATCACTTCATACGACAGATATTGGAAGATGGTGAGTTAAAGCTGGAGAAGATCCATACAGATAAGAATCTCGTGGATATGCTAACCAAGCCGATAACAAAGGAGAAGTTGAATCTTCATTCAAATTCTGTTGGTCTTCATGATTGAGTTGAAGATAGAGGAGCTAGAAGATGTTGCTATACAGGTACTGGTCCAGCTATTTATCTCCAAGTGGGAGATTGTTAGGGTGTGGAGCTAAAAGCTTCACCAAAGGAGTGAGTTTGCAAGTTGTAAGAACTACACAGTCACCGGCGTCGGTCAGGAGCGATCGACGTCGGTCAGGATCAGGTCAAGAGATGCTGACATCGGTCAAGGATCGACCGATGTTGGTCACAGGCAAGCAAGCAAGAACCAATGTCAGTTACCTGTGCGTCTAGAATACTATTTCCGTGGACAGAACAAAATGTTTGCATGATAGATTTAAGTGATAGTCTTAAGTCCACATATCTATTTTGAGAAAGACTGAGTTGAGCCCTTGTTTAGATAGGTGCATCTGATAGTTGTAATTGCATAGCTCATGTTACCTAATATTATATATTGGGATAGATTTTCATAGCTCATTGGACAATAGAATTGAGATAGTACTGTATATTATATGTACATGTGAATCAATCCAAGTTGTTGGAGTTGATTGTAGCTCTTGAAGGAAAGAGATATATAGAGAGATCTATACATCTGAGAAAGGTGTGAAAGAAAAGAAGTTTTTTCAATTGTATTCCTTTTGTAAAAAGTTTAATACAAGTTTTCAGGGTGGTTTCTTGTATCTGTTGTTTCTTGTTATATCTTATTCCAGTTGCTTATCTTTCTGGTTGAATTCTATATTAATTTCTTGCATAAGTGTAATCAAGTTTGTTGGTTGATCCCCAGCAGGTGTATAACCTTACTTAGTGATCTACCCTACCCACTGCCACTGTAGTATTACTATGCAAATCCCTGATAGCCACTGAATTTGGTGAAAACTCAACTCTCATGCCTTGACCAATGTGAGTGATTTGGTACACTAATAGGAGATTGGTTGAAAGAAAAGAAACACTTAGAACATTATTGAATGTTCCTTCTTCCATTTCAATTGACCCTCTCCCTACAATGGAAACTGATGTGTCAACCCAAACTAATTAAATTCATGCTACAAGGCTTTAAAGATGAAAACTCAACTAGGGAAGAGCCCATGTGGTGAGAAGCACCTGAGTCAATGACCCATGAAGATATAGAAGCGACTGTAGCTAAAATGGCCTTGGCTTTTTCTTTCTCCTTACCCTTGCCTCTTGCCTTAGTAGAATCTTGGGTAGATGAATTCTTCTTGATGGACTCAGGAACACCTATGTTGTGCTTCTCTAGAAGATGAGTTAGGTGATCTATTTGTTTATTCATGCATTTATGTTCATCATGCCCTGTCTTTTTACAATAGGCACACTTAACCTTCTATTTCTTAGGTTTAGCATTGGAGGAGGAAGACTCAGTGTTGTTTTTGACAAGATTATTGTTTTCTTTCTTCTTCTCCTGGTCCTTGTTCTTTTTCTTCTTCTTTTTTGTTGAAGTTTTATCCTTACCATTTCCAGATATCAAAGATTGGGGTTGAGTAGACTTCATTGTGCCCATTTGAATTAGCTTATCTTTCTCCCTAGTCAAGTCAGCAATGAATGAATCCAAAGAAGGCATTTTCTATGTAGTGCCAAGGGCACTTTTTGTGGCATGGAAAGTGGAGACAAAGACTGAATAGCTTAAACCTAACTTTGCGAGAATAGAAAGGATGAGTTGATCATATTTTTTCTCTATCCCACATTCTTTCAATTACAATCTAAGGGCCTTAAACTTAGTGAAGAAGTCCTGTAGGGTGTCAAAGTTGCTAAGACTTAGACTTATGAGTTTATTTTCGAGCTCATGACCTCTCATCTCATCAAGCTTCTCAAATAAGGTTTCTAGATTGTCCCATATGCCTTTGGGAGTCTTAGAGGATTCTAAATGGAAGATAAGTTTTGGAGAGATGGACAAGCTCAGTAATTCATAGGCTTCATCACTACGGTTTTACCACTTGACCTTTTCAGCATTAGTGTTGGGTTATACTTCAGTACCCATGGTGATCCTATACAGCCCTTTACTTCTAAGAATGATTGGCATTTGAACCTTCCATTCATGATAGTTGAAGCGTGTTAGGAGTTTAAGTTGAAAAGAATCCATTTTAAGCTAAATTTAGGTGAAGTTGTGTTGATTTCAAGTTGTGAAATTATGCAAAAAGGAGAATGAAAGCAAAGATTGCAAGTGCTGAAAAGTAATCACACCCCCCCCAAAATGTTGACCCCCCCAAATATGAAATTGCATGCTAAAAATACATCAGGCTCAGCTGAAAATACATCTTAGAGCAATCAGTGCAAGACTATAAGCAAACAGGATGTCGGACTCAGCCAAAAATGTGTCCCAAGAGACCCATTTTTTTTAGCACTTTATAAAGTAGTGTGTTTTTGACAATTATCTAGCCTAAGTTGTAGATAATTGAAAACTAAGCACTTTTTAAAAATATGGCACTCGAATCTGAGCTACCATTTACAAGATTTTAAAGTTTTAATTTCCCATAAACTAGTAATTTTGCAAAAAAATAGCACTAAAACATTAAAAAAATCCCTGTTTTGAGAGAGAAAGTGGCCTTCCAACCACTCATTGGACTCGGCATGGAGCAAGGAATCCAAAAGAGTTCTTTGTGAGGGGGAATTGGTCTCCTACTAATCTGGGCCTCACCCTTCGTCTTCGACAGGGGAAAACTCAAGGTTTAATTAAAACCCCCAAATTCCCAAAACTTAAAATTGTTCCTAAAAATTCATTTCTTACTCAATTTGACTGAAATAAATTTTGAACAATCAAATTTCAATTGAGAATTTAAGAACAAAGACAGATTTACCAATCAAACTGCCTATTGAGGGCCCACATGAGGCGCCAAAGTGAAAAAGAGCGCCATTTTCAAAAAGACAGCAGTTTGGACTATTTTCGTTGATTTTCACTTGTTGTTTGACTGCTCCACGCAGGTGTATAGCCAAGGATCAAGTGTACAGAGAGCAGGTCTATTTAACAGAATTCCCAATGCCCTTTTTCTGTTGTTTAGCAGCCAAGGTGAAACATCAACATGAAATGCCAAAGCTTGGAGGAGAGTGTGACTACGCAGGTGTACGGACCGTACGGTCCACGCCAGTCTTCAAGGCAGATTCCAAACCTAAACTTCACACTTCAAGATCAGTTTCACACCATACATTAAACACCAACATTCAACAAAATATCCAAACACCTGGGTTTAGGAGATAAGCGCCAAAGTGGAAGAGATGACTTTTCAAGAGACACCAGGCCGTACGGATCATGCAGCGTTCAAGAAAACTTAAGAGGTTCTCCACATGTTAGATGCCAACACACTAGTTTTTCAATGCGAGCTTTCCAATAACATCAATGACGTTCCAAGAAAACTTGCAAATTATTTTCACACAGGTATGCTCATATACTTCACACAGAGAATGAGTCAAACCTACAAATCTACATCAAGGCTTATATGCTAGTACAAACATAATGCATGCAAATAACAAAATTGAAGATCTTTTGCAAGCAAAAACCTCAAGATTTTAGAATAAACTAATAGCATAACCAAACACATGATTAATGGGGTGGCTCTGATACCATATCGGAGTTGTTGCCAGGGTCCGAATAATGCGAATGCAATGGTCAAGTGATCACACGAGACGAAGCTGGTGCACACCACAAAGAAGCTAAAGCAAAGTGAAATCACTAAAAGAGATAATTTACAAAAGACAAATAGGAGTAAAACTCAATATTCAATTAACTTAAGATGGCCAAAGTGAAGAATACATATAGGAGAGCACGTAACTCCTCCACAAAAGGTGGTCAAAGCACCCCAAGAATAGACTGTAACTCCTCCATGAAAGGTGGTGACAAGTTGCTAAGAATAGAGAAGTAACTCCCATACCTAGAATAGCCGGTCAAAGGAGTTACTTATGACATTCTTATGACACCTATGACACATCTATGACACACATCTCCACATAAGCTAGCTTATCCCACGAATGTAGGAAAACTCCATGTATGCACAAATATATAATATTCCCTAATTAAATAATAGGGAAAAATAAAAACCTACACTAACAACATCTTTATTTATAGTAAAAATTGGGAAGACCACTTGCAACATGTGAAATAGGTACTCTCAGTTCTTGAACAACATCAATTATATGCTAAACCATCCAAATGTGCTTTTGGAGTTTAATAAGTGGAATATTTGGGTCATATTATATCACATGAGGGAGTAAAAGTTGATCCTAAAAAATTCAAGCTATCATGGAGTGGCAGAGTCCCAAGACACTCAAGCAACTAAGGGGATTTTTGGGGCTATCTAGTTACTATCATAGGTTTCTCAAACACTATGGTAGTATTTTAGCACCACTCACTTCTTTGTTTAAGAAAAAATCCTTCTAGTGGAATGATATAGCTACTAAGGAATTTGAATAGCTGAAAATTGCTTTGTGCACCACTCTGATATTGGCTACTCCATATTTTTATAAAACTTTTGTGGTTGAATGTGATGCATGTGGATATGGTATGGGTGTAGTACTCATGCAAGAGGGTAGGCCCATTGCCTTTTAAATTCATCAATTGAATGTTAAAAATTGGCTCAAACTCAACTATGAGAAAGAGATGCTAGCTATTCTACACGTAGTCAAACAATGGAGACCTTATCTATTGGGTCATCACTTTTAAGTAAAGATTGATCACGATAGCCTTAAATATTTTTTTGGAACAACGATTATCCTCTAAATAAAAAAAGGATGATGAAAATGTTAGGCTTTAATTTTGAAATAGTCTACAAGAAAGGAAAAGAAAATATGGTGGCTAATGTATTATCTAGGTGAGATGAACCAGTTGAGGCATTGTTATGTGCCTTGACTATTTGGTAGGTAGACTAGCTCAAGAAAACAAGGTAAGAATGGGAGAATGATAGTGCTACCCATGTATTGATTCAAAATATACAACAGGGTTCAAAAGGGATTAAAAATTTTACATGGAATGGGAATGCAGTATGTTATAAAGATAGATTATATATGTGTCAGAATTATCTTTTTAAACAAAAAATACTTCAAGAACTTCATGCATATCCACTTGGTGGTCACTCAGGTTTTTTGAAAACCTATCATAGAGTTTAGAAGGATTTTTTTGGGGAAGGAATCAAAGGGAATGTATATAAATATGTCATTGAATGTATGGTTTGTCAGTAAAATAAAGGTGAAACCATTAAAATCCTAGGTCTTTAATAGCCCTTATCCATCTTTAATTAGTGATGGGAAGACATGTCTATGCATTTCATTATTAGGTTACCATGATCTAAAGGTATAATTGTTATCATGGTTGTTGTGGATATAATCAAAAAGTATGCTCATTTTTGTTATTTATCTCAACCATTGCTATCCAATACAATAGCTTCTACCTTTCTCAATATAGTTCAAAAATTACATGGTACTCGTATGATTATTATTAGTGATTGAGATCCCATATTCACTAGTAATTTTTGGACATAATTATCAACATATTTAGGAACCTAATTGGCTCATAACACATCGTATCATCCTTAAACCAATGGACAAATTAAGGTATTCAACAAGTGTTTTTAAGGGTACCTTTGTTTCTTTGTGTCAAATAAACAAGATAAATGGGTTTAGTGGCTGCCCCTAGCTGAATGGTGGTATAATACTTCAAGGAATAGTTCATCCAAAATGTCTCCTTTTATGGAATTATATGGATACCATCCTCCATCCCTCACTTCAACCTTGAAGGCCCACCCAAATGTGTGTGTAGTGGAGGAACACCTTCAACAATAGTAGGAAGTCCTTGATAGTTTGCATGAAAATTTAGCTTTGGCCCATAATTACATGAAGCAACAAGCAGATAAACACATGAGTGAGAGGAATTTTTAAATTGGTGATTGGGTATTTGTTCACTTATAACCATAGAAATAGATGTCCTTGAAGTAACCAAAAAAGGATAACAAGTTATCTCCCAAGTATTATGGTCCTTATTAGATCTTGCATAAAATTGGTAGTGTGGCCTACAAGCTAGAATTTCCTCCATCCACTCGCATTCATCTAATATTTCATGTATCTTTCCTTAAGAAGGTCATTATACATAGAGTTTCCACTCAAACTAAATTACCAAAATTATATGAGGAAGGGAGAGTTATTCTTGATCTTGAATCAGTCCTTCAAATGCACACTAAGAAGCTACGATCCAAAATGATTATTGAGTATCTGATCAAATGAAAGAATTTGCCTTCTGAAGATGCCACCTAAGAAGATGAAGCCTTGATGAAATAACATCCAAGATTGATTCAATGTTGAGGAAAACATTATTTTGAAGGGGATGAACATGTTATGCCCTTAACTATTGGTCTATCTAGGGATATGTGTAACTGACTTATGGCTTGCATAAACATTTTTAATATTATTTTACATTTCTGTATGCACACATATGTTTAGTAGGTTGGCCTATGGGTTGTCCATGGCCTTGGTAGAATATATATAGGAGGTAAGGTTAGTTGTTCTTCATCATATTGGAGTATTCATTTATTGTTGCAAACATTTTGGAGGTTGCCCCCTCGAAGTGGCTTATATATTATTCATATTTTCTATTATATTTCCATATCATTATGATCTATTGTTGTTATTATGCTTATTTGGTGAAGTAATATAATTGCAATGACTATGGTTATGATGAATGGATAATGTGGTTGACCATGGTGGGATAAAATGTGGTCTAGGTATAGATAGAGATTATGTTATGTTATGGAGCCTATATCAAAATTACAATGTATTTTTAAAATATTGTACATTAAAAATGTATTTTACACTCTATATATTCTCATCAACATGGGGTATAACTCCAGATCAACACCGACATGAGGTGCAAATCCAAACAAACACCAATATTGGGTGCAAATTTGGATGAATGCTGACATGGGGTGAATCTATGGATGGAAATTGGTGTGTTGTGATTGTACACTTGTATAATTTGGTCAAGTGTATGTATGATGTGGGTGAGCATTAGTATTATGTGATCAAATGTCGATGTGATACGAGAGAGTGCTTATGCGATATGGGAGAACACCAATGTTTTTGATGTATTATTGATATATTATAGATGGATATATATACTATAGGTGATGCATTAGAATATTAAAAAAAAAGAAAAATTGAGTTGTGAAAAGAAAGAATAGAGTGTGTGAATTTAGGTGAAAAATTAGGAGGGTTTATAGAGCACAACTCCAAACAATATTTATGCATTGTAATTGTGAGAAGATTGATCTGAGAGTGAATTATACTCTTGTGGCTTGTAATAAAATCTAAGAAATTGTTTCTTGGTATATGTAGCCAATATTGAGTGAACCACATTAAATCTAATCTTCTTGTTGTGAAATTTTTATTTATGTTCTTTATGCATCCCTATTTATAGATCTTATTATTGTGATTCTATGAAATTATCTACATTAATTTTTGATTTATTCCTAGAAATTGGTATCAGAGCTTCATGTTGTATTTGATGAAGTGTTGATTCATAGGAAGGGTTATTTGTTTAAGTGGGAGCTATGACTGATGATAATAAATCAAATGTTGAAAATTTTAATGAGAAATATTTTGGTCTATGGAAGATGTAGATGGAGGATTATCTCTATCAGAAGGACCTCCATGCTCCACTGGTAAGAAAAGTGAAGCAACCAGTGGATACATCAGATGAGGCTTGGGAGATGCTTGATAGGAAAGCACTTGGGGCCATTCAATTATGCCTTATATCTTCAGTCACATTTAATATATCATAGGAAAATAGCACATAAGGTCTCATGAATGTGTTATGGAAGTTATATGAGAAACCCTCTGCTTCAAATAAAATATTTTTAATTAAAAAGTTATTTAATTTGAAGATGTTTGAAAATAATTTAGTTGCTAATCATTTGAATGAATTTAATATCGGTGTGAGTATGTTGAACTCTCTAAAAATTGAATTTGATGATAAGTTAGAGCTCTAATTATTTTATGTTCCTTACCATAGAGTTGGAATGACCTGGTAATGGTTGTGACCAACTTGGTCTCTAACAATGCCAAGTTGAAGTTTGAGGATGTCAAAAGAGTAATCCTTAGTGAGGAAATGTGATGGAAAACCTCTACGAAAACATATACTTTAGGTAATGCTTTGGTGGTGGAGAGTAGAGGGAGACAAAAGTATATAGGAAAAGGAAAGTGTGGATAGTCAAATGCTCAAGGAAGGTTAAAATCAAGGAGCAAGATGGCATGCTGGCATTGTGGAAAGCTAGGGCCTGCAAAGAAGGATTGTTGGGCTCGATAGAACAAGAATATCAATCAAGAAGACAATAAGGAGGTGAATTTTGCAATAGGTAATGTTTTTCAGGATTCATTAATTCTCTCCATAGATAATATTTTTGAGTCTTGGGTTTTATATTCAAAGGCTTCTTTTCATGCTACACCACATAGGCATTATTTTATTGATTGTGTTTAAGGGGATTTTGGACATGTTTATCTTGGAGATGGTGAGCCTTTCATCATAGTATGAAAAGGAAGTGTTTAGATAAAAATGTAGAATGGGAACACTTGGCTACTGAAGGATGTCAAGCATGTGCCAAAATTGAGATATAATTTAGTATATGTAGGGTAGTTGGGTAGTGAAGGTTACATGGTGAGTTTTATAGTAGATTCTTGAAAGGTGACAAAGGGTGATCTTATGGTAGCAAGAGGTAATAAGGTTAGTACCTTGTATTTATCAAGTCATTTTTACTATTTTAATTTGGTTGCTACAAATGTAAATGCAACTTTGTGGCACAATAGGCTCTATCACATGAGCCAAAAGAGGATGCAAATTTTGAAGGATTAGTTACCCAAATTGTAAGGGTCTAATTTAGATTTATGTGAAGACTATGTATATGGAAAGTAGAAAAGGGTGAAGTTCCTCAAGGTTGGACTGACGAGGAAGGAAAACAAGTTGGAGCTGGTTCATTTAGATGTATGGGTGCCAGTTCAGGTATCTTCTATTGGTGGGTCATCTTATTATGTCACTTTTATTGATGATGCAAATAGGAAATTTTAGGCGTATGGCATTAGGAGAAAATATGATGTCTTTGATAAATTTAAAATATGGAAATCCTTGGTTGAGAATGAAATATGTCTAAAGTAAAAAGGTCTTAGGTCAGATAATGATGGAGAATATTGCAGCAATGAATTTTTTATGATTATTCTAGGAATGGAATTCAAAGATAAAGGATAGTTATAACAACTCCATAGCATAATAAAGTGTTAGAAATAATGAATATGACTATCATGGAGCATGCTAGGAGCATGAGGTTGCATGTAGGACTACCCCTTTAGTTTTGGGTAGAAGCTGTAAACATGATATTATATCTAATCAATAGAGGACATTCATCTACCTTGGATGGAGGCATACCTGATGAATCTTGGTTTGGTAAGAAGGTTGATTATTCTTTTCTTAGAGTATTTGGCTATGAATCTTTTGTTCATATTGATAAAGATGATAGGACCAAGTTAGAGGCTAAGTCAAAAAAATTCACCTTTATTGGTTATGGTGAGAATGACTTTGGTTTCTAGATTTGGAGTCTTAAGGATAAAATAATATTTTGGTCTAGGGATGTTATCTTTAATGAAAAAGTCATGTATAAAAAATAGCTGCAAGATCAAAAAGAGGATACCAGAAAAGAGTACACAATGTTGGAGGACATTTCAGATGATAAAGTGTCCAAGAAACTATTTTAGGCACCTACTTGACAAGAACCCAAACTCCTATGGTGAGAAGGTCTTCTAGGGTAAGAAGGGAACCTAAATGTTTTTCTCCATCTCTTAATTATTTATTACTCATTGACAATGGATAGCTAGAGTGCTTTGAAGAAGCAATGTAGGTAGATGTCAAGAAGAAGTGGGAAAAAGCAATGGATGAGGAGCACCAGTCTCTCATGGAAAATTAGACTTAGGATTTGGTAAATCCCCCTAAATGTAAGATATCATTGCAAAATAAGTGGGTGTACAAAATTAAAGAGGATGATGGAGGAAATAAAAATTACAAGGCCCAATTGGTGGTAAAAGGGTTTGTATAGAAGAAGGGAATTGATTTTGATGATATTTTTTCCTTAGTGGTAAAGATAACTTCTATTAGGACTATTCTTGGGATAGTGGCAGCGAAAGACTTGCACTTAGAGCAACTAGATTTCAAAACTATAAGAACTTGTGGCTTTGTCAATCATAGTGGTTGAGTATGTTGCTACCACTGAGGAAAACAAATAGATGATTTGGTTATAGTAATTTCTTGAAGATTTGGGGCATAAGTAGGAGGAAAGGAAGCTATATAGATATAGTTAGAGTACTATACATCTAGCAAAGAACTATGCTTTCCACTCTAAGATGAATCATATATAGTTGAGGTACCATTTTATCAGGATAACTTTAAGGAAGAAAAGTTAAAGTTGGAGAAGATTCATACAAGTCAGAATCTTATAGACATGATGACCAAGGTAGTCATAATAGAAAAATTGAAGTATGTTCAATTTTAGTTGGCCTTCACAAATGATAGTGAAGGGTTGAGAAACCTTCTCAAAGGAAATCAATCTCCAAGTGGGACATTGTTATGTTGTGGAGCCTATTTCCAAATTACAATGTATTTTTCAAATACTATACATTAAAAATATACTATACACTCTTTATATATTCTTAACAGCATGGGGTACAACTTTAGACAAATGCTAACTTGGGGTGTAACTTTGGATGAATGATTACATGGGGTGTAACTATAGATTAATGTTGACATGGGGTGTATCTATGGATGGGAATCAATGTGTGATAATCATACACCTATATAATGTGGGAAAGTTTCTATGTAATGCAGGTGAGCATCAGTGTAATGCAAGTGAGCATCGATGTGATACAAGTGAGCACTTGTGTGATGTGGGTAAACATCAATGTTGTTGATGTATTATAGATGGATATATATACTACATGTAATATATTAGGATATTTAAAAAGAAAAAAGAAAAAATGAGTTATGAAAAGAAAGAACAGAGTGTGTGAGTTTAGGTACAAATTTAGGAGGGTTTGTAGAGCACAACTCCAGACTGATCTGAGAGTGGATTGTACTCTTGTGGCTTGTAATAAAATTTGAGCAAGTGTTTTTTAGTGGATGTATCCCACATTGGGTGAACCACGTTAAATTTGGTTTTCTTGTTGTATAATTCTTATTTATATTCTTTATGCATCTCTGTTTATAGATCTTATTATTTTGATTCTATGAAATTATTCTACATTAATTTCTAATTTATTCCTAATAGAATGATAATGGGGAAGGACAAGGGACATTAATTTAGGCTTGATGGGGTTGAGGTTTGAAGGTAGGCAAGAAACCATTTATAGGACCCATAAAAGGATCTTGTCCTTGTTGGCAAATAGGTATTATTATATGAGAACTAGTTTCAAATCCATGTGGGTAAATGATGAATGGGTGATGGTAGACTAAGGTGAATGTGGATTGGGATTCTGGATTAGGTATAGTATTTTGGAAAAGTAATTCTAAATTATTGAATGAATGATAGACATGATAGACTGAAAGGACTATGATATTAAACTAAGATCATAGTTCAAGTTGATGGCATGATAGGTGCTAACAATATATATATACAATGCATAGTTTCAAGCTAGAAAAAGGATGGGTATTCAACTAGTGCCTAGATTCAAACTAGGAAGACAAAAATTAGATGGGTGCTAGTTATAAATAGGCAAGATGGATAGATAGAGATGACTAGATGCTAGATTGAAACTAATAATGTGATAGTTTTTTAACAAGGTATTGATTGAGTAGGAAATTTAATAGAGTAATACATGATAGAATATATTATGGTGGACTAGAGTGATAGGATGATATGTAAGGATAAAAAAAGAAATATCTCAATCCTTGGACTGATTTGCTCAAAGTGGGATGGATATAATATTATGTGATAAAGAGTAGATGGGGATATATAGAGGGATCAATGTTGATTGGAGATCAAGACAAGTCTATGATGATGAATTGATGATTAGGGGTATGATGAGTATGATTTGGGTAAGTGTATAAGCCAAAGGCCAACTAGATGTATGAGTTTGAGTGTGTATGCTGTAAAGTTTTCAAATAACATTGGTCTTCCAAAACACTCAAAAAAATTAGGCAAACCACCATCCTATGACTAGTAAACTATCTTTGGGAGTTAGCTTGTTTACTTCACCTTCTAATGGCTTCATGGGTGAGGCTATAGGCTGGTAACTCATTACAAAATCTCCCAAACCTTCTCAACCTCATCTACACATAATGTTCATTATGGGAGCTAATACTGACTCTAAAAATAAGCTGCCTATTATGATCAAAGGTCCTGCTAGGTTTGACTAGCTCTCTAAGGGTGTCCTTTTAATATACATGAAGGTATTATGGGGCCTAATCCCATGTAGGGTGTTGTCTCATGTTTTGGTCAGAGATTTAATTATTTACCTTCCCAAAATACTTGTATGGGGTCAACCACTTGGCCTAATGACATTACCCTAATTTTTAACCTTTTTCAGGTACATAGAAGGTGGGTTTGTGTATGGTGGTGATATTTTATAATCATAATCCCCCTAGTACTATGACAAGTGCATGGGAATCAATTCTATGTCACGTTTACCCTTAAAGAAGAAAATAATGGGAGGGTTTGTTAATGGTTTTTGATCCTCTAAGACTCATCACAAGGATGTAGGGAGGAGAGCATACACCATTGTATCCCTCAAGATTTACACACGGGCAGTCAAAAAACTAATTAACTAATTGATTAAGTGTGATATATATAAAATATATATACAAGATGGTTTTAAAAATACCAAAGTCTTTGACTGGTGTCTTGTAAAATAATCAATTACTAATTTGATTTGGAAATTTTAATTGTTAGACTTAAGGGACAACCCGAGAAATAAATTTTAACATTTGATCCCCTATAAGCAACCCAATCCGATGAAGATAGTTGATAAGCCCTAAGGATGGCTATACAACCTATATTTCTATTTATCTTAGTTACATGTCCTATGCTTGTCTTGGATACAATTGTGGCTAAACCACTATTCTTCTCTATTTACATATTTGAACCTATAGTCACCAAAGATCCAATATTGCATTTTATATGCATAAGTTTACAAATTATATGAGTTTGGGAAAATACAAAAGATAGTATATAGTTAAAAAATATAACTTGACTGATTCATATATTTGATAAACAAAAGCAATATGAAATTTTAGAATGATAGCTTTATGTATTCGACATCATATTTGAAAATGATTCAATAACTATAAATATTAATATGATATTGTAAAAATACAAAATCATTTTTTTATTTATAATATTACCTTGCACAACCGTAAAAGAAATATTTGTATAAAATAATATAACAATTCAATCCTTAATTAATATATATTTTTAGCCGTGCCTAGTAATGTCTCATCAAAATTCCTTGGTTAATTGTTTGTCTATTAGGATGTCACCAACAATTCCCAAAATTGAGAATGAGATAATTATACTCAAATCATATTTTAAACTAGAGATAATTATACTAAAATAATATTTTAAACTATGTGAAAGTATTAACTATGTTTAAACATAGGATTATTGATACCAAAAAAAAATGTGTCAAAATTCAAAAGTCAAATTGGGCTAATATCTAATATACTTATGCATAGAACCAATAACCAGAAATAAATAATTTTGATTTAACTAATCTTGATCAGAATTATGAGATTTAGTGAATTCAAACAAAATGCATAATAGTCATATTAGCATATGTATATGCTAAACTACTAATGTGTAAAGCATGTTAAAAAAGACAAAATTGTTAATATAAAAGTGTCTAAATAAATCATATGACCAAGTTTTTTTTTTTTTGAAAAAAAAATAAAAAACCACATTTTTAAAATTAAAACCATACTGAGAATAGTAGTATTAAATCAATAATATTTTATTCAATACTTACCAAATTTCAAAACCATAAAATGTTATGTAAAGCTAAATATGAGACACTCATAAGTCATATATATTTTCATGAAATTCCATATGAGTGAAGAACAATTTACTAAAACACAAGACAATTTTGTAAAGAAAGTAAATTTGTTAGAAGTTGGAAGCCACAAATTCTCCTTCAACCTGACCTATAACTTTGAACAAAAACTCACTCAAAAGCACAAATTATCAATTTCAAAAAGAGGGATCCCACTATGGTCACTAAATTTAATGCAATTATTTTGTCTAAATAAATTGATTTATCCAATTTTTTTAGTTTTCTACACAAAATTTCAGCATACATCTAATTAAATAAAAATACAATTCAAATGAAAAGATTATACATGCATTATGCTTGTATTTTCAAAAAAATTATGCTCCAAACAAGATTAAAACAAAAACAATACCAAGATGAAAGATTATTAGATTTGGTGTTGGATTGCTTCAAATAGACTCATATTTTATGATAGCATGATATTGGCTTGATAAATTGACTCATGGATAATGGATTATTAGAGTATTATGGACTTGAGCAAATTATTGGATGGACAAATAGATGTTTGCCTTATGCACATTAAACTCATTATTTAGAATGGAGGGAATCATGGATTTAAATAGCTATGAATGGAGATTTTAAAATGAATTAAAAATTCATTTGAAGCCTTTAGAGAAGAAAACGCTAATGAGGAAGGAGGGAATTCTAACGAATTTTAAATTCCTTAGAATTATCTAAAGATAGAACTCTTTAGAGAAGGAGAAGGGTGGTTGAGAATTCTATATTCCATTAGTTAAAATAATAATGATTAGGGGAAGATTAAACTAAAGTAGAAGAAGGGTTACATAAGGAGTAGAGGTAGGCTTGTAGGAAAGCCTAAGAGTAGGTAGGTAGGTGGGTTATAAGAATTTTAAATTCCCAAATATAAGACAAGTGGGATTAGTTAGTGTATAATTGGGACTTAGGTGGATTAATTGGTTTGTGGGGTAGGAATAAAGTTAATATATGTAGAATAATGGAAAGGGGTATTAGACAAAAGACAAGGAGGATTAATAAGGATGAATTAAACAAAATTGAATAAGACTAGTTATGGTAGTGTTGAAATTAGTAAGCCAATGAGGGAAAACAAATTTAGATGCATACATATAGTTCTTGGGTCTAAGAATGTGGATTGTGCAATTATGGGGAGGTTCTTTGTCCACGATGATTTTTTAGGGATTCCATTATCTTAAAATAAAACTGTAAATAATATTATGATACTTCAATAATTGTCTTATGATTTCTATAAAATAAATATACTCTTCCAAACTCTTTTTTAATTATTTATTAATAAAAATTTGGATTAATTAAATTTATTTATTTTTTAATTTTAAAATGTATTATACATAATTAAATGTTTAAGGATATATGTATTCCATTTTAATGCAAAACCCATTTATTCATTATATAATTTATAACGAGTACCCCTACCTTTTGATTGAAGAAAGAAATCATTGGATTCTCTAACATGACATTTAATAATCACTTTTTTCTTGAATACACATTTCTTTGATGACATTTCAATCAAAAATTAGTGACATGGCTTGACCACCACATATCCAATGGTCACCAAGTCAAGTCGAATCAATTAAATGAGTTTGTGTGTACTCAAAGTTTAGAGTAAACTCAAATGAAAATTTATTATCTTCTAGCATTTTTCTCTTTCCTGAGAAAGAGTACCTATGAAAATAATGCAATATACCAAGTTAAGTGAAGTTAATTTAATAATATTTTTAATTTCTTTGCCTTTATTTTCATTCACAGAATAATATCTAGTGAAGGATGATAATTGCATCTCTCTTTCTCTTTACGTAGTGTACGATGATTTAAATGATTTTTTATGTTGTCCACATTGTGTCTGTGTATTTCTATGTTGTTTTCACAAACATCTTTTATTTTATAAATTTCATATGAAAGTTCCCAAATTAATTTTTTTTTTCCTTTGCCTCCATGTTTTGTAATATTGTCAAGACTCGTGATAGGGGAAGGGGACTATTAGTTGGGACTCCCAATCTCAGGGTTTCACATCTATATTATGTCACATTATGTTAAAAATGGATTTAGATAGTTTAAAATTTTAAAGTTTCACAATGTCATCCAAGAAATAAATTGACGCTCTATAAATTTATACAATGAAGTTTCAGAGAAATGTAAATTTTAAAACATATTTTTAGTTCGATCGGTCATTGGGACTAAAGGGACCCATAATTAGGACCCAATATAAATTTTAATCAAAAACATTATTTTATCATTGGCTTATAATTTTAACATGTAAGCCACAAACCAAAATACATACATGTGATTAATATGAAACAAAGTGTCATATTGAAATATGTATGAATCATTAATGCAGAAGGGAACAACATTTTCCAAATGGCTCAGTGAGTTTTTATCCATTAATGTGGTAAGTTAATGCCACCATGTGCACTACCAAATGTCATCTCTCCCTATCTATTCATGTACCTCCTCCCCTAAAATTCATGGAACCTATTAAAAAATTATCAACCATGTTGCATTACATAGAGGAATTTTAATCAGCAAAATGGAGGGATGAAAGTGCATGCATAGGTGTGTTTCCTTTAACTAAACCCAGAGTAGTGTTTTTTTTTGTTTTTGCTTGGTTGTTATTTTTATTGTGCCTTATATGTTCATATTTTTTACTACGTGCATTCACATCTAAGTAAATTTTTACTAGTATGTTAATGGAATGACATAGTTATTGTTCATATGTTTTCCATTCAGTTTGTTATGTTATTTATTCAATTTGAACATGGGATGGAAAATGTGTGGCTAATTAATGTAGAAGCCACCACCATTTTCCACATGGATAGATAGGTTTTTTTCCCATTAATATGTCAAGTTAATTATTTCTTGCATGCCAGTAATAAACATTCATAGTTATTTATATTTTTGTGTGGCTGGTATGGCTATTATGTTTTGTATGTTCCTATTTTTGACTGTGTGCCTTATGCATTCCTATTTTCTTTGTTGTGTTTTTTATGTTCAATTTTTATTTAGTGTGACTTCACATATAAGTAAATGTTTACTAGTATATTAATGGAGTGATGGTATGTTACACCAAAAAATGTGTCTACCTAAATTTTCCATGGACCTCATCCCCTCAAATAGCCATGGAACTTACTTGAAAGTTCTTGACCATGTAGTGTTTCATAGAGGAATTTTGTCGACAGAATGGAGGGATGAAAATTATTGTTATTGTGCCTTCTATATTCATGGTTTTTTTTATCGTACCTTCACATCTAACTAAACATTTACTAGTATGTAAATGCAATGATGACATGTTACATAAAGGTGTGTTTCTTGTAAATGAACCTAAAACTATGCTATTTTTCTTTTCACAAACCTATTATTGTTATTGTGCCTTCTATGATCATATTGTGAGACAATTTTTAGAGGGTAAAAAAGTGGAAAGCTTCTCCCTAAAGGATTTTCATATTTTAAGCACTATGATTCATGTGAGTACTGAATCTTTTCAATTCTCTGATCTACTTGAGAAATCAGTTATAAGAAATAGTAATGATAAGAATCAAGATCTGATTCATTACATTTATCCTAAAACCATAGATGTTTATTGGTATTTACCTAAGATAGATCTTAGTGAAGTCTAAAAAATGAATTTATTTAAACAAAAAATTCAACTGAAAGTTTCATTTAAAAATTTTACATTGTAAGGACTTATGCTTGGTAACCTAGATGGAAATATTTAAAAAAAAAGGTTACAAATTTGTCCATATTGGCCAACTAGAATGGACTATAAGCCCTCTATTCTGGCAAGCTTAGATGTTCCTATTTTCTTTATCTTGGTTGATAGTCATATGAACAATATTGCACAAGCTATGTTAGGATCCATCAATGATAATGTGCATGATAGGAAATTCCCCTGTAGGGTTTACCCAAATTTCAAGGTAGATATAGAAGATCCCATTGTGTTTTAAATGTTGAAATGTATCCTATAGTTTGAAAATCTAGATATGGATCTTAAATTGATACCCTTTAGTATTATCACCCTATGGATCTTTTGTGAATGTAATATCTAATAATTCCTTATAATTATACCCAAAAGGTTCCAGCTAGTGTGGTGATAATTCTTGGAACCAAGACTACTAATGACAAGTAAACATAATCCAAATTAACTTTGAAAGTCTTTATTTTCTTAAAGATGGGTAACAAGCTACATCAAGTGTATTTGTAAGCCACATAAAAAAAAAACTACGTACAAACCTAAACTTACCATAAGACCTTAAAAATAAGATGAAGGAAGATGTAATTTCACCCTCCTAGAATGGATTGGCCAAGAAACTAGTAGTCATATAGGAGAAAGCTCTAGGAATTTTTTTATTAAAGAGATCACAATCTTTAAGAAAGCCTCCTGATATAACAAGATTAGAGGCATTAAAAACTATTAGACTCCCTCATAGGAAATTAAATTCTCATAATCTGACTAGACTGACTACCACTGTCTCCCACATTTTGATGAACAAAATCCATATGCCAACTTGGAAGATAACCATTTTAGAAACCACCTAGATTGTGATGCATGCATGAGTTATACCCAAAGAATGAAAAATGTCATGCATATCAATATGTTCAGAGGAATACAGTCTAAACCTAAGATTCTTCCTAGATAAAAAGATATAAAAATGTTAACTACCCTAATAAAAAAACCATTGGAGTAGAAGTCAAGTACAACATCTTAGAATCTATGGGATGGTTTTCCCTAATACAATTCTATGTTAAGTTCATGGCTGATAGACAATTTGTTGTGAAACATGATCCCACTAAGGTTGTTTCATGAGGAAGGCATAACTTTTCAATTGGAAGATAATTGAATTAGTGTAATTTTGCTCTTATAAACCTAGCAAAAAACATTGATGACTTATATATTGAAATCATAGAGATGAAAAATAACCTAGACAAAACCATAGGGACATTAGAGAAAAAACACTTAGTCCAAACAAAGGATTTTTATTCTTTAGTTATTTTTAGTGATTGGATAGAAGGAGAAGTTATTGCTGCAAAAGTTGGGCTAGTATAACTTAACAATGGAATTGGATAGAAGGAGAAGTTATTGCTGCAAAAGTTGGGCTAGTATAACTTAACAATGAAAAAAATAAACAAGTTAGTGTGATCGAAGAAACATCAGGAATAACTAAGCACATAGAAAATACATTAGCTAAAAAAAATGGGACTTTATATCAAAGAAGTAGAGATGAAAGAAATAAAATAAGAATAAAAAATTATTGTAACAATCAATACTAAAAATAATGATTTGATCAAAATAGTCCAAGATAATATGGCTGATATACTAAGTGTCTCCTCAAGCACAAACATCCAAACTAGAAAATTAGACACAACTATCACTCAGATTGATAAGGTTGTTATCAAAATCAATGAACATAAAAAAAATAGAACTACTAAAGGACATAAAAAGATCCATGAACTATAATAAAATGTTGATACCTAGATAGGATCTAGTTATCTTATTCTAACTCAAATTCATGAGATACAAGACTCAATAAAAATACATCTCAAACCAAAACCATTGAGCTTTATAAAAGTTAAAATTAGTTAAACTATTCTAAATATTACTCCTTTAAAACAAATTACATCAGAGGAAATAACTAAACAATCAAAATACCTGAGGCAACTCAAAAGAATCCCATAGTTTAAGGATAGGCCTTTTAGTGTTGATATATAGTTGCAGATAACTTTGACCATGTCTACCAAAGTATTGAGAGACTAGAGAAAAATATTAATATTTTAAAATAACTTCTAAAACTCTCAATTAAAATTAAGGGTCAATAAATCATTAAAGAAACATTTTTGGGTGCTTGTCTCTACTTCTATGAAGAGGAAACATCATATTGGAATTTTGAAACCTTGACTATCCCAAAAACTATAACAGAGTCCTAGATGCTTTGTAAGATTAGACTGAGCTTTTGTTCGCTAACCCTAAGGGTGTGTAATAGGTAAAGGTTGTACTTAATAATGCACCTAGATGGTTGGAAAAAACATACTCCTCCACCATTAAGTCATCCATGGGAATAAATAAAACCCTCAGGATTAGAGCCATCTTTCTAAGAGGCATCTAAGGCACTATAGAGTAAATTGACCAAGATATCTAACAAATGCAAACTAGATAACCTGATGACTTGACCCAAGTTCCTATACTCCAATACTCTCTAAATATAGATGGATGGTGTGGAGTATGAAATGATGTTAGATATCGAATCCAGAGTCTAAAAAAAGACTATATGGATAGACTGAAACACAAAAACTAGTTTTTGGAAAAATAGAAGAAGATGGAAAGGAACTAATAATTGTATACCTTGATGGAGGAAGCAAAGGATGGTGGGGATCCTTAAATCCAAAACAACATGCAATTATTAGTATCTCTATTACATATTTCACTAATGATGTGATACACGAATATGTTGGTGATATGATTTTTTTATGCTATAGAATACAATAGGCCATATAGGGTGAAGCTTCATAACATGAAATATTGGGATGAGATTAAATGTAATTTTGACCTACTTGATATAATAGAAAAATAGAGCCAAAAGATAGAAACCAAACACTTTTTTGTTGATTCCATCTCAAATTTTATAGCTAATGGAGCCATTACCAATATAGAATCCAAAAAGAACACTGTTATAGGTCATACAAAAAAGGAATCTAAAGTCTATTATATTTATTCTAAAGAAGATATATTTTATAGTGATTCTGATAATCA
Source organism: Torreya grandis (assembly GCA_037957365.1). Classification (NCBI taxonomy): domain Eukaryota; kingdom Viridiplantae; phylum Streptophyta; class Pinopsida; order Cupressales; family Taxaceae; genus Torreya; species Torreya grandis. The sequence goes on from JARHVA010007393.1 coordinate 522,129, forward strand.
TGTCAACTAGACTGAACAATTATCATCACCTAACAATTTTGACACTGAAATATTTTACTATAATATTCTCATAGTGTTTGATCCTAAATCATGAATTTATCATCTAGAAAACCTGCTAAACACACCAAAGTTGCCAATACATCTTATTCCTTCCCTCACTTCTAAACTTAATGACCTACCTAGTAAATGTGTTGATCCAAAGGGAAAATGGAATTTAGAAGAAAAACTATCAAGTTTCATAATGACCCTATGCAATTTATAAAGTAATAATGGGAAAGAAAGCAAAAATCAAAGCCAAAGAATTATAGTACCAAAAGCCTAATGAAAATAAACAAACCTCCCTATGAAATCCTAAAGGCCATTAAATCTAAAATTGATTCTACCTCACAAGATATTAATGAACTAATAAATTGTGTTGAGGATCATCATCATGGGGATAAAAACACATGATGTTTTATGTAGGATAGTTTAGAGAAATCATAATTTTTGTCAATGTAATTGATCCCAATTTCAAATCAATTTCCAGAGATTGCTTAATTAATACAAGAGCTAATATGATTATTATGAAATATAGAGCAATACTTTAGTATATGTTAAAATACTCTTCCCTAGGATTTATTATTGTAAATGGATTAAAAAAAACCATAAAAAATGTATCTCCCATAGTGATGATGGAAATAAATGGGATCAAAACATTTGGGAGTATAGGAACTTGGGTCAAGTCATCAGGTTGTCTACTTTGATTTTTTTGGGTATCTTCATCAAGTTCTTCTATAATGCCTTAGTTACCTCTTGTAAAGGTGGATCTAATCCTAAGAGTTTCACTTGTTCTCATGGACGACTCAGTGTTGGAGGATTATTCTTCTTGTAACAATCTAGGTGTACTAGTAAGTATAACCTTTTCCTCTTGCACAGCCTTAGGGTTAGTGAGTAGAGGTTCAATCCAATCTTGAGAAGCATCTAAATACTTTGGTATAATTTCTTGGATAGTTATGGGTTAAAATTTTCAATCCAATGTTTCCTCTTCATAGAAGTAGAGACATGCACCCAAAAATGTTTATTTAATGATTTATTTACCCTTAATTTGAATTGAGAGTTTTTGAAGTTATTTAAATTTCTTGGTATTTTTGTCTAGTCTCTCAAGCCTTTGGTGGATATGGTCAAAGTTATCTACAACTATATCAACACTATAAGGCCTAGCTTTGTCATATGGGATTATATTGAGTTATCTCTGGTATTTTGCTTGTTCAAAAATTTCCTTTGATGTAGGTTATTTTAAAGGATAAATCCTTAGAATAGTATAACTACTTTCAACTTTTATAAAAATCAGTGGTTTTGGTTTGAGAGGTCTTTTGACCAAGTCTTGTAACTCATGAATCTGAGTTAGAATAAGAGAATCATATCCTAACAAGGTATCAACATTTTATTATATTTCTTAGATATTTTTATCTACTTTAGTAGTTCTATTTTCTTGATCTTCATTGATTTTGATAATAATCTTATAAATTTGAGTGATACTAGTGTTTTTTTTTCTAGTTTGGATGTTTGTGCTTGGGGGGGACACTTAGTATATTGGACACATTAACTTGGACTATTTTGAGTAGATCATTATTTTTGGTATTGCTTGTTAAAATATTTGTTAGTTCTTTTTTTATTTCATTCAGGTCTGTTGCTTTGATATCAAGTCCCAATTTTTGTTTAGCTAATGTCTCGTTTATGTGCTTAGCTATTCTTATGGTTTCTTTGATCATGATGAATTGTTTATTTTATCCATAGATAAGTTATACTAGCCTATATTTTGAAAAAAATAAATCCTCCTTTTATCTGATCACTAGAAATAACCAAAGGGGACAATCCTTTGTTTGGACTAAGGGTTTTTTCTCTAATGTCCCTATGGTTTTATCTAGGTTATTTCTAATATATACTATTTCATGATTGTTATCAATCAAATTTTCACCCTTTGGAAGGTAGTTCAGGCCTTGCAAATTTTATGTAACATGGAAACACCTCCAAGTTATGGGTACCTTATTAGAGAGGTGAATCTCTAGGTTTAAGGGCTAGCTCCCCTTGATGGATCACTTAGGCTCAAACACTAATCTACCACTTGCTAGGAAAAGTGAGAGAAACCTATTATAATGAGGATGATGCACCAAATATGATTTGACCACTTTTATCTAGCTGAAAATGCAGTTAAAAAAATATTCTAACTTGCACATGATACTACTTCAAATCTAACTCTCTACATCAATGTTTCTCATGAACATTGTGAAGAGTACTTGAGATAAGAGGACTAGTTCAAGAGGTCATGACATGACACTATTGAAAATACTACTCAATAAACACTTACACCTCACTTAAACACTTCAAAATACCTATAAAAAGGATTAAAAACTAAACATGAATGCTAAACAATGATAAGCATGCCAAGGAGGAAAGACTATCACTTAGAAAGATCAACTATTTAAACATGCATATTGAAACCATTCTATGGAGAAGGTAAAACCAAAATATTCTTATTAATACAAGGATGAAAATGGGTAGGGCTTCACCATAACTAGAGTGGGTGGGGGGGGTGTGGGTGGTGTGTGTGTGTGTGTGTGTGTGTGTGTGTGTGTGTGTGTGTGTGTGAGAGAGAGAGAGAGAGAGAGAGAGAGAGAGAGAGAGAGAGAGAGAGAGAGAGAGAGAGAGAGAGAGAGAGAGAGAGAGAGGAGAGAGAGAGAGAGAGAGAGAGAGAGAGAGATGTATCATGAGTTACAAGAAAAAATAGAGGTATGAAATTGTGCCATCAGGTCTTCAAAGATTTTTTACTTCTTTAAATATGCTCTTTTACTCCAAGTCGCATGGAAGTTACAAATGTTGCTTGACACCTTGCTTTGTTCCTCAAAATTTCCCCTTATCTTGTGAATGGAAAAGTGGCACTATTGACCATCAGTTCATGTTTAGTTACATCCATGATCTAAACTTGACACCTTTAAAATGATTTCTAAAGACCCCTTGACACACAACTTTATTCTCTTGCTAGGTGCCTTGAAGTCTCTTTGTCTCACTAGGCTAGTCTTGCTTACAAGTGTCAAAAATTGAGTTCATACTATGTAATGCATTATCTCTCCATGGATGGTCTATTCACATCATATCAGACCTGAAATAACTCATTTAGAGGTCTCAAATTATCCCCAAGAACTTATTTTACACCAAAAGGTCTCATTTGGCCTCATTCCTTGTAGCCCTGAAAACGTGTAGAACTCCTTGTGTATAAGAATATATGGGGGTTATTTGTAGAATGATCACATATTATATGAACCAGTATGGATTTATAATTCCATGTAAAATTTCATGCTTTTACTTTGAGTGGAAGTGTCTTTTTTATCCCATTCTCTCTCCTTAATTAGGTCTCCTTACCTAGAAACTGACTTTTATACTTAAAAACAATCCCACACAATTGAAACTTATGGGAAGTGTGTGATTCAATTTACACATTCCAAAACTAACCTCCTTGTCAATTTTTAGCTCTTGAGACTTTGTACAGTTGGGTTAACCATGAAATGGTCAAAATCCCTAGTCTAGGCATTTGACAAGCATGAAAGATAGCTCGAGTGTTTTTACCAAGAATTTTTCTAGTTTAATTTCTTAAAAATATTTTTTTAAGGTCTGAAACATCATCCCAAAACTAATAATATTGAATAGAGACCTCTTGAAGTGTTTTCTAGGCCTGCATATAAGCCATTTTGGCTTGTAAAACCATGTTTTTCTCCCTTTTTGGCTAACTTGGAAACTTACAGAACTCATCTACCATCCATATAAGACAGTAATAGATGTGTGAAATGTCATAAAAATTATTTCAAGTATTTTTAGTCCTCTTCCCTTGATTTGGAATCCAATCTACACTTTGTAGTTCTCAAGAGTGAGCCTGTAACCCTATATTTTTGAGCAATCCATATAGTTATACCTTCAAGTGTACCATCAAGTATATTATTTAGGTGTCAATTAGAATTAGGAAGGTAATAAATGTAATTCAAAGGTTTATTCAATCCATTTTAAGGTATTATATTAATCTTATTTATCATCAGGCCAAATTTGGTCTTTTAGGCAGCCTAAAACCAATTTACAGTCATAACAATGGTTCATATAGACCAAAGATTATTTCTCTATCCTAATGGCACAAAGTGAAAGTGAGGGGAGCCCTAAAACACATAAAAATGACATTTTATACCATGCACCTTATCATGAAATATCCAAGAATAAGTTGGTAGCCTTTTAGGTGGTAGACTATGCATTTGTGAAGGTTGAGAGAGATATGAGGCATATAGGTGATGCTTGACACTTAATTCAAGTTTCCAATGATTGGTTTAGATACGATATACCTCATGTGAGGTTTTATAGTCAATTTCAATGGTAATTTTCCCTTCAAAATATTTTCAACATGTGTTTCATACATTGAGGGTTTGAATTCAAGTATATCACATTGACCTTAACTACTATGTTTGCCTCCTTCCTTAGTTGTTATACGAGTCTAAATCTTGTTGTAAATCTAGTTTGAAGTTAATATCACCTTATTAGGTATATCATGTCTTAATGTCAGCCATACAAACCATTTTACATCACATAAAGTCCACACATAGGGATATATGCTTAGTCTATGCTCAAATAGTCCCAAGTAGGCCTATCCACCTTTGTATTGTTTGTTTACTTTGAAGTTCATGTGGAAACATGATGGTATTAGAAAATATCTTCAAATTAGTTTTTTTATCCTTTATAATTATATGTATTTTAGACTAAAGACACCCTTTCAATCTAAGCAAGGTTGTAGATGTCACATCAACTATGTGTATACATGGTTTTATAGTTTGATTTGATTACCTTTCTCTATTCCTCCTTTAGGTCTCTTTAATCTCAAATGCCCTGAGAAATTTAAGTTATTTTCTAAACTCCAACCCCTATACATATTGCAATCAAAATCTTCACATGCTTGAAGACTAATCTGAAACTTCAAACAGACATGACTATGTGTGTTAAGAATACCTTGATTGTAGGTGAATATTGAGGGATTTATTTGAACATCAGGATTTGAACTTGACCTTTTAAAGTAGGCCACTAAGAATTTGATAAAATTTAAACTTCATGAAGGTTCCTTATAATTTGGTTTTGTCTTTCACGATAATGCAAGCATCTTACCACTATTGGTTTGATCAGAGTTTAAGTATCAATTAGGTGTCTAAGTGAATTTTGAGTTTAAAAGTCTTCAATAGAGACCACTGATCATCTTCAAGACCTTGATACTATTTGATTGTATTTAACTCTTTTTATTTCCCAAAATCTTTCACTTTGACAAACTCGCAACTATTATATACTGCTTTCAGACCTTTTCAAGTTATGGCTATAGGTAGTCATTAGATAAGTTTGACATGATCTTAAGACTAATCTTCTCACTCCATCATGGCACATTGAAATCATTCAAACCATAATTAAAGGTTCACTTCCACTGTCTTACAAAGCCTATTGACATTTTAATGGCATTTTTAAACCCTTGTTTTATTTCCTTTGTATGCAGACCTATGTAGGAGCACTAGGCTTGTGAACTTAGTCTTCTCCATTCTTATTTCAATATCATTTTACCTTTAAGAAACTTAGGTGATTTAATTAGACTATACCTTCTCATTTCATGATTGAAACTAGTTCACAATACACACTCTCCTCTTTGTATGAACAAGTGTCTTTTGTCCAAAAAGAGGACCTATAGGCCTATAACCTATAGGTATGGCTCTTGTTTGTATGGACTGTTAACAACTTTCTCTTAAGTTTTTGATACTTTAATGTTATATCTAATCATTACTAATTTTTCTCATCTACCTCAATAGCTTTTATATTTCCTACTAGCACTACATAACCTCAAGTTTGCTTATTTTATAAGGATAGGCCTGTATATATAGTTGGATGATGTACAAGGCTTTGTATGAGAGATCAAACCTATACCCTCATCTATGATTCTTGATGATACACTAGGTTTAGTTAATGTCAAATTAATGTCTATGATTTTGTTCTACATATTCCCATTATCAAAACATCTTAAACATAAACCTAGAAGTTCATGAATGCTCACTCACAAGTTTACAAACTTGTGAGTGACTGAAACACTTCATAACTTTTATTTGAGATTAAATATTGGGACTTTCACTCTAAATTTATTAGACCTATAATGTTCAAGGTATTATTTCATGCATATAATTGTCTTCTCATTTCCATTCAAGCCAAATATGGTTACTCAGACTTGGGGAATGTTGCTTATGAACACATACCATGCCTTCAAAGACCAAGACACTTGGAGACTATAGACAAAGATCAAATTTCAAGGTAAGAGTACATGAATCCTATCAAATTTAGATATCCTCCATAAAATTTTAATCACTTGAAACTTCTCTAAAAATGACAACTCAGATAAACCAAAACACTTGTAGTAGGATTGGCATATTCCATGTACTTGAGACACCATTCTCCTTATTCAAGACACAAACCAAGGTTTAATTGCTTCATGAAAATACAATGAAAGGGTTAATTTTATCCTTTGAAAACACTCCAAAAATCCATTCTCCTTCATCAAATTTGTTTATGAAGAAACACGAGCAAAACCAAACCCTAGTTGATTGGACAAGGCATAGTGACATGCTCATAGTATTATTGATTGTTCATAATGGAGGGGCCACCATGAATATGAAAAACAATGCCACTAAATTAAATATCATTAAGACCCCTAACAATGGCCAAATTTTTAGCTCCCAACTTTCTCTTTCCTAGTCGTACCATGCATTTGATTTTTACCTTTCTAAGCTTGTGAAGGCAGTGATGGAGAGAAGGAATGTTATTTGCATTTTTATGACTTAAAAATTGATACAAAACCTAAAAATAACCTGTAAAAGTCAAAGAGACATATTTATAATGTATTCATTTGAAAATGAGTTCAAAAATTTCATACAAGTGCCCAAAACCCTCTTCAGAGCATTAAAAATCAAGATTCTAACCAATTAATGACTTGCTGACATATGTGGAAGTTTTGTAATTTCTCCAAGGTCCTTCAAAAGTATGCCTATACGTATTTTAAATTTTTTCAGATTTTCCATATAGGTAAATTACCAAAAATCACATTTTTCTTCATAAAACTTTACCTTAAAGTTTTCAAAAGAACCTTAACATTTCCAAATCATCATAAAATGTTTATACAAGTTAGTTAAGGCATGCAAATATTTTTAATGGGATTTTTGACCTATGAAACCACTTGAACAAGTTTCATCACACCCTAAAATGATTAGGATATTCTAAAACAAATATAAAGTGTTACCTTAACCTCTCTAAATAAACCTTAAATAATGTTAATAAGAACTTAGGAAGACCTTTTGAAGACTATTAATGCATGAAGAAGAGTATAATAAAGTTAGTAAGACCTAAAAACACAAGTTTTCACCTATAAGGGCTGATATTTTAACATTTGGGGTTAAATTTAATAAACAAATTGGTGGTTCATGGGGTAGCATGCCTGTTATGCTAAATAGACAAGTAGCCTTGTCCTTTCATTAGATAATGGAGTCATTTGCACTCAGATTCAGACCTGACTAGATCTTGAACATGACAAGACAAGTTGATTTGACCTCAAAAAACACAAAATAAAGACAACACACACCAAGCAAAGGAAACAAACACAAACACGTGCTAACTAATCACTTAAGGAACATAAAACACAACATAAGAAAACTAATGTATACAACTAACTTGAAAACAACTCTTTCCTTTTAGATCAAAGGATAATCTTGTACTATCTCTTACTCCATGAAGTGGAAAATGGAATGAAGCAATATACCTCTTTAGCCTTCCTCTTGTCACCTTCATCCTCTCCTTGCCTTTCAATCCTCTTGGCATGTTCTCAAATGAAGTGACAACTACGAACCAATCACCTATGAATACATACTCATCTTTTGCTTCAAATTTCTTCAAATGATGCTCCTTAGATGCAACATCAATTAATGATGCTCTATATAAGCATGTTTATTATACCTCAATAAAATCTTGAGTGAAATCATACTTCTTACTAGATACTACAAGCTCATCAAAATCTTCAAAGATCTTTACATACTCACTCCAAGCTGCATCATTATACTCAATGAGTGTGTCTTAACCAACCTCTTCATAAGTATGATCTTCAAAAGGAAAAAAATATTTTCAAAGTCCTTCAATATATTAAATGTGTTAAATATACTACTACCAATCATTTTTATCCTCTTCTCTTTGATCAACATGAACATGACTGATTAGAAGAGCATATTCATCTTTGTTGTTAATGGCTATAAGATTGATAAGAGTTTCAAATCATTATATATAATCATGATGTAATTTCAATGAATCTTTTTCAAGTTCATTTTCTTGCTCATTATGCACTATGTTAACCTCAAATTGTTTTCTTAGATAAAATTTAACATCTAGGTCAAATGCAACCTCATTAACGCTAGATGAAATTAGATCTTTTTTAATCATGCTATCAAGACCTTCTTCTATAACATCATCCTTAAAAATTGAAATGCCTATTTATTCCCCAAGTGGGGTACCAATAAATATATCTTCATCAAACTCACTTGAATCATCTTCATTAAATTCTTCTTGATATTCAATTGTAGCTTCAATCTCCTCCTCATTTGCTTCCCATAGGACAAGTTCCTCTTCAATAAGGGATGTGGTGGGAGGGTGATGAACATGTTCATGAGTTGGAGATGGAGTATTAAGTATGACGAATGGATCATGAATGTGCATGGGGATGTAAGGATCTTTATTGAAACTTGAGTGATTAGGAACAAAATATTATTTTATGAACTCTTGGAGGAAGATCAAGTTGAGTTGGGAAATGGACACTTCATTCTCTTCAACAAGAAATTCACTCTTCTTGTAGCCTTCTTGAGGCTCTTCAACAACTGAAAAATGACTTTCACACTTATCAACTAAGGCCTTCTTTTTGATTTGAAAACATTCTTGGATAAACCTCCAAGATGGAATATCTTGAGGTACTTGAGGAGATGGAAATGGAGTTTTAATAAACTCAATATTTTATTTGAGTTTAATCTCTTAAACTTGGCTTCCTTCCTCTTACTTCTCCCAATAATTCTCTACCTACTTCCAAGTTAGGAATTTGACACTAGTATTTTCTCTTAGAGATTGAGTTGGCTCTCTTGGAGGCTCTTCTTGAGGATAGTCAATGTTTGCATGAGCATAAGTAGTGTAGGGAGGCTGATAAGAAACATAAAGGGGCTCTTGAAACTCTTGATCAAGATCATTTTTTGAGTTTTCCATATAACCATCCTCTCCATTACAAAATCAAATAACTCATTCCTCTGTAATGGATCATTAGATACAACTACAATCCACCCAATCAATTCCTCATATTGGGAATTTGAATAAATATTTATTGACAATTTTAGTACTTTACTCTCTATTTCATTCACTCCATCTTGAAAAGCTTGGGAAACTAGTGGAGGAGGAAGAAGGAAATAAGATGGTTGAAAATAAGGTTGTCCATATACATTATCATAGCCTTATGGGGATGATGTAGGCTGATCATAACATAGATATGGCTCACAAGTAGGGCAGGAGTGATTTTCCTAGTAGTAAGGATGATGAAAAGATTCATAAGGCTAATGAGGTATGTAGTTGGGCTGCTAAGGAGGCTGGTAAAGAGTACATAGGACTTATATGAACCATCATACTACTAGTAAGATTTATTATAGAACTGGTAAGGATTATGTTAAGGTTGATAGGAAGTGTCATAGGCTTGATCAGCTTCACCAACTTGCATTAAATTGAATTATACTTCAAACTCAACCATAAAAATCTCATCAAGATAATGAAATGAATATATAACTTACTTTAAACAAGTGAATGGGATGTTATAACTAACTATTTAAATGAATTTCTCGATTATTATTGGAAAGATGGAAAAGAATAAACTAAGTACATGTATGGTTGAAAAACCTGATTGATATTGCTCACATTGAAATCAAAATATTATGAAGAGATCCTCTTTGGCATATGACCTCTTTGGCTTATGAGGATGACCTATAAATAATAAATCACTAAATAAAACTTGTTTATTAGACATATAGTTGAGTGGACTGCCTAGCGATAACTAGATCTCAAAAGTGAGAGCTTCCTTAGGGGCTGTCAATCCACACATTTTGTAAACAATTAAACTTATAAACATATAGGAAGGTACTTGCATCAATAATCAAAAGGTACTAAAATTGAATACAAAATTTTTTGCTTAAAAAAAGACTAAAAATGATTAAATTAGTGATAATATAATTAATACTAGTGCTAGAGGGTTGGGGTCTATCTTAGAAAATCAAAAGGGGGTTTATGAATAGGAAGGAACATAAAAAATTAGATTTGGTTAGGTGTAGGTAGGTGAAATTAGCTTGATAGTTTCTACTACCATAGTGACCATCAATGGTTGAGCTAATCATCAATAGTTAAGGTGATCATCGATGGTCAAGGTGATCATCAGTTGTTGGACAAACTGTTGACGATTGAGTCAACCATCGATGATTACTGTGTGAGGATCTAGGTTGGTAGTTTGGCTGATGAATGAGATCCAAAAGATGGATTCCAAGAGATGGGTAAGGTCTAGGTTGATTGTGAAATGGAAATGAATACTAAAAAACAAGTACTTGTCATACTAGATGTCGATTGGGTGGATGGTTGAGGTAGTTGATCTATTGGTGGAATCTAGCTTGATTCTGATAGAATAATGGTACTTAAATTCTTAAAAAATTGGCTCTCTGATATGATTGATGGATTAATAATAGTGATGTTGGTTGAATTGAAATAAAGAAAATCTTGGATTCATAAGGCTCTTGATAATAGTTTCAGATTCATAGATGTTTGTAGATATATTTTTACCTCTTTAATCCTCTCTCTTATAGGCAAGGCAAGAGAGTTGCAACAACATGCAAACTGGGCTTTCCAAAATTAAATCATCCATGCAATGACCCAAAACTATAATTAGACAAGGTATTTTTAGAAAAGTAAGGTGGGTAACTTGCATGTTAGCTGTTAAGGAGGTGCACCCTAACCATTGATGGCTAGGGTCACTGTTGATGATCAACCTAATAATTAATGATTGAGTGCCAAAGGGTAAAAAGGGATAAAAGGCTAGGTTGAGCCAAATTGACTATGGGTTAGGTTCATCAAGGTTCAAAGGGTTAAATGGTCCCAAGGGGTCTTAAGTGGTCTAGAGGGTATTTTGACATTTGGAATCCTAGTGTGTGGATTTACAGTGTCTACATTTTGCCCCATTTTATTATTGAGATTTATATAAAAAAAACTGTAAAGCAAAAATGGAGGATGGGTCAAAGGCCTAGTTACCCCAAGTATGGGAGGAGGTGTTCCCCCTTGAACTAGGATTCGATGAGGAAAAATAGAATCAGGTACAACTTTTATAAGTGGTATATGGTGAGGCATGAGGTGGGTGAAAAGAGGGTTGGGCATTTGAAATGCAAACCTATGCATAAAATATGACTAAGTGTGATAGTTAAGATCATGCAAAGACTAAAGTTGGCAATGTTGGTAAAAATAATAAGGGTTAGTACTAAGAAGGACAAGTGATAAGTGAACTGCATGACTGTATGTAGGCATGGTGATTGGGAACACTCGTAGATGCAAGTCTCTTAGGTAGGGTTAGTGTTTTTATAGGTATCTGATGTAGGAAGTGATCCTTTGAAAAAGATAAATGGGTCAAGTGTCATGGGTATCTGAGGTAGGAAATGATCCCAAAAATATAAATGATTTAGTTGTGTACTAGATGGTATAAATGCAAATGGTCAACATGGTAAAATCAATTAGTACGATCAAAAGGACCAAACACAGTCATCACAAAATATGCAAAAATATGGGTTAAAAATGACCAACATCAAGGTGGACGTGGTCTAATGGTGGGCTAGAGAAGGGTAATCTCTAAAAGATTTGGCACTTAGGTTGGGTAATAATAAAGTCTAAAATGTAGGTTAGGGGTTTGAAGGGTTGATCATCGGCAATCACCCTGACCATAGACAATCAAGTTGGAACCTTAAATGGTTGAACAACAAAAAGTGAAAATGACATTTCATTTTTACTATTTGATATTGACCTTTGATATTTATATGCATCTGATGAGCTAGAGGATTTGGCATTTTACTAAGAGTTGACTCAGCATTCAATTGAGGTGGAGTTTTATGATTGGTGAGAGGTGTTTTACTGAGGTGATTTATAGGGACCAATGGTGCAGGGTGGATGAGGATGTAGCTGAGCAACAGAACATGGGCTCTGACCTTAACAATGCTTGAGGAATGAGGTAGGGGTTGATTTGAATTCATAGATTAGTTAATTAGGTATGCTAATTGGTTAAATTTAATTATTGATGATTAGTTTGATAGAGTTTTGGGTATTTTTTCTCTAGTTTTAGGATTTGAATGAAATCAAGAAAATTAACCATTGAATTTTGAAATAGATGGATTGGTTGGGTTGAGGATAGTGTATAAGATAGATTTAGGTAGTGTAGTTGTGAAATTTTGGTGTTTTTGGTAGTTTTTAGAAGAGGTAGGTCAAAGTTTTTCCACTGGTGGTCACACATAATGACCATCAATGATTTGACATGACCATCAACAGTCACACATGACCATCGATAAATAACCACCAAAAAAAAAGGTTTATTGGATCATCAACAGTTTAGGTGAACCATCAGTGGTTGAGTTGATATGGAAAGGTGGGTAAATAATAAGTGTTAGGGAAAATATTTTTAAATGTGATGTTTATAAAGGTGTTAAATGGTTAAAAAGGTTAAGCCAAGGTAAGGATAGGATGATATGTAGGACTAATAGATAAAAAATGGTTATTTGGGTAGAGTGAGGTATTAGGTTGATAGGTGTAGGGAAGATATTTGAAATTTATTGGGTAGGGTAAATTTTCTTCAATTTCTAGTAGTAATGTTATAATGTGATTGTGTTGTAGACACAAGACTAGATCTAGATGAGGGATCAGGTTCACAAGATCTTTGTAGAGATCTATGGAAGTATGACTATGGGTGATTGGATGCATATAAAGGAGGTTGGCTTAGGAGCCATGCAACATTATCAGTGGCTACCATGAGATGCAGTGATGATTGTGGCACTCATTGAGAGATGGGATCTAGCCATAAAAACCTTCTTGTTGCCTACTAGAGAGATAACTATCCTCTTATATGATGTTCATAATATCACATGGCTATCGATTCAAGGGGATCCAATTTACCACATTGAGTCTGAGAAGAGGGATGAGCAATTGAAGCTACTATATGGTGAGGATCAGGCCCATGTGAGGTGGAATTTAAGCAATTTTGGTTACAAGCCACTATACTAGAGGGATCTAGATGAGAGGCATTTGATGATGATGATGGTCATGTCTTGCTTCATGTTGCCAGATTCAAGTGGTGGATGATTTTCATGTCTATTGCTAGGAGTGTTGGTAGAGATGCTACTTGGGAGGACTATGTTTAGGTGGGCACCAATCTTACTAGTTCAAATATACAGGAGATATGGGGGTTCAAGTTCACTAATGATATGGGATTAGTGCAGGTTTTGTGTTCTATTATTGGGCAAACAAACACATTAGGGTTTTGAGACCATTGGGGTTACCCTAGGAGGGGTACACCCATGTACCTTACACAGTGGGTTTTGTATGGTGGAGAGGAGACTATGCATTGATAGGTGCAAGTGGAGGGGACAAGGGATATAGATTAGTTTTAATATGCATTGGAGGGTTTGGTGGTGGGGGATGTGATCTAGAGACCATATGTGGGCTGGCCTAGGTGGGCCCATTACACATGGTACATACTAACATTGCAAAGCTAGTGATGGTGAGACCAAGATGATCCCATTTAATAGAGTTCAAATATAGTATGAACTCATGTAGGGGATTCCAACTACTTTCTTGAGGTATAGGAGGGAGGATGTGGAGTTTCTACTTATGGAACTATAGCCACATGATGTAGTGTTAGACCATGAGGAGCTATAGCTAGAGCAATGATAGATGATGCTAGTTTTATATATGGATATCTAGCATGGTATCAAGACCTATATGTAGTGGCTGATTTTAGATGGGATGATGGGGGTCAGTAGGTAATGGATGTGGATATAGCTAAAGGGTGTCCATAGGCATAGAGACATGATGGATAGGCAAGGGTAATACTGGAAACTACATAAACCTAGATTATAGGTTTAAAGGGATAGGTGTCTACATTTTAGAGCTAAATTATCACTTTACAAGGTCAAGTTACCATGTTGACAAGGGAGAGAGATCAAGCAAGGATCTCCCTTTGGTTAGTGACTCAGGAGAGAGATATACTGAGGTAGACATTAGGGATAGTAGCATCACCAGTAGGAGGACCACTAGATATGATCTTGATGACATGATACTTAGCCATGATTAAGGAGTTAAGATACTATGAGGCCATAGTGTTGGTACAATGTCCACAAGAGATGAGATGTGGAGAGTATAGGGTCAGTTTGGTAGGTGGTCCAGTTGTGGCTACTCTAGGATAGTGGGCCTCTATGGTGAGTGGACATATAGGCATTTTAGGAGGACTAGCACCATATGGTAATGTAGGTGGAGGAGTAGGAGGGGCCAATGGTAGTGGTGCGCTAGGGGCATGATATGTGATGCTATGACATACATGTTTTGATTTTTGATATCGACCTACTTGTCAATGATGTGAGATATACATGAGAGAGAGAGAGATGATATACACATTTATGACATGTATTATTTATGTGTACACATTATGATGTTATTTGAGCTATATATATGTGATCTTTATTTATTTCCCATGCTCATGGTGTATGATGTGCATTTGGTGTTTATTGCTTATGATGTGATGTTTACATTACTTATGGATTATGCTTATGACACTTGGTTTTGGATTATGGTTATGCTTCCTGATTGCTTATGACATGAAAATTTTTTATGCGTATTTTGGATTTCATTATTTTTAGACATGTGGTGGAAAATGGTTGATTTGTTTAAATGCTTATGGATTTGATTATCATGCATGCTATGGTTATGGTTAATGTTTTTGATTATGGATATGCTTGTTGTTAATGTTAATGATAAGACACATAAGGTATTTTAATTAACAACACTAGATGGGAGAATAAAGAATATAATCAAGAGACAAACTCCATAATGAAAATATCAACTAGTCATGATAGGATAAGCAAAGAGCATGGTGCTTCTTCATTGACAAGGACTAAATAAAACTGAATTTGAATTGGCTTAATGAACATAAACCCTTCAAATGATTTGCATTAGTGTTTGTTAGTTGGTTAAAAAGGCGCATTGGCCACATAATGCTAAGTAAGCTCAAAATACCTTGCTTATAGGGGAGATGGGTGAAAAATGGAACCTTATTGTGATATTAGCATGCCCCTTCTATAAGTGTCCAAAGAGTCAGTATAAATAAGTTTATGTCAAGATATGTAGATTGATCGATGCAAGAATTATAATTGTGAAAGTCGATTGTGGCTTTCACCTTATTGTGTTGCTTGAGAGCCAATTGTAGCTTTCAAGATTAGTTTGTTTTTGTTTGTTTATGAGAGTTGGTATTTTACTTTATTATTGTATATGGGAATTTGATCGATGCAGGAATCTTCCAATAAATTGCTATGTTTTTGACAAATGCATTAATCAACCATCCTTTAAGGAAGTGGTCAAGTTTATATGCTTTTTTTCATGCCCTTTTTAGCTATCCTTTGGGGGAGCATTCTACCTTATTTTGGTAATTTTTAAATAAATTTTCAACAACTATCCTTCGAGGGAGTAGTAGTTTATGAATGCTAGGAGTGACCCATGATATCTAGTGATAGGAATTTTGTTATTTTGCTTGACATAGACTTGCTTAGGCTGGATTAGTGGTTCACCTTTATGAAGGCAAAACCAAGAGCACAAGAAGGTTGGTTAGATGTAAAGAGGTTTAGGTGAAAATAATCATGGGAATCCATCTTGTGAAGGGGTGGAAATTACCATGAGAACCATGCCATGGGTAGAACCATGTTACCCATTATTCAAGATTAGACTATGACTGTGACAGATAATCACATAATTCAATTTTAATAGATTTCCCCTAAAATACAAAGATGAATGCAGGTGGATAACAAGGGATGAACTTAAGTTAAATAAAAGGTGAACTTGATCCTTCTTAACAAAAAAATAGGCACAAATTCAAAGCATTGAGGGGCTCAGGCTCTGGGTGGCCTTCTAGAGAAGACAACTGATAAGCTCCTAATCCATAGTTGTGGGTTATGATATAAAGTCTAAGACAATTGAAATCAAACTTGCCCTACTTTCTTTTCTCGATATTAATGACATGTTTATTTTCCTTTAGGAAGAGGTTTCCAATATTAAATTCTTGCACTTTAAGGTGTTTATTATAGGCATGTTTTATGTGATATTGATATACATGGAGGTGGGTGAGGGCTTCTAGGTGATGCTCATTGAGTAGCTCAAGATGGGCTAGATGGTATTGACAATACTTGCTCTTAGAAATGAGATATTGCAAAGATATGTGAAGAGAGGGTATTTTGACTTCAAGAGGCAAGATAAACTCAACATCAAACACAAGAGAAAATGGGGTGGCACCTTTAGGGATTATAATTTTAATATGATATTCTCACAAGGCAAAGGGGATGTGCAAGTGCCAATCCCAACCTGATTCATTGACCATTTTAGTTAGCATGTTATTAAGGGTTTTGTTAGAGGCTTCTTCCTATCCATTTTCTTGAGGGTGATAGGGTGAGGAGAAATTTAAATTATTCCAAATGCATCACATAGACCCTAGACTTGCTTATTATTAAATTATTTACCATTGTCAATGATAATCTTATGAGGAACACTGAAGCCATAGATGATATGATGGTTGATAAAGTCAACAATCTTCTCCACTGTGGTTGAGACTAGAGGAATAACCTCTACCCACTTGGAAAAATACTTGGTCATGGTGATAATATAATGGTGTCACTACAAGGAATGGGGGTTAATTTCCCGGATGAGGTCTAGACCCCATTTTTAAAAGGGCCAAAAATCAATGGAAACTTGAAGACTATGGCTAGGTACATGATGTAAATTAGACTGTTATTAACATTTAACACACTTTTTCACATAATCAAAACAATCTTGGTTGAGGGTAGGACAATAATAGTTGATGCAAAGGATGCACTTAGCTATAGCGAGGCCACTAAAGTGTCCCCACAAATACCATCATGTGTTTCCTTGATAGCGTGAGAGGCTTTGTGACTACATAGGCAATGGAAGAGGAGCCCATCAAAGTTGTTTTTATAAATAATTCCTCCCAAAATGGTGTAGTGTTAGGGACTCTGGATAAATGCTCTTTGAGCATTCCTAGAGAGGCCAAAAGGGACTATGTCAAGGTTAAGGTAGTCAAAATTTTACTGATACCAAAGGTCAAGTTGGGTCTCTTCCACATTAAAAATGGTGGGAGAATCTAGTTTGACATAGGAAGGTTGGGTAAGTCTATGAATAACAATAGATAGCTTAGAGTCTGAGGGTGTAGATAGGATTGGTGATGCAAGGGAAGCCATGGTAGCAATGAACTTATTTGTATATCATGGGGTTGACTGGATGTGGTAGTGCTCAAATGATGTTAAGAGTTCATCAACTAGTTTCTTGTACTACTATAAAACATCATTCTTACACTGGTAGGAGTTGTTGATTTAATTTACCATAAGTTGGGAGTCAATAAAGATATTGATTATTTTGACTCCCAAGGCTAAGTAAGTCTGAAGGATTATCACCAAGGCTTCATACTCAACCATATTGTTGATACATTAAAAATCAAGATTGAAAGGCAAAGGGAGAGGTTCACCATCAAAGGGGATAAGGATGATACCAACTTCCCCACCATGTTGAGATTTTGATCCATCAAAGAATATGGTGACTTGATAGGTGAAATCTACTTGAGATAGGGTCATAGTAGAATCATCAATGAACTCAAGAGGAGGAGGCTGGTTATCTACTAATGGTTCCTCAGCTAATTGGTGGGAAATGGTTTGCCCCTTAATTAAATTTTTCTTGAGGAACTCAGGATTAAACTTTGCTAAGAGCATGAGCCACTTGGACATATGTTAGTTTTGATATGGATTGGATTACATGTACTTGAGTGGGTTGGTGTTGGTTATGACATAAGCTTTATGGTTAAGAAGGTAGTGTAAAATCTTGGTGGACATGAAGAATAAAGCTAAATAGAGTTTGTTAGTATGAGTGTACTAAGTTTCATACTCTACAAGTGTGTGACTAATATAGTAAATAGCTTGCTCTCTAGGTTATTCATCTCGATGAGCCAACATTTCCCCTAGGGAATAGTTAGTGGAAAAGACACAAAAGGTAAAAGTGTTGGTCATCCTTTAGAGGGGTGAGGACATGTGGTGACAAAAGGTACTTTTTGAGTGAGTCAAAGGCCTTTTGACAATCTCTATTCCACTCGAAAAAGACATCCTTCTTTAGAAGGTGGTGGAAAAGTTGTCACCAGTCTGAAAGCTAGGAAATAAAATGGTGAATGGATTGGAGCTTTCCCTATAAACTACAAAGTTGCTTAAGGTTGGTTGGAGGAAGCATGTCTTGGATTGATTTGATTTTGGTAGGATTGACTTCAATTATATAAAGGGAGATAATGAAGCCAAGAAGCTTTCTTGACAAGACCCCAAAAATGCATTTCTTGGGGTTAAGGAAAACATGATAGTGGATGAGACATTTGAAGATGATCTTAAGAACAACCAAGTGATCTTTTTGGAGTTTGGATTTCTTGAGAAGGTGATCCACACATTCCTCTACAATCTTATGGATGAGGTCATGACATGTTGGTAGGTTACCCCAATGTTCTTTAACCTAAAAGGCATGATTCTATAGTACAAGGTCCCCCATGGGGTGGTAAAGGTGATTTTATGATGATCTTCAAGGGTAAATAAGATCTGATTGTAACTTAAGAATCCATCCATGATAGATAACATCTCATGTCTAGCTATATAATCAATAAGCTAGTCAATGCTAGGTAGAAGGAAGTCATCCTTAGGGTAGGCAAGGTTGAGGTCATGAAAGTCCACATAAATGCATAGTCCCCTTGTGTCTTTATTGATGATTATGATATTTGAGACCCATTAGGGTTAGTCAATGGGTTGAATAAAGTTGACAGATATGAGATGTTGAAGCTCTTTCTTGATGAGAAGGGTTATGCAAGGATGCATGCATTGGAGTTTTTGCTTGATAGGCTTGGTGTCATGATGAGTGACTATGTTATGGGTAGTAATGATGGGTTTAATCCTGGTCATATCACTATAAGACTAAGTGAATGCTATGTTTTGGTCTTGGAGGAAAGAGGGAAAGTCTCGAAGCTCCTTGGTATTCAAATATTGGCCCAGTTTGACAATGTGGGGGTTGTCTGAAGTGCCTAAGTTAATATCCATGGTAGATTCATTCAAGATGGTTAAGGTATTAAGAGGAAGGTATTTATAGATCAAATAATTTAGGGAACCAAGGTAGGTAAGGATAGAATCATCATCTTAACAATAAATAATGTTAATGGTAGGAGAGTCTTCTCCTATCATCTCTAGATGGGTCAAAGGGATGGTTATGATTGCCCCCTCTTTTTGATAAGTTATGGGTCTAAGGATGATCACGTTGATGAAAAAAATTTAGGTGGGATGATATCATCATCCCAATATATGAGTAAGGGAGGGGTTGGTAAGGAAGGGGTATCTTCCTCAATAATGGTGGTGGTAGGTGTTTTGGGTTGATTTTTGTGGGGTAGGGTGAAACCAAGGCCATGATTCTCATCAAGTTTCTTGGTCTCAATAGATACCAACTCATGTGGGCCATTTTCATATCACCCAAGACTAAAGCCTTTCCAATAACATTTATGGAGGTATGTCTTAGTGAAACTCAACTTGTCTAGGTAGGAGAAACTGATGGTAAATGGCCTAAGGAGAGAGAGGTGGTAGAAGTGCCAAGGGGTTTATCAAGTCCCCCATAGATAAAATGGGTCTAATGGTTGGGAGGTCCAAAGGGAATGATAGTTCCAACATTGGGGTCATATCCTAATTGGTTGGTAAGTTTCCCATACTTGTGAGGAGTAGGGAAAGTGTCAAGAGTTAAAAGGTGATACTCCCCCAGTGAAAGGCGATAAAATGTTGATTCTAGAGGGTTGGTGGTGGGGATTTGATTAGAGGGGATGGACAATCTAGTTAATGCTTTGTTAGTAGATGGGTATATGCCATCCTTTTTGGTGGTTGATGGTTGGGGTTTAGTTGTTAAAGGTGTGTTAGATAGGGTTATGAGGACATCATTAGGGTGATAAGTCATGTTGCATAATGAGAAAGGACTTGGGTCTGCTTGGATGGTGATGACCTAGCCTTCATACTCAAACTTAATGTAATGATGGAGGGTAGAAGGAGCACAACTCATAGACCAAATCTAAGGTCATCCCAATAAAATGTTGTATTAGAATTCACCTTTTACAACATATAATAGTTTGGGGAGTGTACAAGGTCCTACATGGATTTGAAGGACAACCATTCCTAGGGTGGTGGTCATGGTGTCATTAAAGGAATGGAGGATGGTTGAAGTCTTAGACATGACATTGTATGAAAGGTTGAGTTGGTTATAGGCATGGGAAGATATAATGTTAATGCTAGCTACCCCATCAATCATGACCTATTTTATGCAAGTTTGGTTGACATATGCGATGATAAAGAGAGGGGGATATGGGTTGTCAAGGTGGATATAAGGTATCTCTAAATCCTTAAAATTAACAAGGTTGGATATTTGAAGGGCACCAATAAAAGCTTCTAAAGGTTGAGGTTCTTCGGGTTAGACCTCAATGAATTACAAAGCCTCTATTGGCACTTAACAATGATGGGGAGAGGTAGAGATCAACTCATATAAGCTCATCTTTGTCAGGGCCTGATGAATTTGTTTGAGGATAAATCTCTTGATGGATTCAAAGGGGTTAGATTGGGAGACACCTAAAATAGACACCTTAGGTTTGGCTGAAGACAAAGATGGTTGGGTGTGGGCTGATTGTGTGGTTGAAGATGGATACATCTAAGGGATGGACACCTTAGGTTTCCCTTTATCCTTCTTATGTGATCTAGTGTCCATGTTGATAGTTTGGATAGAAGGAGAGGTTGAGGTAGTAGACTGGTCAAACTCATCTTCACTCTTAGGTGAGAGTGGAAGAGTAGGTAAGTGTTGGGCAAGTATGGTTGATGGTTGGATTGGTATGGGTTCCATAGGAGGTTCATCTATTAATAGATCATCCTCATTATATAGTTGATAGATAATGGTTTGGAGAGCCTTGTAGTTCTCCATATCATGGCCTAGTGTCTTATGATAAGATCACACATTGTGGTCATTATACCAAGTGGATTTTGAAGCTAGAGGGTCAAAGGGTCTAATGGGAGGTAAGGCTAAATAAGAAGTCTGCAATAACCTATGGAGAATGGTTGAGTAGGACTCAACTAAAGGTGGTAAAGGTGTAGTGGTCTTGGCTTTAGTGGTTGGAGTAGAAGGTTACTTGGAAATAGGTTTGGTAGTAGGTGCCTTGGGTAAGGTGGTATGCTTGGTCAATGGCTTCAGTTTAGGCAAGGAGGTTGATGAGATGGAGGTAGATGATCACAAGGTAGGTAGCCTAAGTACTACTATTATGGTAAATTGAGGTGTGTTAGAAATTAGTTGCAAACGTATAACTATGATAGGTGGTAGGTTTTAGTAGAGAGGATGGGCCTCCTACTCAATCTAGAGGAATGAGGTCCCAAGATGGAAGGCAAGGTTGAAGGAGGCAAAATTCTATCCTTTAGGCCTTTATGGGGTTTCCCCCCCTTGGTTACTTTAATTTGACATTTGGTTGGTGGGCTTGTAGGGGTTAGGTCTCCTTTCACAAATAGGTGGTTACGACTTAGTGAAAGGAGGATACCAAGGTTCTTGGTAGATCTAGTTGGGATGATAGAAGAGGGTTTGGCTACTTGGGTCTTAGTTAGTTTAAGTGGTTGAGGGTTGGTTGGTTTGGTGGAGGTTTTAGTTGGTTGGTTATAGGGTTTAGTTGTTTGGGTAGATATGGTAAAAGGCTAGTCAATGAAAGTGGTGGGTTGGTCTGATCGAGAAAGGGCTAGAGGTTTTGGTTGGGTAATGTAAGGGAGACCTAAATGCTGCTAGAAGGTGGCTCGGTCTATGTCAAGGTTGGAGATAAATTCCAATTTCTGCACTATCCTAGATAAGGGTTTATAGGTTGGTTTGATTCATTGAATGGTGGATATAAAAGATAACCACCTAGGTGAAGACATAGGGATGGTAACCTCATCCTCTTACTCAATCAAAGGATGTAAGGTTGAGATAGGTGTTTCTTATGTAGGATGAGTAGACACGGAGGTTTTCTCCTTATGAGCAATTTTTGAAGGGGGAGTTGTTTGCTTGGTAGCCAAAGGTGAAGGTGAGGCAGTGATCGTTGGTTGTTCCTATATATCAATTGAAAGGGAGGCTGGTGGATCCACTAACTCAATAAGTGGAGGGAGATAGGATGGTATTTCTTTAGTTTGAGTGTTTGAAGGAAGGGGAATTGAGTCCATTATCTAAATAGACATGGAGAATCAAAAGATTGGGTACTAGGTGGCTCATAAATGAGTGTATCAAGGACCATGTTAATCGTATAGGTATTATGAGACCACTCAAAATTGTTTCTCTCATTATTTGTAGGATAATGGTTTGGGAAGGGTTGCCTAAATATATCAAGGGCTTGGTTTGATGGTGTATTAGGGTTGTCTAATATAATCTATCCCTTGTCAATGAGGGATTAGACAAGGTTTTTGAAGGTGTTGCACCTACTGACATCATGTCCTATCACTTAGTGAAAGGCACATAAATCATTCTTATTGTACCAACTAGGTGTGGGATGAAAATAATCAAATTAATAGGGTGGCATGATAGGAGGAAATTGAATGATGTTGGCTTTCAATAACTTCTCCAAGATGGAAGCATAGGATTCTCTAAGTGGAGTGAATTGCTTTTGGTTACTCTAGGTTTGGTTCCATGGATTTTGATTTAAAGAACTAGAGGAATTAGATTGGTTGATGGAAGATGGGGGAGCCTCTTTTAGGATAACCACATTCATGGTTCCTTTGCTCTTGGTGTTGGTATTGGACTGGTTGCTTGACTTGGAGGAAGAAGCCTCATTAGTTTTATAGGTTGAATTCTTATTTTTGAGCTTAAGCTTACCTTCATCAATGGCTCAATTATCTAACTTATGTGTCATGGTAAAGGCTTCATCGAACGTTCTAAAGCTTTGGACACATAGTGTAGAGGAGATATGCTTGGTACATGCCCAAGCAAAGATCTCTATGAGTTCAGGTTGATGTAAGGAAAAGGAAAATTGGTTAATTAGGCTCCTAAATTGAGTGGAAAAATTGGTAATAGATTCATCCTCAAAAAGCCAAATAGAATAGAGGGGGTGATAGAAATTTTCTAAGAGATATTGTTTGAAAAGTGATCTAAGAAAGTTTGGGCCAGTTGAGTAAAGGAGAAGATGGAATGCTTGGGTAAGGCACTATACTAATATAAGGTTAGGTCATCTAGAGACGCAAGGAAGGTGTAGAGAAGAAGGGCATCATCTTAGGTGATGAGATAGAAAGCATGCCTAAATACCCTAAGGTGTTATTCAGGATCCTCCTTACTTTGAAACTTGGAGAACTTGGGAAGTTCCCATTAGGGAGGATATGGATTAATGGGTATGGATGGATGGATGAGCTCATTACAAATTTGGTCATATGACAAGATGTTGTGAGCACCCAATATGGATGAATCTCATGTGGTCATTTTGTCCATAATCATGTTCGTTAGGTCCATTTGGGGTTATGCACCTAAAGGGTTATAAGATGCATACTACTGTGATGGTTGGGAGACATGATTATAGTGGGTAAAAG
Organism: Torreya grandis; assembly: GCA_037957365.1. NCBI lineage: Eukaryota > Viridiplantae > Streptophyta > Pinopsida > Cupressales > Taxaceae > Torreya > Torreya grandis. The sequence continues at coordinate 546,146 of JARHVA010007393.1, forward strand.
GTTGGGAGGATATCACATATTGGTATGTGGATGTCAATGGTTGGGTGGAAGATACATAAGGGTAGGGAGAGGTATGTGGTTGGGTAGTGGGTACATGCCCTTGTAGATTAGGGATGTAGCTAAAGGTTGGTCTAAGGGGTTCTTATTGGATAGGAGTGGTAGTTAGGTTGGTGATAAATGGAAGGGTGGTGACCCTTGTACTGATTGGTGGCAAGGTAGAAGGTATGGAAACCATAAGTATTTAAATCAAAGTGGTGTTTGATGGGTTGAAGGTAGCTAAAGGAAGGTTGGTAGTACTAGAGGCAGGCACTCCTATTATGGAGAAGTGGCTGTTAGGAGTAGAAGGTATAAGGATGGTGGTAGTTTGGGTTGGTGTGTTTTCAATGGTAGTCTCAAAGGGGTTGTTGGTAGTGACATTCCATAAGGTGAATCTATGGATGGGGTCAAAATTGGGATACAATAAGATATGGTTGTAAGATAATGTTACAAGGCTATAGGATTGTTCTCTAGGAAAGTGGCAAAATTTTCATCTACTTTAGGGAACTCCCAAGGGAAATTAGGACTTCCTAAAGGGTGAGGAGAGTCTATTGATTCAAAAATGTATTCCATGGATGAAGAGGTGGAAGAGGTAGGTTGACTTGGTAGTGGATTTTGCTCCATAAGGTCTCTTCTCTGCTGGTGAGTGAGAACTATATAGGATAGTAGAGATAGAAAACACAAGCAACCTTACTCCTCAAACAACGAGAAGACAAGAAAATGGTTAGAGAAATCAAATAACACTCTAATAGATACATTAAACCTTAGAGTTTTAATTAATCTCACTTTTGGTTTATGCCTTAAGAAGAAATCTAAGGTTGTTTTCAAGTTATGTTTAGGTGCTAAAAAACAATCTGTATTGGAATCAATATGTGGCTTAGTATTGGGGCATACACCCTCACTTCACACATCACAATGATAAGGGTGTTAAGTTCTTAGCCAAAATATATTGATATCCAGAGATTATACTCAACTAGAGAGTTGAGTTGGTTCTCCCCTTGGTAACGACCTCCAAGTAGGATCACCAGGAAAGGGTAAGGTTACCACCAAGTGATAAAATCCTAGTTAGGCCTTGTCTCAAGTGTGTTTGATGTTTAATTGATGAAAGTGGTTTGGTTAGGTGTGTGCAACAAAGAGTGAAGCTATGATAGATTACTTTATCTTTAAGTTAAGTTATGTGAACTAAACTTTCAATCAATTGATGTATGCACTTAATTTTAAGACCAAAATAAACTTTTGATTTCATTAATGAGAAAACAATAGAGAGAGAATGAAAGCAAACAAGAACCCAAGTAAAGACACAAGGGTCCATCAAGCATGCCATAATGTTTCAATGAATTTAGTGCTTATTATTGGAAAGAGGGAAAAGAAAAAACTATGTATGGGCATGGTTGAAAAATCTGATTGATAGTGTACACGTTGAAATCAAAATATTATGAAGAGTTCCTCTTTGGCTTGGGAGGATGACCTGTAGATAAGAAAGCACTAAATCAAAATTATTTGTTAGATAAGTAGTTGAGTGGATTGCCTAGCGGTAGCTAGATCCCAAAAGTAAGAGCTTCCTTATGAGCTATCAATCCACACATTTCAAGTAATTAAGCTTATAAATAGAAGAGAAGGTACTTGTATCAAGAATCAAAAGGTATTGAAATTGAAAACAAGAGTGCTTGATTGAAAAAAAGACTAGAAATGATTATATTAGTGATAAACTAATTAATACTAGTGCTTGAGGGTTGGGGTCTATCTCAAAAAATTAGAAAGGGGTCTGTGAACAGGCTGGAACACAAAAATCAGATTTGGTTGGGTGTAGGTAGGAAAAATTAGCTTTTTGGTTTATATTACCATAGGGACTATCGATGGTCAATGTAACCATCAGTTTTTGGACAAACCATTAGTGGTTGAGTCAATAATCGATGGTTACTATGTGAGGATTTGGGTTGGTAGTTTGGCTGATTGAGAATATCTAAAAGGTGGATTCCAAGAGATAGGTAAGGTCTAGGTTGATTTTGAAATGAAAATGAAGTAGCTAAGTACTGAGAAATAAGTACTTTTCTTACTAGACATCGATTGGGTGGATGGTTAAGGTAGTTGATCTTTTGGTAAAATCTAACTTGATTTTGATAGAGTAATGGTACTTGAAGGTTTGGTGGAGAGGCAATGATAAATTTAGCTCTCTGATATGATTACTAGATTGTTGATGGTGATTTTGGTTGACCTGAAAGAAAAAAACTCCTAGATGAACAAGGCTCTTGATAATAGTTGCAGATTCATAGATGTTTGTAGATAGACTTTTACCTCTTTGCTCCTCTCTCTTATAGACAAGGCAAGAGAGTTGCAATAACATGTGAACTATTCTTTCCAAAATTAACTCATCTATACAATGGATCATAACTAGAATCAGACAAGATATTTTTATAAAATCAAGGTAGGTGACTTGCATGTTAGCTATTAAGGAGGTGCACCCTGATCATTAATGTTCAAAGTGACTGTTAAAAGTTAACCTGACTGTCGGTACTCAAGTGCCAAAGGGTAAATAGGGATAAAAGGCTAGGTTGAGCCAAATTGACTAAAATTTAGGTTCAAAAAGGTTCAAAGGGTTGAATGGTCCCAAGGGGGTCCTAAGGTGGTCCAGGGGGTATTTTGACATTCATAATTGTAATGTGCAGATTTTTGGTGTCTACATTAACATGAAGAATAAACATTTATTTGACCTGAGATATGTGAATAGGGTCATGTATAATATGTATCAAGTTTAAATTTAATTTGATAATAAATAATACCTCCTCATTAATTTCACTCTCAAAATATGACTGTAGCTTATCCTAAAACACAGACGTACAAGTCTGCCTTACAAAGGGACATTGAAAGCATGAATTTTATCAATGTTTTAAAGACATGATAATTTTTTAGGGAAATAAAGACCCTATAATATATTATGAGGGTGATTTTATACTTGGAAATATGGATATAACATTAAAATATAGTGGTTAGGATCAAAACAAGAGAGATGGCTAAAAACCCCAACCCTGAGTGAACTAGTTTCCAAGGAATTTTGAGAAGCCTCAAAAGGTAATTGATCTTGAAAATGAACCTAAAAATTTAGAATATATGTAATAGTGTATTTAATAACCATAATAAAATCATAAAAATTCTTAAGATAAGATAATGCAGACCTGCAGGTCTCCTTTCTCAACCAAAGAGAGACAAACCTTGTAAGAAGGTAAGCTTTAAGGAATGAATAAAGAATGGAGATCATAAAGAGAGTTTATTAATCTATGATAAAGTATAAAAAATATTATAAATTAATAAAAACTCCTTATTAATCCTAAAAAAAAATGCAAACACAAAATGCACCTCACTAACCTGCTAAGTGTTCTAACTTTGCAAGCCTATTATCAAGAATCCAAGGAAAGATGCAAGGTTTATATTTAAATTGGTGATTGGATTTGATGTAAGTGAGTTTTTATAATACATTAATTTATTTTTAAGGTCTTTAATAGGCTTTAATAATGATCTAAATGACCAAAAACACCTACAACCATGATGTAGTCCTAAAAATGCATGAAAAACATGAGAATTTGGTTTGTTTGAGAGGTATATAAGTTTGATAGAAGTCAAATGACACTTAGAGAGGATGAGAAATTTTTTTTAAGAACCCAAAAATTATTATTTTTGTCTTTAATAACCCATGAACTCAAAACATGGATTTTTTATAGCTCTCGGCCTCGTCAAGCTTGCACTCTTGGTCAACTAGGTCTAGAAAGTTGAAAACTTGTCTTATTTGAGTTATATCTAATGAAATGACTTGAAAATTGGAAAAAATACATAATTTATTGTAAAATAAAGGATTTTTAAGGTTTTTAAGTGGTATTATATGGAATTTTATGGTCTCTAGTACTGAGGGCTTGCATTAGGCCTAATTAGGCCTAATTGGGATAAAATGGAGGTTGAGAAAGTAGGTATACCTTAAGATTATGATCATGAAATTTGGGGTGAAGATGTATAGGATAATGGGTACCCAAATATAAATTAATTTTTCCTTTAATTATCATGGATATCTCAAACAAATGAGCTTTGCACTAACATAGGGCTACAAGGAAAATGCTTGCCTAGCGAGAAAACATGAGAATGTTGAGAGATATTGAATAAAAAATGTGGAAAGATGATTGGATTAGTGCATTAAATATATGTATAATGGAATTCACTTAGTTATATTCTTGGAATGTGACTTGTCAATATATAATGACTCCAAATGGGTTGTTTCAAAGCAAATGGATGAGTCACCAAGGCAAAGAAGTAACTCCACACCAAGATAAGAGGAATATCATAAAACCAAATTTGAACACATGTTGAGAATGGAGTTGAGTATTATTTATTAATATGACTTCTTGATTGTATCTTATCTTCATGAGATGACATTTGTCATATGCTTCTCCAATACCTCCTTCCTCTCTCCTCATTCTCCTCTATATGTATGACCTGACTTGGCTTGTAAATGGTTCCTTCCATTAGGAGAATGCAATATCCCTTCTCATTTATATTACTATTGATAAATAATATGATTGTTTTACCTCTTTATATGGATGTTTATGATGTAAATCTTTGAATGCTTGATCTAGGCAAGTGTAGACTTAGCTCACCTTTTCTTGTTGTCCTATTCTTCTTGTCTTATTGCAATTTGGTTCTCTATTTCAAGTTGTGAAGAGTGTCATTTGGAGTTCTAAGTGGATTAGAATTAGAAAGAATATTCCCCTATATCTTCACATTGCTTAACCTCTTTAAAAAACATTAATGTGATATGTTATTTTAGGATAGGTGTATGCTTATGACGGCCCTATAGGTCTTAATGCACATGCAAATTAGTGGTTGTGGTATTAATTTGAAGCATCACTTCACTTTCAATTTATAGTTTCTATTACCCTTTTCCTTTATAATCAATAGGTCTATTATTAGTTCTATGATGATACATCAATGGAGCTATCCCAATCCAGATATTCACCTTACTAATTAGGCTACTCATAGCCTAGAGGTGTATCCATGAAATCATTGAAGTAAGGAAGCTTGAAGAACCTCATCAAGGGTGAAATATTGATCATAATAGTTATGTCATGTTTGGTGGGACAAGAGACATCATTCATTGAAGAGTTATTGGTGTTTTTATTCAATACACCAATCTTTAGAGGCATGAACACAAGCACCAATGGAAACTCTAAGAATAATCAACTAGTTTTAGCAGCCTAGGTATTTTTTCAAGCAAGCAATATCTTTATTTTATACTTGTTATTAAGTTTCATGGCTGATTTTGGAGTGAATTTATATTTTACTCAAGTTGGTGAGCCATGTCAAGCTTATGTTCACCCTTATCCATAGCATCTTGATTCCTACCAATAGCCTAATGAGCCATATTAGTCCTATGTTGATTTATATCAACCTTATAATGACCCTACTCACCCTCCATATGACCATAGATATCAATATGATTAACCTTTTTATCAAAAGTGTTACTCTTCCTCCTCTTATCATCAACCTTACCAAGCTTGTTAGCCTTCATATCAGTCCTATCAAGCTTATTACTAGTAGGAGTTAAGGTATAAGGAGGAGTGTATAGCTAGGCAAATCCAAGATAAGAAAGAACAAGATTCTCCGCTGCTCATGAAGATGTTAAGGACTGAAATGGTAATTAAAATGGTTGATAGTGGTGTATAATTTGGTTGAGTTATTTGTAGCAATCTCATTAAAAATCTAAAGGACTTATTACAATTTGAAAGAGGGGATACTAACATGTCATAACCAATGAAAAGCTAGAAATAAGTGATTTGAATCAATGCATGGATGATATATTAGTAATATGGGAAGAGAAATAATTTCAATTTCTTCAACCTCAATTACCCTCTCTAATCCCAAATCAGTCATCTTGTGTTCCTAACTTTCTCCAAATTTTTATAAGTCATCAATAAGATTGATTCTATGAAATATTCACTCATTATACCTCAATATAAACCTACTCTCCCTTAGGAAACTTCTCCTATGATTATCCAAAATAAAAAATTTGAGGAGGATCCAAGGCATCTTGTAAGCTTCCCAAACCATTCATCCACCCCTCATGTTTTAACACACCATTAACATGAAGATCTTAAATCCAAGGTTCAAAGTTGGAAGTAAGTGGTAGAGTCCTGGGGGAAGAAAGATGAGCCATGCCTAAATCATTAAGTTGAGGCCAAAAAGTAACTTGGTCCTATTCAAGCACCATCAAATTCTCTTCAAGATCCCCAAACCTTCCCATCATGGAAGCATATCCAAGAGGGAATCCAAATGAGAGAGAAGTCCCAATATTTAAACCAATTCATGAACCTATTCAATCCCCACCCCTCCCTCCTCAAGAACCTACAACTTTCACATCATGGAGGTCAATTCAAGAGAGATTTCACATGAAAAAGGAAGTTCTTGTGGAGAAGGTTGAAGACCAAAACATATCAAGGTTTGAAGGATTGGTTGGTGAATGGAAGGAGAATAATTATAAGCTCATAGATCTAAAAAATCCAAAGCTTGTTTATGAGTTTAAAAAACCCATCCTTGAATAATAACATGTTATATGGGAAGAAAATGAAGAAGGCCAAGTTTTAGTAGTAAGTGAACAAAAGAAGGCTATGAAGAAGACAATTCAAGTGAACATGATGAAGAGCTCATCATTGGCACTCCCCTTGGTGAAGAAAAGAATGAATCAATTTTTGGATATGAAGGGTGAGGTGATATTCACCATGTGGCATCAAAATTTGAAGGATAAAACACTCTTGAGAATGAAAAAAACTCAATTGAGATAGTTGTAATAGTTACCTAGCTAGCTAGTCATCTTAATGAGATCATGGATGATCAAGAACAATAGTTCTTAAAACCTCTTAATGAATTAGAGCATCTAGCTATAGTATATATGTTTTTGGATATCTTCAAAGATGTCTTATTTGGCCAATAAAAAGTAAAAGCCTATTTTGAACTCTCTTATTAGATTGAAAATGTTGGTCTTCCTTCTGTTTCAAAGAGTAATTAGTTGAGGTAATAATAGAGGAATATCTAGGAAACATTTGTATAAAGAGTCTCCATGAAAAATTTACAATTGATCTTGATGTAGAATATCTCCTAAGTAATCAATATGAGAAATTGAGTGGGATTGAAATGGTTTCCAATGAGCATGAACCCATCACCTTTGAAGTGAAAATCTAAGTTGTCGACTTAATTGATAACATTTTAATCAACCACCATGAAGCTTATGGTCACATGAAAATAGTTAGAAAGGTGATAGATATGGAGCCTAAAGCTGAAAATAATATGCAAGATGCCTTCTCAAGTCAACATGAAGAGTTTCAAGATGACATGTGGCAAAAATATTTGAAAATTTACAATGAATTAAAGGCTCTTCAAGGGTCTACATATCATATTTGGAAGATTGAAGATGATTTTGATGTTTATCTCTTTCTTGAGAAACCATGTGGGAATCCCCAAGAGATCATTCAAGATCAAATACATCATTTCATGGAGCCTCTTTAAGATAAAGATGATGTTGACCCTATGAGTCAAGAGGTGATCATGTTTGAGGTGATTTCAAACATCAAGGAGCAACATGAGGTGAGTCTTGGACTAGAAGATGAGTATGTTTTCATTAGAAATATGATGTCTCTTAAGATGGCATATTCAAAACATGAGGTCATGGTCCTAAAGTGGTTGTTTAGTGGTTATAAATTGGTATTTATGCATGTTTAGAAAATGTTAAGGTAACTTAGCATATTTTAAGGTATGTTGAAAATGTTAAGTATCTCATGTTTTTGACTTGATATAGTTATATTCTCATGCTAACACTTATAGGCAATGTCTAAAATGCTTATTTAAACATAGTAGGGCTTTATAAAAACAAAAAATCATGTGAATGAGGTCATAAAATGTGATATGGGTCTTCAAGTTGAATTTCAAATAAATAAATCTTCAAGTCACCATCATGATTAGTTCAACACGATAGAAGGTGGAGGGTTAGCCTAAAATCCAAAAGAGTATCTTGTATATGAATGCATGTGTCAAAGGATATTGAGAAGGTTATTTCAATGTAATATGGAAGCTCCAAGGTTAGAAATGTATTTACAGATCAAAAAAGTGGTTAGATGTTGTAGGTTCAACATCTAAAGGAGCACAATCACTCTTTAAAGGAGAGTTTATTCACTTGTACAGATTAGAGGGATCATATTTAGGAGTAAATGTATTAAAAGGTGCCTCTTCATCTCCCTTAGTCCAAAATCCATGCAAGGGAGTGAGTTTTAGGTCCAATAAATCAAAAAATGCTTCCATTCCTCCATTGAGCTCTTAGCAAGCTCACAATGGTCATTTTCAAATGTTCATTTCACACAAGAGAGAGATAATCAAAACCTAATAACTTAGACAAATATGGGGCCCTAATTCACTCAAGGTTCCATGTAGTAGTCAAGATTTCAAAGGGTTATTTTTTATGAATGATTGCTAAAAAGGTACAGTGGTCTAAAACCTTACAAAACCCCTACTAGCTCAATTTTCTCATTGAAATGGAATTTTGAAGCTTGTTGTAAGCATGATAGAAATGATATAGGATATAGGGGGTCTTTACAATCTTCCTAGATGATCCTTTAACCTCATTTGGTATATGTGCGCAACCTTGAGGCAAGAAATCTCCATATGATACAAGGTCACAAACTTAAATGTAGGTGCATGAGGTTTAGAAAAGAGTGAAACATGTTTGAGAGTTGAATGATAGGATATGAATCTTATTTACAAGTTCATAATGCTATAAAAAATCATCAAAGGATCCCTCAATGCCCATAAAGTCCAATAACCTCCATAACATTGATGACTAGATCAATTTTGTAGACAGAAAAGTGATAATAAAATTCATGTTTTGGTATGTACAAAGGTTTATAGGTGTAATTTGAGTATAAATAACACTATATAATGTGATAGGATTGATTTTAATTCAATAAAATGGAGGCAGGAATCTCTATTTAGTGAAAAGTTGTAGAACTATGCCAAAACAACAGTTAGGGTTTAGTGAGTATTGGACTGAAACATGAAAAAGGAATGTTTGTTTGACATTGAAAAAGATATGTTTTAGCCTAATATATATTAATATTTCCATGAATAATATGTTTCAATTTCAATTTTCCTTGTATAATGAAGAATACCTCCTCAAGAGTTTCACCCTCAAAGTATGATTGTTGTTGATCCTAAAACATAAACCTATAGGTTTGCCTTGCAAAGGGACATTAAAAGCATGCATTTTGTCATTTTAAAGACCTAAGAATTTTTTAGGCAAATAAGGACAATATAAGAGGTTATTATGGTAATTTTCATCCTATAAATATGGAGATAACATTAAAAGGCATTAGCTAGGGTAAAAATAAGATAGATGGCTAAAATCCCTAGGCCTAATTGAACTAGTTTCCAAGGCATTTTGAGAAACATCAAAAGTTAATTAATATTTAAAATTAACTAATTTTTTATATAATATTTAATAGGATATTAAATACCCATAATAAAATCATAAAATTTCTTAAAGAAAAGAGAATGCAAACCTATAGGTCTGCAGACTTGTAGGTCTCATTTCTCAACCAAAGAGAGAGAAACTTTGTAAGAAGGTGAGGTTTGAGGAATGAATGAAGAATGGAGACCATGAGGAGAGGTTAAAAAGATATGGGGAAGTATAAAAAATAGTATAAATTAATAAAAACATCTTCTTAAGCCTCAACAAATAGAAAACATAAAATGCACCTCACTAGTTGGTTAAGAACTCTCTTTTACAAGCCTATTGTCAAGCATCCAAGGAAAGATACAAGGTTTACATTTAAATTAGTTATTGGAGTTTATGTAAGTGAGTGTGTATAATCCATTACTATATTTTTAAGGTGTTTACCTACAACCATGACACATTACTAAAAATGTATGCAAAACATGAGAATTTAGCTTGTCTGAGAGGTACAAAGGATTGATAAAAGCAAAATGACACTTGGATAGGGTTATTAATGTTGTTTCAGACCCCAAACTTTAGTTATTTTGTCTTGAAACTCCCATAAAATCAAAATATAGATTTTTTATATCCCTCGACCTCTTTAGGCTTGCACTCTTGGTCAAATAGGGCTAGAAAGTTGAAAACTTGTCTAATTTGAGATCTATACAATAAAATACCCAAAACTTAGAAAAAATACCTAATTTCATGTCCTATTTTTTTTTTAAAGTTTTGGAGTGGTAATGTATAAAATTGTATGGTCTCTAGTATTGAGGGCTTGCATTAGGCCTAATTGGGGGAAAATAGAGGTTGAAGAAGTAGGTCTATCTTGGGAGTCAGATCATGAAATTTGGGGTGAAGCTTTAAGGGGATAATGAGTACCCAAATATACATTTATTTAGCATGTAAGCATCCAATATATATAAAACCAAGAATATTTTGACTAAAATAGGGCTAAAGGAATAGGGTTTCCTAGAGAGAAAACATGATAATGATGACAGAGATTGCAGAAAACATGTAGAAAGATGATTGGATTGGGGCCTTGAATAGACATCTAATGAAATTCAATTAGTTAGATTTTATGAATGTTACTTGTTAATATATAATGACTCCAAATGGGCAATTTCAAAGCATGTGGATGAGTCATCAAGGCAAAGAAGTAACTCCACACCACCTTAAGAGGGATATCATCAAACCAGTGCACACATGTTAAGGATGACATTTATTAATATGCCTTCTTGATTTTATCTTATCCTCATGAGATGAAATTTTTCATATGCTTCTCGACCACCTCTCTCCTCTTTCCTTCTCATTCTCCTCTATATGTATGGACTGACTTAGCTTGAAAATAAATCCTTCCCCTAGGAGTATGGCATAGTCCTACTCATTTGTATGCATATTGATCAATAATATGATTTTTTACCTTTTTCTATGGATGTTTATAGTATAAAGCTTTTAATGGTTGATCTAGGCAAGTGTATACTTGGCTCACCTTGTCTTGTTGTCATATTCTTCTTTCCTTCTTATAGTTTGGTTCTCTACTATAGGTTATGAAGAATGTTATTAGGAGTTATAAGTGGATTATAAGTGGAAAGCATCTTCCATTTATCTTCACATTACTTGACCTCTTTGAAAATCATTGATGTGATAGGGTATTTTAGGAGAAGTGTATTCTTATGACAATCCTATAGTTATTAGTGCACATACAAATCAATGGTTGTCGTCTCAACATTTGGTGCATCACCTCCCTTTCAGTTTATATTTTATCTTACCCTTTTCATTTTCAAGCAATAGATATAGTAGTTATTCCAAGGTTATAAAATCAAGGGAGCTATCCCTCTCTAGATATTCACCTCACCAATTAGGCCACCCATATCTTAGAGGTATATCCATGATATCACTTAAGTGATGAGGCTTGAACAACCTCCTCAAGGGTGCAAATTTTGATGATAATAATTTGATCAATCTTTCTTCACTTCATAAGTGCATAGGCAAGTAGAGGTCAAGATTTTGGTGTAACACCCCTTTTACTTTCATGTTTCTCTCTTTTCCTTTCCCTTGTTAGTTGAATAGGTTTATTAGTAGTTTGGGTGAAGAATCAAGTGATCTAACCCATAAATAGAGATTCACCTCATTGATTAGGCCACCCATAATCTAGAGGTCTTTACATTGATATATTTTAAGTAAGAAGGATTGAAAAACCTTATTAGGGGTGAAATTAAGAGTGAGAACACATATCATTACCTTCACTAGTAAGTACCTTACTAGGAATAATTTAGAACACTCCATGTATGATAAAGAGATGATGTCTATCCTCCATGCAATCAACAAATGGTATCCATACCTAGTCAACTGATAGTTTTGCATTGAATTCAACCACCAACGTTTCAAATATTTTATAGAGAAATAAGTATCCTCACTAGATCAATAAAAAAGGGTTTCTAAACTCATGGGGTATGACTATGATATCACATATAAAAAAGGAAAGGAAAATTTGGTGGTTGATGCCCTCACTCTCCATTTTGAAGAACATGTGTGATTGTGTGTTATATCTATTACCATTTCCACATGGTTACATGACATTCAGCATGAATGGCATCATGATAACCCCACCCAATAAATATTATCCAATTATCTACTAATTCCTCTACTAAACCACATTATACTTGGGAAGGACACACATTGTGATATAAAGGTCACCTTGTATTAATCAAATGCTCCAAGTTCAAAAATACTATTTTTTATAAGTTACATGCCTCCCTTTTGTCAGGTCATTCAGGTTTTCTAAAACCATATGAGGGTCTATCATAATCTATTCTTGTATGGAATCAAGTAGGATATACATATGTTTGTTGGATAATTTGATAATTTCTAATGACATAAAGGGGAAATAGTCACACCAACTAGTGCACTCCAACCACTACTTATTTTGGAATGTCTCTAAACTAACATTTCAATGGATTTGATAGAAGGCCTCCCCAAATCTAGAGGAAAATAAGGCATTCTTGTTGTGGTGGATCACCTTTATAAATATTCTCTTTTTTGTGCTCTATCCAAGCCCTAAACTATTTCCACCATAGCCTATACATTTCTTGTTCAAATATTTTAGCTTCATGGCATCCCCACCTCCATTTTATAAAATTGTGACTCAATCTTCATGAGTCATTTCTAGTAGTAACTCTTCAAGTTCCTTGGCACACATCTGAAAGTGAGTTTGGGATATCATCCATAAATTGATGGATAGAAAAAAATTATAAATAAATGTTTAAAGACCTATATCTATTATTTTATCACAGATCAACAACATCAATGGCTAAAATGGTTACATATCATCAAATGGTGGTACAACATGTTCTACCAAATGGCCACTAAGTTGACCTTGTTTGAAGTTAATTATGGTCAAAAGTTTCCATCTCTTCTCTCATATATATAAGGCATCTACAAGATCTAGGTTATTGATACTATCCATAGTACACATGAAAATATTATTCACCTTAAGGATAATTGCTGCCTAGAACAAAATTGCATGAAGCAGTAAGAAGACTAGCACCACTCTAAAAAATATTTTCAACTTATTAATATGGTTTTCATTTTCCTAAAACCTTATAATAAATTCTATTTTAAATGAAGAATGATCCAAAAACTAGATCCTAAATTCTATGGGCCCTATAAAATTCCCCATCATATTAGCTTTGTCACTTATAAGTTAGAATTTTCACCTTCATCATGAGTTCACCTTATTTTTCATGTCTCTTCATTAAAGGTCCTTAGCCAAAATGTAACTAACTAGATAATAATTATAGATATTAATGTATAAGGATTTATCCTTTTAACACTTACAAATATACTCGATAGGTGTTCTCATCAACTCTATTATCATGTCATCATTGAAGTTCTTATAGAATGCCATGAAATACAACCCAAAGATGCGACTTGGAAACCTCTTCTTTACATCCAACAAGTGTTCCCTTAGATGCATCTTTGAGGGAAAATATTTTAATGGGGAGGGAATATTATAACCTTTTATACTAACCATATTTTTTTAATTTATTTCCTTAATAAAAGGCTAGGGATGCATATGATTTGTAAGATGTATTCCCACATTCATAGGGAGTACTAGTTAGTTAGTGATAAATTAGTATAAATAGAAGTCTAGACTAGTGAGAATTCATCCACAAATTGTATTGAATAAAGATTTCTCAAATGGGGTTTCCCCCTCAAAGAGTCCAATGATAATTTTAATGCAATTCTACTTTATTTTAATATAAACATTCAATTTTTATTATTTTCTTGATTTAATCTCAAAAATTTGTAGTTTAGTTGTAATTGGTTTCAAGAAGGATCTTATCAAAGTCTCTGTATCTACCATAGAATTTGTCATTTTTTCCAATAATGTATTATACCTAAAAACTTATTCATTGATAGGCTCATTACTTTCCTACTTGATCTTCATAATTTGTGCATATGATATATTTTCAGTGACATTGGTGGAGAAATTTAATATAAACTCATCCACTAGAGGTTTGATTGATTTCACTGATCGTACTAGAACATCATCCAATAATAGCAAAGCATAGTCATTTAGGATTCTTGAAAATAATTTTGTTAAAATTTTATCATTAAAATCATAATCAATGCATGCTGCATATAAATATTGGAGATGTTGCATAGGATATCCCTTACCATCATAAAGTGTGAACTTAAGTGCTACAAAACTCATTAGAAAAGGTGTAAATATATCATAGGTGCAATAAGATTATGTAATACATCTTGTGAATCAATAGAATGAGTTCATTTTAAATCATATTTCTTAATATTTTTAGCCTTATCTTCCAAATTGTGAATAACTTGGAGAAAGGCTTGCACAATGGACCTAGTTGGATTAAGATTTAATGCTTGAGAAGTCATCAAATGAGATGAAAACACTACTTGTGTTGATATAGACATCTAAATTGGTATTTGAGTTTAAGTATTTATTGTTCTCATTTAATATGTAGTAATAGGTATGAGATCCTTGAGGAAAATTATCGTAAAAACATATTTTGTTCCCCCACTAGATGTAGGAATATTTGGGGCAATAGATGCAAATGGTTATTCATTGATGATTTTAGCTTTTTTAGTTTCTGATATTATATTGAGGGCCTTATCAATATATTTAGGATATTGATGAATTCATTCTCAAAACATTTCAATAGCTTCAAATTTCTCTTGATCTAATTGTTTGTGTTCATAATTTTATATGACTAATTGTTTTCATGATCATATTCATCCTCCATGACAATGTTTTTAGTATGTTTCTCATTCTCATCATTGATACTCTCAATATTGATATAATTTAACATGGCATTAGATTTAGACATCTTAGGTGGAAAAAGGGGAAGCTCAAGATGATCAATAGGTATACCACCTAGTCTAGAACTACACTTAGGTTGCATATAAAAAATAAAATGAGATATCAATATTTACAAAAATCAAAAACCCTAGGAGGATGAAAATGTTAAGGTAAGCTAGGATTGTAGAATTAGACTCAGAGGTCAGGTTCATGTTAGGTTCACCAAATGTTTAACCCTTTTTGGTTTTAAGGTTTGGTAAAATAGCATAATCAACTATGAAGTAAGTTATTCTAAAATTAGGATAATTAATTAATTCAGATTCAAAATATTTTGATAATGTGTTAAATTATAAAAATATACTAAATGTGGAAAATTAAAACATTAAAGAATATTTTTAAAGTATAAATGTGAAGGAGAAATAATACTTAGCTTATTATATGATGTGAAAACATATCTGATTGGTACAGGTGTAGAAGAAGGCAAACTAATGATCCACTTCGATTCTTTACATTATGTAAATTAGCTCTCTGTTAGCCTGAACACTACCATCAGAATATAGACACTATTATTAACACTTCCTTCCCATTTTCAATGATTATGTCTAGCATATAATATAGGTATTTTTTATAATTATCATCTACACCTATTAAGGTTAACTACCACCATGCATATTATATGTTTGAATCTCACACATAGGTTCTAGATATTAGTATTTAACTCAGAACCTTAGGTCTTATGATTAGGGCATGCCACCTTTCAAAATAGGGTTTAGTATGATAAAGTGAAGTCGAGGTGACCTCAAATAACACTCTATCAATGAGCACTATTTACATATTCAAGTACTTTGAATAGGGCCTAAGACCAATGTATTTCTCCCCCTTATGTGGTCTTGTGTGTGAACAATTGCGCAATATGCTATATGCAAGTGAATTTAGTGATATAGATTGTAACTAAACAAATATTGATCATGGGATGTTGCTTGAATACTTCTGACCTATAAAAATCTTGATCCTATTTCTAATTTATAAATAATGAATAATAGGGTAGTATAGCTCAATTGTGAAAGTGAATTTCAATAGTATAGTGTGAACTTTTGAGGTTTTTCTTAGATATCCAAAGTAATGACATTTTACTTGTATTTATACCAAACCTTTTGAAATTATGTCATGGTATGGGAAAGTTAAACACAAAGGCCAACCCATACTTTTTAAAAATATTTTAAAATTTGGTTATTTGGAAGGCAAGGACACGAGCATCATATTTGGGACACTTGAGTCAATGTTAGTGTCCCACAAGATAGAAACTTGTTGAGGATATGTAACTGTATGTGTAATATGAAAATAAATTTTTATGTAGACTCTAGGTTAAGATTGATCTAGGTCATCATAATATTAGGGTTAGACTATATGATAATAAATCAGGTACAATGATATGACAAACACAAACCTTACGATAGTGAAATGGTCATCAATTGAAGGGTTGAGCCATGAATTATATTTTTCAAATATACAAAACTAAAATGTCATATAAAATAAGAATTTGGTATCTACATAATTATAACAATGCTAATGGTTCCAATTCATAGGAGGACATATACAAGTTTATGTATAAACCCATCTTGGTCTTAGCAAACCTCACCAAAATAATAATGAAAATGGAAACTCTAAGGATGATATCATCTACAAAATTTTAAATAAATATATTTACAATCAAAAAGGAAGGAGTTGTTCCCCCTGCCACTCTCATATCCAACCTGAGAGATCACTTCCACATACACATTCACCTCTACAAGTGTAGCATGATGATTTTATCCCCCCTCCCATATATTGTGGTGATTAGGATTCTCTAGGCTCCTCCTCCATGCTTGACAAGTTTAAGTGCCTCAACTTGGAAATTTATCCCCTTAGATTCATATTGAATGGCATGCAAGTTATCTCTAAATAAATTATAGATGTAAATAAAAACATTAACACTGGTTGAGAGTTGTTCATCAAGGAGATGACGTGTCATATTTTGGTTGGGTTAAACAGGGTGCCTAGGATTTACTTTCCATTAGTCCCTTTGTTATTATTACTTAAGTAATTGTCTTACAATGTCTCATTATTTAAGCATTTATTCTTATTGGCAATATTTTGTATCCTAAACCTTTTTACATTTTGGTTTAGTTCATTATATTTGGAGTGGAATTTCATGTTGGATAGTTTTTTTTATAAATAGTTTGTAATATATTTTAAAAGCACTATAAATATATTTCATTAAAAAATAAAATAATTTAAAAATGCAACTTGCATGTGGTGTGCATCAACTAGAAGTTTGAACACAAGACATTTTTATGACTCCTACCCAATTTATTGATATTTAAGATTCAATAGACCTCTAAAAATTGCATAACCACCTCTCTCTATGATTAAAATTAATTAGTTGAACTTATATTACACTTTTAATCCATATTACACTATCATGACAAACTTTAGAAAAAATGTAATTCTAAAATAAAAAACAAGTTTAAATTTTGAACCTTTCATGAAATTTTTTATAAAAATTTAAAGACACAAAGAGAACTTGAGAATCTTGTTTTGGTAGGGTTTGCATGTCTATCTTGTTCTTTTTTAGTATGACTTGCTCTATTTTCATACAACCTCTATAGGACTTCCAAAACTAATATTGAATTTAATTCACTATAATATCCTCCCTTTGGGAATATTATCTTTCTTTAAATGGCCCTCAACCAATCCATCATAACTAAAGTTTCCAACATTGGGATGGATAGTTCCTTACTAGATTCAAAGTTATCTGACTCATGTAAACTCTTAATTCCTCTTATTAGAGTTTCATTTATAATCCCTCATGTAGATGGTTCCCTCACCTTCATTTCTTCCTCCAAATTATTTGAATAATTAATGTTATGTACTTTCCGAAGAGTATCATTTATTTATATTGTGTTGAGTGAATAATTGAGCATGTTTCGATTATTAAATAGCCCTAGTGTTAGTGTGTGGTCCATTGATGGAATATATTGGTATTGGTACGTAATTTTTTGCACCGGAAGTTCGGCAGTATAATATAATACTTGTCCAACATTTACTTAATAAAAATATAAAATAACCAATCATATCATGGTAAGTAAGATTCACAACTATTAGATACCTAATGTACAACACGTACATTTATGTACA
Source organism: Torreya grandis (assembly GCA_037957365.1). Lineage (NCBI taxonomy): Eukaryota > Viridiplantae > Streptophyta > Pinopsida > Cupressales > Taxaceae > Torreya > Torreya grandis. The sequence continues at coordinate 564,205 of JARHVA010007393.1, forward strand.
AATATTGGATCAACATTTTTTTAGTACATTTAAATTTAATATTTTAAATCAATTTAAAATGTGGCTTTCCCTCTAATTAATGAAAAAAAATGATTTAAATATATATTAAACACATGATGAATTAACTATATGAGAAGTTTCAAACTTGTTGATGTAGTATCATTTGGGCACCACATAAATGCCAAGTTAGAGTGCTAAACTTTTGGAGCCTTTCCCCTATGATCAAGAAACCAGTGATCATTTTTATTTTGGCCCACATGAACATTGAATGTCCCCATATTTTAATTGACTTGACTTGATGGAAATTGTATTATTTTTCAAAATTCTACAAGAACCAATTCTTAATGTGTGATATTTAAGTTGTGTCATTATCGATTAAAATTTTGGCAAAAATTGAAAAAGTTATAATCGTATTGATAAGAATTCTTGAAGAAGGGAAAAAAAATGTAAACCTTTATATTACATTTTCTAAAATAAATTGAAGATGGAAAAAAAAAATTAAATATAAACCTTTAAATTAAATTTTCTAAAATAAAATATTTTTATTGAAAACACCCTAAAAATACACATACATAATTAAGAGATGTCGTTTAATTCATTTTGGGAAAAAAAAATGTCTTAGAAAACTTTTGCTATATTAGCAAAGAAAAATGCAAGAAAAATGAAAAAGATTCATTTACTTGACTAATTTGTTAGTGTTTACTCGGTGTATATCCTATTATTGTCCTCCACTTTGGAAAATGAATTATGAAGAAAAAAACACAAATGTATGCTCGAATAGACATCAATCAAGACTGAAAATAGTGATTTTATTGACTTGACTTAAAATTCCTTATTATGCATCTTGATTTTATTGACAGACGCAACAAGACTAAAAATATTGATTGCTTTCATCACATTAAAGAAAAATATGAAATGGAAGAAAAAGGATCACTAAGACCATAAAATGATCTGTGTCATGTGGGCAAAGGCAAAGAAATGTATGGTCAAGAAAATGGATCATTTTTCCACAAATCCATACATTTATGATCCATTTATTTCATCACACCACATCACTTGAAAATCATTTTTCTAATTGCACCACCCTACAAAAACCTAACATCAACAACTGGAAATCATCATAAACCATCTTTGGAAAATGAGTAGGCCAAGAAATTTAGTTCACAATAAACTTGTTTGCAAGAAAATATGGTAAAAACTCTAGCCATCTGGTTCAAGTGTTCAAATATCAGAATCAAGAAAATAATATTAATTCTATTCAACTTTAGCCATCTGGTTCAAGTGTTCAAATATCAGAATCAAAAAAATAATATTAATTCTATTCAACTTTAGCCATCTGGTTCAAGTGTTCAAATATCAGAATCAAGAAAATAATATTAATTCTATTCAACTTCAGCATTCAATTAATAATGACCTATGAGTCACCCATCACTTGCAACCTGTTAATATTTTTATCCCAGGCAATCTTGAGGAGTAACTTGAGTGCTAGTAATTTCCAATAATTATTGGTCTTCAGGCTCAAAGCTACTTTGAAAATAAATAAATGATTGTTATTGATATATTACCTATCCTAAACCATAACAGCCTAGGGTACCTTGGCTTACCTCATCAAAATATCCTGAAGGCATAGAATAATCAATCATGAACTTAGAAATTTATCTTTGGAATAGTTGATTTTTTAACCTTTTTTAGACCTTTAAAAAAAAATTGATCCCAAAAGAATAATAGATTAGATTAATATTAATATTATTAAATATATCAACATTCCAAGCTAACCACACCCCACACACAAAATCAAAGGGTAAATCTCTAAAATGACTTAGATCCTTATTATCAAAACAATTATTTAGAAAGTCAATAAGTGAATCCCAATGCCAAGATCTATGTCGTCAAATAAAAAAAACCATTTCATCCCACATTTTGAAAGTATAAAGACAATCAATGAGTAAGTGATTAATAGATTTAGAATTAATTCTATATAAAGTGCATCTTCTTGGCCCCTGCCAACCTCTTCTCAATAGTGTATCCAAAGTAAGAATTTTATTAATAAGAGAGAGCCACATGAAGGGTTTAGTTTTTAAAGGATAATTTACCTTCAAAATATATTTCCACCACCATAGATGATAACCATGTGTGTTAGAAGATAACATGGATTTGTATCCAAGTTTAATTGTATACTCCCCCTTAACTGGATTTTTAGTCTAAACTAGGTCATCCTCAACCCCCTCTTTGATCCTTACATGACTTCTGATTAGAGTACCCAAATATTCATTCCAAAAAATACTATACCTTCCTTCAAACCCAAATGATGTTTCTTCATCCAATCATCTTGACATAGAGGTCGAAACAAAATCAACAACATGTGACATACTGGAAAACCCAATATTCTATAGTTGAAAGATTAAATGATAAGGAAGTTTATATGCATTTCCACTCCCCAAGTAAGGATCATCCCCAACTCTAAGTTTTCCTCCATTATAAATATTCTAAGCTAACCAATTGCCAATAAGATAAAAGGTTTAAACCAATGCATTGCAAATAATAGAGGCATTTAAGGTATATTTAGTTGGCTTTCGAATCCACTAAATTAAACAAAGAGGCTCAATATATTTATGCATAGTAACCTTATTCCACAAGGTATATTTAGTAATAAGTCTCCACAAACTCCAAGCAGCCAAAAATTTACCAAAAAAATGAATATTTTTTAAGCCCCAACCTCCTTTCTTTGGATTCATAACAAGGTCCCATTTATCTATAGAAATGACATCTTTGACATTTTTACCAGTTTAAAGAAATTTGAAACACTTCTTCTTAATATTTTTCCAATATCCCCATAGTAATATGAGCTAAACCATACCAATAAATAGGGGCAACTTCTAATACTAACTTAATAATAGTCAGTCTCCCTTATAAATATAACAACCTATTACACCATAAGTTGATACACTTATTGATCTTAACCACCAACCACTCTCAATCTTGTTTCCCATAAGAATTTTAATTCAATACAAAGTCTAAATATTTAATCCCAAATTGTAAATCAACCTTGGTTTAAGTAAGGATTTGCCAAATTTGTCTCTCCTCATCTTTAGTAAGTGCATTATAGGATAGGGTAGAATTTTGCATATCAACCTCCATCCTAATGGAAATCTTATAAGTCCCCAAGATATCCTTCAATATAGTGGCATCCCTGAGAGAACCATCACAAGAGTAGGACATCATAAATGAATAAGAGGTGAGTATTAAAAATATAATTTTCCATTTTGATCCCTTTGAGAATTTTGATCCTCTTAGCATCCCTAATAGCTCTTCTTAGACCCTTCATAACCAAAAGGAAAAGAATTGGAGATAAAATACAACCCTAACAGATCCCTCTCCCTGTATTGAATTATTTATAGGATAAACCATTCACCAATATAAAAAGTGAGACTGAAGAAATACATGCCAAGATCCAATTGACAACTTGTAAGTTGGAACCAACATGGATAAGCATAAATATAAGATATAAAAAAATAACTCTATCATAGGCTTTGGAGAGGTCCAATTTGATAACAAAAATAAGCATTTTCTTAACTTTAATAGAATGTATACCTTCCTGAGCCACTCCCACTACATTATGTATTTATATTCCACTAAGAAAACCAAATTGTTAACTAGAAATAGAATATTTTTTTATTAACTCTTTTAGAAATAACCTAAGTAATGATTTTATAAAGGAAATTGCATAGGGATATTAGCTTCAAATCATCAAACTACTCAAGATTGTATTTTTAGAAATCAATGCAATAAAGGTAGAATTGATAACCATGGGGATTATCCTAACGAATTTTGTCTCCTTGATCACCCTAAGTAAGTCCTCCTCAACCATCTCATAGAAACCTAAAAATAACTCCATATTCTACCCATCCGAACCTGGACTTTTGCTCTTATGAAATGATGTAAGAGTAGATTTGCATATAAACCCTCAATATCTCACTCAAATTGAGTAAGAGCCTATTATATTGTCTGGATTTGTAAAAATACCACTAAGATACAACATGATTAACATTCCTCAAATTTATTTGAGAATTGAAAACAAGTGGACTTACACAAATTTTTGTCCAACTATCTTTGAGCAAGGATTGAAATTCCACATCCTCCAACCAAGAGGGATTAAACTTAAGAGGACAAGGTGGTTTATTAACATTATGTAACCATCCCAAGGGTTTGTCTTGCTCTAAGTTCCCAAACCTAAGGTTGTTTTATCCCACTATGTATCTCCCTTAGTGATTGATATTTTGAAACTGAAAAGGATGACTTCTTTCCTATATAGGACTTATATTTCCTCCTCTCTATGATAGGATTAAGACCACCCGAGATGTTTAACCTTTCACAAACCACTATGAGATTTTTGGATCTAAGATTGTATCTATTACACCTACTAATGGACTCCTCATCCTTTGATCTAGAAAAAGATGGATCTAAAGACTTTTTTTATAATTGACTATCCTTCACAAAGAAATTCTTAGGATTATCTTCACCAAAACTCCTTGACTGAGAAGGAACAAGAGGTGAATCTTTTAAAAGTGGCCAATGATCATGGGATAGATTTAATGGACAATGGCATTTAAACATAGAATCCTCATCTTATCTCAAGTTCAATAGGATCAAAATGGTGTTCATTAGGAGGTAAAATAGAACTAAAGGGATTGAAAACTAGAGAAACTGATGGAGGAGGAACATCCACTTCATCTCCTCGATATATCCTTATTTTCTTTGTAAAAAAGCTTCCTTCTCCACCCTAGATAAATCTTCCCTTTCCTCTTCAAATCCGAGATAGAACATATTTTCATGAGTTAAAATCTCTTCATTTGATAAAACCTATTTGGATTGCAAGTTGACCTTCTCATGGTTTTAATTACAACCAAAATTACCATCAATACGTTCACCCTATATTAACCTTGTCATTGGGATATTATATAGAAATTTGAAATATGTGGGATCCATAAACTTAATTATCCATACCTGTATACTGAATTTTAAAAAATAAGAATAAGATAAATAACCATTTGTGATATAATATGCACATCAAAAGGGAACTTTTGAATAGTCAATAATATGAACATATTTCCAGATGTCTATTACAATTTCAAGAGCATCAAGGAGAACTTATTGAAGGTACATTTTAACCAGAGTCCTAGCCAAAGAGGAGTACCATCTAATTGATGGTAAATATGGAACTACTCATTATCCAAAGATGGTTTATTGTTGGTTTTAGGTCTAAAGAGTACCATCTAATCGATGGTAAAAAACTCTTCACTCTTTAGATAGTCCCATACAAACCCTTCTTAAATCATCTCACCATTGATCCACAAATGATCCAAGTTATTCATTATCTCCTAAGATTTAACGTACAAAAATTCATAATCACCATCATATGATCAAAGTCTTTGAGAAAACTAAGAATTAAGAACTAAAATAGATAGGGAAACCTACTTGAGAAACCTCATAGTTATCGAGGTCCAAGACCTACCCAAGTATTTAAATGATCCCAAGAACTGTTGGAGGTAGAGTTGAGGTCTAACACTTACCATAAAACATGTTGGGGTTCAAGGCCTATTAAAATATGCATTGGGATTCTTGAGCTGATGTCAACACTATGGGGTCTGGGACCTACTTAAATAATCATCAGACTTCAATATGGGCACAAATAATAAATCAAAAATTGTATCAAAAGGAGAAAATAGAAAGAGGAACAATGGGGAGAAAGAGGAACATATCTCCATTGACAACTCTAAGAATGCAAAGCTCCAAGACACCTTGAGTAAACACCTAGCCTTGTAGGATTCATGTTAATTCTCTTGCACTGCTTCAGATATAAAAAACTATTTCAACTTGCTTTGTTCATCATTTTATATCAAGTATGAGGCAAAACAAATATTTACTCACATCTAATATATATTCTCCCTTACACCTCAAAATTTAGTTCACCGTGATCTAAAACTCCATGAAAGCATTGATCTATCATGCCAAATCCTTATACATTCATTCATGTGTCTGTGTGTTTGTTTGTGTGTATGGATTTATAAATATGAATATGTATGCATGTATGTATATGTATATATGTATATATACATATACATATACACATATTCACCCACATAGATGTGTATGTATGTATGTGTGTATATATATGTGTGTGTGTGTACACACACACACATTCTATACATATGTATAAAATATGATATACGTATATGTATATATATATATATATACATACATATGTGTATATATATATATATATATATATATATATATATATATATATATATATACATACATATGTATATATATGTGTGTGTGTGTGTGTGTGTGTGTGTGTGTGTGTGTATATATATATATATATATATATATACATATATATGTTTGTGTATATGTATGTATGTCTATATGTATATGTATGGATATATACATACATATACATATATGTATACATACATACATATACATTTCTATGTATGTTTGTGATATATATAAATATGTGTGTGTATACATACATACATACATACATACATACATACCTACCTACATATATATATATATATATATATATATATATATATACATATATTATATATTTGTGTGTATGTATATGTATATATATACATGTACACATACATATATATGTATGTATGTATGTATGTATACATGTATACACACACACACATAATATGTATATATGTGTGTATGTAGGTAGGTAGGTACATATGTATGTATGTATATATGTACACACAAACATACACACACACACACACACACACACACACACACATATTTATATATATCACAATACATAAATCATATTAATATACAATATAATATATGAAATTATGTTACATTTTTAAAATATATTACTAACAAGTTTTCAAACATTCCTCTTTTTGGATTTTTTGAATCATATGGTGAGGTCTATTTTAGCTCTTCACCAACTTTGGAAAAGTTTTCTCATGAGACTCTTAACCTAAATCCAAATATCGTAACCTAGTTAACATATTTGGTCATAGATTTACACAATAAAACTTGATTTATTTTAACCACTACACTAAGACATATACATTAGCTATTCATCTCCTTAAGATGAGGAGTCCAGCCATATGCCTAGGTTGAGTTGTTATAGATTCCACTATGTGTAGTCCAACTATCCTAAATTTGATGATTGTATCCTTCCATCAACAATCGTTACTCCCCATCATCCTAAGACTCCAATTGAATCCTAGCTCGGCCCTTGATGGCATTTATTAGCTTAAATTTGATGGCCCATCAAATTGATACATATTTATATTAATGAAAATAATTACATAATATTATATTATATAATTATAATTCAATGTTATCCACATGTAGTCAATACCTAGGGCACTCAATTTCTTGAGCATATGTAGGAGTAATCACAAAGGTGTAAGTTATGTCATAAGGGATGTAATTTTATATTTTGGTAATATAGGGTTTTATAAAGTGAAATATTGTAAATCCATAATTGTACCTCACTCAAAATCCATTACCATTGATCCCATCTCCCCTGTTGTGTACAAAGTGTTAAATAACAATAATATTATATCTCTAGTGATTGTGATGTTGAAAAATGAGGTTGTATGTTCCTTCATGTATCATGGTTATATCTGATTAGATGGACACAAATTATATCATGTCTATGTTTTTATTGTTTTTGGGAAAGTAATCTATTAAAATCCATGTGTTATTCTTATCATGTTGAATTTAAGTTGTGAACCCCTTCACAAGAAAGAAAACATGTTGGGTTATTTATTATCAAGGGTAGACAAGGACATCATGAGAGATGATTTATTATCAGTGAGGTCTATAACCTATATAATATATGAATAAATAGATCACCTGAACTATCATATCATTTCCCATCACCATCACCACCTAGATCTACTCAAAATATTTCTCCGCTTGCATGTTCTCTATGGATTTGCCCTTACCCATCACTTTGCCATTGTTTGAGCTCAATGTCAAATCAAACATCTCATCCCCACATAGCTCTTTTCCATGTTATATGAAGGAACACACAACCTCATTTTCCAACATCACATCCACTAGAAACGTAATATTATTGTGTCTTAACACTTTGTACACAACATATGAGATGGAGTCCATGGTCATGGGTTCTAGTAAGGTATAAATACATATATACAATCTTTCACTTTAAAAATCCCCATTTTTACCAAAATAGAAAATTACATCCATTCAGACATAACTTATGCCTTTGGGATTATTCCTACTTATATTCAAGAGGCCAATTACCATTTACATCCTAATATTGATGTTGTATCTAATCATGTATTTGTGAAGAAGGCATATTTAAAGATTTAGAGATGAATCCTAGCATATGGCTTGGCAATGAAATGCCTATGTCATAATTATGAATAAATATATTCTACATAAAAATGGATTACATATATTTATACACATTTAATTATCTCTAATTTTTTAGGATAAATTAAAACTCATATCTATCCCCAAATCACATATAAGAGAAACTATGAAATGAATTAATCAAACATTCAAAAAATAAACATAAACATGCACATAATAGGAGACACCAAATTTAACATGGTTCACCCAAAATGGGCTACATCCACCAAACTTGTCCATTGTATTATTTCCAAAAATACAAGGGAGAACCAAAATCCTATAAGAAACTCTATTACACCTCTCTACCTTTTTTGCCTACTCTCTATTTACAATATTTCCTCATAAATCACAATCATACATCTCAGCCATATATCAATACATTTTAGGTGAAAAATGTCTAAACATAACCTCTCTCTTCAAATCTAAAAACTTTTAATCAATGGCCTAGATTGACTATGAAATTAAAATTTTACAAGGCAATTTTAATAATAATTTTCCCCCCTTGTAACCTCTCGCGCCATGAGGGATTCAAAGAATGGGATCCAAACCTAGTTGAAATAACATTAGAATTTTAACCTCTGATCCTAGAAGACAATCAATCTCTAACATAATTAGATGTAAAACCATAAAATAAATAAACGTAATCCAAATCCATATGAATAAATGTCTAGGAAAAGGTTTAGAAGAGTACCTTGATTATGGAAACTAGATGACAATCATTGAAGTATGACAACATTATTTAAGGTTTTGCAGTAAGACAAAGATGACCTTTAAAACTCATCACAAACATATAAATTCCCCCCTCCCCCCATAATTTTACACTTCATATTCTTGGGCCATAAAACTATAGACATTACATATTTTTATGAATGACAAGCAGGTCAATATTTTTTTTATGATTGTGTTCATCAATTTCAGAGCTATGTAAACCTTGCTTAGCATTCTAATTTTTTTGTTGATCTTTTGAAATCATATTTATTATTTGAGCCCAAATAAGCAAGTTGATCTTACATATGATAAGGAAAATGCATATATGTTTTGAAACCTTTGTTCAGGGTCAGCAAGGTTTTTAAGCACCATTTACTTATTATGCCCCTCAATGGTATACAATATCAAAGGCAACACACCATGTAAATGCAATGATAATTCAATAACATATCCTAGTATGATGCAATGTTTCACTATCATCAACTTCAATGCTACAATGAATGCTCTCTAAATTCTTGATCACACTATAATGCTAATATATGTTGAATAACATGCTAAGAAAATAAATGGTAGTTGTTCTTTCATATTTAATTTAGATTGTCAGATGCATTCTAGATGATCCTAAATGCATTGATGTATTTGTGTGTCTATATACTTATTTATTTCAAATTAGGACCTTATTGGCATGCAAACCAACAAAAAACTAGTAAAAAAGTGGAAAATATGGGTCAAAAAACCACCTAGGGACCATGATTTTTTTTAATTTTTAAATCCTCCATAAACATAATGGAAGAGGGAGGAAGGAGATAAATAGAATAAGATGAGGAAGGTAGGGGAGTGAAAATATGAGGACACAATAGGAAATTAAAATATATATACCAATAACAATTAATTTAGACTAATAACTAATAAGCACACAAGTACCATATGATAGTGCAATTTTGCAACTAATAAAGGCCTAGGGGATAATTTTAGGTATCTAGATAATGCCCTACTTTGATGTGTATGTGAGAATACATATAAAATTATAACATTTAAGGTGTGGATATATGATTTTATGCCCCTAAAGCTCCCATGACATACTCCAATGTACCTATGAATCTTATAAGAACTTTTGCATAATAATAATAATAATTATTATTATTATTATTATTATTATTATTATTATTATTATTATTATTATTATTATTATTATTATTATTATTATTATGTAATAATAAGGCTAAGAAATATCTTGAATATACCTTATAGTGGGAATAGGTGTAACATCTTCTATACTTCTAGGAATAATCAAATCCCAAACTATGGGAGTTAATGTTGCACTAAATTCTTTGATTTTGGTTTAAATGAGAGGAATTTATGCCCCACTTTTAGATATGTGATGAACCTATGAATCACATATCTCAAAATAAATTAATTGCACACATCATGTGTAAAATAAATATAAACCTGCTAAATATAAATATTCTTCTTGGAAGCATGCATGTTTTAAATAATATGTCTCATGTGGTCTTATGATATAATAAATAAAAAACACATAAATAATATGCCCCACATGATAAAAATGTACATAATGTAGTAAAAATAATAGTATGTTCCATGTTTTTCCTAATATAAGAAACATAGTACTAACATGCATATAAATCAAATAAGATAGATAAAGCACGTCAAACATATTAAAGACATACTTAACACATAAAAAAGGAAACTATATAATCAAGATAAGATTAAAAGATAAAACTATATATAATAAAAATTCTTAATAAAGTCACAACATCATAAAATATCTCCTCAAAATATTTTTAAGATAAAAACTTGAACTTTTTTTTTTTGTTTAAGGTTCAATGAAAGAATTTATTCTTCACCATTTCTAGCATTTATACAAACATTGTCACTATACCACCATTTATAAATTTCATAAAATTTCTGTCATGACCTTACAAATATAAGACACATGTCTCTCTCTAATTTTTCAATAAATATTAACACAACATGGATTCCATCCTTTAGGTTATTCCAATTAGAATTAGTGCCATTTAAAATTGATGGCCAAATTCCACCCTAGATTTCACTATAATTCTGACTTGGAAGATTGACATTAGTTAACAGCAATATTTTTGGATAAATTCCCTCTTGGTTAAGGCATGTTAGTCCATATATATATATATATATATATATATATATATATATATATATATATATATATAGTCAAATTCCACCCTAGATTTCAACATAATTCTCACTTGGAAGATTGACATTAGTTAACAATAATATTTTTGGATAAATTCCCTCTTGGTTATGGCATGTTAGTCCTCATTTATGTTTATATACATACATACATACAAATCATCTGTAAATTAACCTAGTTGCAAATACTTCAATTCATGGACGTAAGTAAAAATTATTTCCAAAGGGTGTTAATGCATGTTAGTGTTTACACTAGAATTCATTATGAATTAACATTAACTCTAAATGAAAACGTAAACTATTAAAATATGATCTAGGATGATATATAAAATAGAATATATTAAAATACTGAGATATACAAAATTTATATAATTTATAATTATTTTTAAAAATAGAAACTAGGGTTAGGGTTAGAGAATGTTCCTTGAAACTAATTTATTTGATTGTATTAACTTTATATAGACTATGATTATCTAAAATGACCTAAAAACATATATGTATTGGAAAATAATGGCTTGTTGTCTAGTAGGACAAGTCTAGAAGAGGTAGACATGAGTGTTGTGTGTTGATGGAAACTACTATAACTTTATCTTGTCAGACAATGTGTTGGATCTAAAAATCTAGGTTTGTTCACCTATGTCTACATATGACATGTCTCTATGCGGATCCCAAGTTTATGTGAATAATACTTGTAAAATTATAATCCTAATATAGGACAATAACACAAAAAATATCAAATGTAAAAGGGTGAAAAATGGGGTAAGTGGGAATGGCCAAGCTATCCTCATAAAACCCCTTGTTGACTGAGTGCTACCTACACAACCTAAAGGGCCTCAGACTGATGTAGTTATCCTTTTATGAAAAATCATATGAATACAAATAGAAAATTTTATGGGAATTAATGACAAGGGATGTCTTCAACCTATAATAGACAATGTTATACTTGGCCAAACATTGTAAAACTATAGAAAAACTATAACTCATATATTTACTTAGAAATAGATGCTTTTGAAATTTAAAATATAGTTACCTTGTAAGAGAGTGTTAGGTCCTTTCAAGTGTGACCCATGATGTGATTGTATAGGGAGATATTTCAAATATTTTTGATAATCTACTTATTAATATACATAGTAAATCTATTAGAAAGTGTGTTGTTTTAAAAATATAGCCATTAGAGTGCAGGAGACAAGTTCACAGTACTGGATAAGTGCATAGTGCACTCATGTATGCCTAGTGCATAATTGTATTAAAGGGATAAAGGCTTCTAAAACAAGATTGAAATTAAATTATCTAGTGAATAAGGATGAATAGTGATGAAATAGGGATGTCTAGATTATGTTATTAGTAATTACAATACTTTGAAGGCATTCATAGTGATTGTGGGTTATTAGAATGGTGAATTGGTCAAGAAAGGTAAATATGTCAAGGAAAAACTTTCTCAAGTATTTCTTAATTAAACTTTAGTTTCTAAATCCTCCCCCTTTTATTCTAGTGACACATAAAATTACTATAGTAAAGGAAATGCAAAACTTGGGTGCATATACACACTTTGTATTTCTAATGGAGGTGTGTATGCCCCCTTTTTGAGGCATGTGTATAAGTATTGAGCATGTGGTGATTTGAGAGGGATCAAGTATAATTTTGGAAAATTAATGAATAGGCTTGAGTTGGAATTATTGTATTCTCCAACATTCATAGATTACTTTGTAATGCTTGAAGAGGTGGGAACCAATAAAGTGGTTTGCTAAAGTGCAACCAAGATGCTGAGTGCCACTAAGCTCTCACATGGATTACTTTTTGAACTAAATAATAGGTGAGAAAAAATATATGGATGGATAAATTTTAACCAATATGTGGATCATCACTAAGATCAAATGTGGTCCACTTGAAAAATACAAATCACACTACTACAAATAGATCTAAATTTGAACTATAAATTCTTGAAACATTGAAACTTGAAAAAGAGAAACCTAAATTTTATATAGTAGTATATTAAATATGAATGATTATCATTCCCCCTATAATATATAGTGTTCCAATTTGATTTTTTGAAAATTATTTTAAATCTTTTAACTATCTTTGCAAAGTGTTTATGTTCTTGAGTATCTGTAAGAGTAGAGTGCATAATCAAGTTGAATGCCCCCATAATATGAAGATTCTGATTCTTTCTTATTACAATATGTCAACTATGAAATGCATTACTTTTTAAGTCTTAAATATAATCCCATTTTAATTCCCCCATTTTGATATGAGTCAAATTGCCTACAAATCACTTGTCTCAAAAGAAAAAATGAGAGCATTTTTGAAAGATACAATAATGTAATAGAATTTTTCATATTTTGAGTTGTATTCAAATCTTAGAGATGTAACATTGAAGAATATTAAAAAAATTATATTTCACTTCATCATTAAATTTGAATATAACATTGAATTATCATACAAATCTTGTAAAAATCTTATAAGTCTTGAATATGTATTGTAAACATAGTATTTTTTAAAAATGAAGCATTAAATCACATAAGAAGAGCGTGCATGATATGTACCATGTAACCATATAGATATGTAATAAATAAGTATTATTACATTATATGAACCATGTAACCAAGTATCGTATCATGAAAATGTAAGCAAAGCCATACAATGTCATGCAAGAATTCCCAAAGGCCACATACAAAGGACATATAAATTTTGCATAGAGTTAAAAAGTTTACATTAATGTCACATATAAGGCCCAAAGGATGAATACAAGGGACATGTAGATGTCATAAAAACATATAAGGATAAATTTCACACACACATGGTATGATGATGCTATAAAATAAAGAGGGTATATGTTGAACATACATAAGGCCAAGGGCCACATATAATAATCAAACAAGTTGATTCATGTAATGTAATGATGCAATCATATAGAAAAAATGAAGCTATAATACTTTGAATGTATGTATCTATGTTCATATTATAAAGTAGCATATTCATCTTGACACATGTAAAGTAAGAGTGAAGAAAATGACATTTGTTTTAGTTATAGCACAACATGGAAAAAACATTGTGGAGAAATATAACCTATAAAAGGTCTTCATAAAGAGAAATGAGATACCCCTAACTGAGAAAGGATATTGGTTAAAATGTTGGACCAACATTAAAACCATGCAAAAATATGTCTTATCTTGAAATTTGACTAATATCTGAATATGCACTCTATGTTGTGATAAGAAAAAGTTATAAGAGGATCATGTGATTGTCTTTCATTCAGAAACAAAGATTTAAAATTCATAGGGATAGGTCCATAGAACGAGGATAGGTACATAATGTTCTACTCTTTTTATGATGAAACTTTGTTTAGATTAACTATATACCAAAATTCATGACCAGGACAACTTCTTCTATGTATGAAGACCTCCTGGCTCTATAAAGATATGTCTTGTTTCACATTTAGATACCTTGTGAGAAGAATTTTGTAATTAAATTGAAATTAAATAGGATATGTAATGAACATAAATATAAATGACATATGCAAATATGTAATCCAACAACATGAGAATATGCTTATAGGTCCCGATTTTAGATTTTTGAAAATATTTAGATTTTTTGAAATATGCATAAGTGAAAGTTAAAAAAAATATTTGAGAGACAAGGTAATAACCACATTTTTGAAAAGTAAAAGAATAAGGGTGAATTTCAAACAACCCTTAGCAATATCCTATAGAAAATCATGGAAATAAGGAAGGAAAATTAAATGTCTATGTATTATAGAAAATATAGCAATCATGGACATATGAACACTTATAAAACTAGGTAGATGTGATCATGAAAGTGTAAATGAGATATAGATCATGTTAGATGTGAAATAATAATAAAATGGGTTACCATGAAGGATTTGCATTGAAATATTAGTAAGATAATTATCTTGGGTTGTTTAAATTGGGCTGAATAAAACAAGGGAACCAGTTCTCCAAAATTAAAGATAGTGCCAATGGATAGAATAAAATTGGATTAAGTGTATAATAATAAACAACACGAGTAAAGAGAAAAAAAGCTATGTACAAGTAGGAACTATGTAAGGAAGCAAATTAAGGATATTAACCCAACTAGGAGGTTGGGAGGTAATGATAGAATGTGTCCAACTAATGATATAATAAATAGGATGCTCATATGTGTACCCAAATCCTTGATAAAAAGGAATAATCTCTTATGCAAGAGAAGAAATTCCAAGTGTATAAGATTTAAAATCTAAAGATGAACCATATTATTTAAACTATCTCTATGAAACACTACTCATTTATCTATCAGAACCTGTATCCTCATGCATGGGGGGAGATGATATAACAAATTGTACCTATGTAATAACCCTCTAAATAACCTATGGTGTTATATGATAAAAATACCTTGTACTATATGTCACCTTCTTATTATGATTAGTTATATTTCTTTGTCTAGCCAAGCAATCATGCTCATGTGTAATCATATTATGCTAAGAAATAGATGGAAAAAATACAATATTTTTCATGCTCACAAATAGGTTAAGAAACTAAAATATGTTCACTCTCTTGAATAGTTGCAAAAAATAATTTTTGAGTATATCTCTTTGAATGTGAATTTTGATCTTGAATATTAGTATAAACTAATTCATTACCAATTTTCTCAATAAATGTGGAAACCAACTATTGTGGATTAGGAGTAAGTACTATTAATTCCATAGGAAATTCATTTTGAATGCATAAAATTTTAAGCACTTTATTATCATGAAGATAATTTAGAAATTTTTGAATTGTATAAGGAATTGATTTGATTTTTTTTAACAAAGGTCTTCCCATCAAACACACTTGTACTTGGTAACACTAGGAAAGGAGTGGGTAATATGAGAGGTTCCACTTATAAAGGTAATATGGTATGTCTGAGGGTGTCTTGTGTATGGATATCTTTTACGTCCTTCATAACTCTATATGTATGTTGTTACTTAACCCGAACTTTGAATGTGTAATAGGGTTAAAGGGATAAAAAATCCTAATCAAATGGATGAATGAAACTATTATAAATCAAGCCAATTAAATTAATATAGATAACATAATGTGTTGAATTTGGAAAATTACTAAATATTAAAAGTACAATGCCAATTGATATTCTGATAATTGCAACACAAATATGAGGTAATAATTTTCTTATTTATTGATGCATATGTATATCTAAGATGTGCAAGTGTAGAAATAGGTAGACAAAATATCAAGATCCCATCATTAAATTCCATAAATATTATTTATGGAAGCCTAGAGACTATCATCAATGTAAGGACACTAGCCTCGATGCTTATATCTATGGCTAGACACTTCTATCTAGTATAAAATATTAGTTGTATTTAGAAGAGACCACTTTGTGCCTATTAAATTTTTATGTCACCTTTATATTGATGTATCTAGATATCGTGCACAGGATTATATGACTATATGTAGCTCCAAACCTATATATTCACCTTAGGTCATATCACATTGCAAAAAATGGGTTATTAGGCTCATAAAATAAAACAAACCTCAAGGATACCTCTATCAATTAGTGTTTCCTACATAGCCAATACTCTGAAGAGGGCCTTAGACATATATAGTTCTATGCTAAGTGTGTGTTTGTGTATGCACAAGTGTGTAGTATGATATATGCAAGGGCATGTAATGATCTAGCTTGTAACTTGAAAAATACTACTCATGAGTTTTTATTTGAATTATTCATACCTATAATATGACTACTCCTATGATTGATATATAAATAAGGAAGAATATGGAAGTATAACTTAGTTGTGAAATTGATTGATGAGATTAAATAGGTGTTTGATTCATATTTTATAGATAGGTAATGATTAGAATTTGATTTTTATTTATACCACACATTTAAAAAATATCTAATGTAAGGGTTATATAAAAAAAATATGCTAACCCATACGTTTTGAAATATTTTTAATTTAGATGATTTTTAAGGTATAGACACTAGACAAGAAATTTAGACACTAGCATTATTGCTAGTGTCCCTATATATATGGTAGTGTCTATAAGGTTATAAAAACATTGAAGGTATATAACTAATATTGATTTATATAGATCATTTTTTAATCTTATTATAGTATACAAGTGATCTGGGTCATTAGAATGATACGGTTAGACTATAGGATAAACAGTTAGCCACAATGAGATGGTGAATGCAAGCCTTTAAACAATAGAAAGGTATATAACTGAAGGGTAGAGCCATAATTGGTATTTTTCATGTGTAAAAAACTAAGATGATATATAGAATAATATTTTAGTATCTACATCTCCCCATTAATCTAATAATGCTTAAGGATGAAATTACTAGTTTAAATGAAAGAAATGCATACCTAGGTGTGTATAGCACACCTTGATTTTGATTAAGCCCTAGAAAATTTGTTTTTGATGAATGAAATATAAAAAAGTTCATTTTATAATATAAAATATTGCATGTAATATTAAATTGAATAATTTAAATCCTTGAAAAGTAAATAAGACAAGGAAGGAGTACACCTATGTGTTGATGCAACCATGTTGCTCCTTGGTACCTTACATTGGTAAAGTTGCTTTCTTATGAATCATTTGAGGTGAGATATGTTTAGAAATAAAACTTGGAGATTATGAAGATGGATATTTAAAGTGATCATTCCCCCAATCCTGTACAAGGTTCAGTTATGATAAGGCCATTGAGATCACTAAATCTCAATCACACAACTCAAATGAATGTATAATAAATATATGTTAAGTGGTGTAACCAAATCAAATTGAAAAGTGGGATTAGTTATAAATAAATTTATGGTGTTTAATCTTGACTTCACCACTCAAATTAATGAAATTATATAGATAGGAAAGGCTCAAAACGGTGCTTATTGGTAAAATATTGATGTTTCTTGGTAAATAAATTTGAATATATAGTTAAATCTTTAGGTGCACTCACATAAAATATGCATTTATAATATGTCTAAATATGAATTATCTCTTTTAATTAAAAATACTTAGGTGGGGGTGAATCAATTTCCTTAAAATAATCTTTCAAGTTTACTTATTATCCATAAAGCATTCTTTCACATGCATACATTAACCAATGAAAAAACAACCATCTATGAAAGCAAACAACATAAGAACACATAATATATATATGAAATCCTCTTTTGGAATAAAATACACTAAAACAAAACTTGGAATATAGTAATATAAGCAATAAATAAATATTTAGTGAGGCACCAACCCCATAAGGAGCACCAACCCCTTACTAGTCAAGTACCAACTCAACTAGTCCTGTAGCAAGCACCAACTTGAAAAGAGGTACCAACCCCATAGGTAACTTAGAAACAAATAATATGCCTTCAACCTATGATAAAATTTTGACACTTGTTTCTTACTTAACTAAATATTACCACCTTCTTTTTCTCTTCTCCCTCCTCAATCTCTCTCAAACAACCTATTAAGCCTCATTGCTCAACTAGCCCACTTCATAGAATTAGGTCAAATGACCTTTCTCATCATATGTATAATTATTGTTATATATTCATAAAATATTAATCACACATATATGATTTTCTTCAATCCCTATACCTAGTTTCCAAACCTCTATATCATTCATTTTTCTCCTTAATATTCTAACTAGTCAAATTATGCCTATTAGACCTTCTCTTTATACTTGACTCTTTCTCTCACCCATATTGGTAAAAAAAAACTTTAAATAATTAGATAAACATTTTAATATATCAAAAAAAATCAAATTGAAACACACACTACATATGTTGGTCACCATCCATAAGGACCAAAATCACCATTAGGCCTAATAGAGAGATAATAAAATTAGGCCTTCTCAAAGCACATGTTTCACCTTGACCACCTTGAAACATAATGAGACTTAAAAAATTAATGAAAAAAATTCATACACACTTAAATTATACTCATTATAATTTCACCTTATTTCCCAAACTCCACTTAGCTCATTCACTCCTTGAACCACATAATTAGGTCTACTCGTAATTAGGGATTCTCACTGCCAGAAAGTTTGTCTTATAAATATGAAGCATACAATCAACTTTTACATATAAAAAAAACAAAAAAATAATATGGATATAACATCCATGAACTTATTTTAAACACAAATTCCATTATATTTCACTATATAGGTCAAAATACCTCAAATTGATCATTTCCATATACTCGCTCAGAACTGCAAATAAGCCTCAAGAACCTTTGACTTTTAACACCTTCATAGTTATTTATCCTAAATAAAAAAGTAATAAAATGAAACTATGAGATATATATAACAAATTATTATGAATTTTATTCTTTAACTCTATGTAAAATGACTCAAGAACATCATTCTCACTCACACAGAAAATTGCATGTAGCTCCAAAAACACAATCATGAAAACCAAGACTTAAAAAACCTATGTGAACACTCTTATGAACTTCCAATGTGTTTATATTATCCTTAATAATACATAAAACATATTTAAATATATATATATTACAATTTTTAATATCAATATTGGTCATACAAACCAATCTCATGTCTTCATTCTACACAAACCTCACTATGTTAGACAGGTCACTTTGAGAACAACTTTTTGATTATTTATGATCATATTAAAAACTTATAATAAAAGTGGATATGTTATATAGGTATTTAACAATAAACTCATACATTTGGATCCATCCCTAATCCATTTTAACCCATCCCTAATCTCATTCTCACTTTTACCTGGTTTTCTCATTGTCTTCCTAATTAGGCCCTTTTAGCGAAAGGCCAAATTCCATGACCATTTAGCCTATTTAAGGTCTAAAAAATTCTAAAAAACTTATATTATTATAAATTACAATTCTCACACATCATCCTCTAATAATTTTCATGATTTGAGCTGGTCACCCCTACCTGCTACATCAAATTTTGAGAAACAAGCAGTTTCCTTTAGCTTTCACTCACTCTTCTGACAAACCAATGCCACTTGAAAAAACTTGAGAGAGTAATATACATTATCTAATCATAATACTAGGTCAACCAAACCATTTTGAGCCATTTCCAAAAATATATTTCATATCGAGTCATTATAAGGGTTTTAGGAGGGTTTGGACACCTTCCATTCTTATCAACTGTTCATAAAGGATTTCCCCTCAAGTCAAAAACCAATGCCACTAAATATGAGCTAGGAACCTTCCCCAATATCTATGAACTTTATAGGCTCTCATGCAAAGTTTGTACATGCCAATGAGCATTAAAAAAAAAAAAAAAAATGGGTCTAGAATACTGCATTTTGTGCACACATAAAACCTCAAAACCAATTTTCATGTTTTCTCTTTCATGATTTGACCTCAAACTTGGTCAAAAAACTTGAAACAACCTATCAAACCTATGAAAATTATATTATGATATCTATCACCTTGGGAACTGAACTTAACCCCTCATTAGACTACACTAGGTCTCTTTACTCATTAGGCCTTGAATTGCCACTCATACTTAGACCTTGAACACACCTTAAAATATCTTTCACTACTCTCAATACCTCACAATCATATCATAAAACCTCATATCATGCTCACATATTGCCAATATTATTCTCACAAGTCTCATACTGCCCACCTCATCTTGCTACCAGGCTTATGCCTTCTCATTAGGACTCTGCATGTAGGGACTAAGCTCAAAACTGACCTTGGAACTCTTTTGAAGGATTATTTGCCTCTTTTTCATGCTTACACAGCTTTATAAACTCCTCTCATACCTGTATTGACATAATTCACCAAGATTCACTATGTTTTATATATACGCCTTCTCACAGGACTAGATTAGGCTTCTCAAAACACCTAGTATTCAAAGATTTAAACTCAAAAAAGATACCTCTCAATGATATAAATAATAAAATTCTTCAATAAATACTATCTAAGGAAAAAACTACTCTCAATAGACTCATGAGATTATCACACTATAACTTTGTGCCAAGACCTCATACAAAACTCAAAGACTGCTAAACTATACTCATGATATGATAATGTTCCTCAATAATAGTGATCAATAGTATGCTTACCTTGTATCTTGATATTTAAACATGTCATAAATCTCAAAATAATTACCAGGTTGCCTTCAAATTATCTTTCAATAGAGTAACAATAGGTTTCCTTCAAATTTTCTCTTGTCATAAGACTTCTTTATCACATACCACTTCACCATGCATGGCCTCAACTTTGACCTTGAGATTAATGACATCCATATTGAATTTGTAATAAAATAAAACATTAATTCCACAACATAAAAATCAAGAACATACCTCAAAAATCTCCCCCTTTGTCATTAATGGAAAACACTCAAACAAAGTTGATCATTGACATCTCCCCAAGCTAGATCTTCTTTAAACTGATCTTTCTTTCCAAACTGGTATTTTCCCCCCTTTGACATTAATTAAAAAGGATCATATTATTATCAAATATTTTATCCTTGGACCTAGAACAACATACCTTTTCTCTCAAAACAAGCTCATTATCTCTCTTTGACAAAAACTCAACATAGATCTGGCCTCACATACCTACTCTTGGAGCTTGACTGACGCCCCTTATCTCCATGAGATATTTAGACATTATTAAGACTATGAATTGGTTTTATCAAGTCATCATACAAAATATTTATGACCCATCTATTGTAATCACACCTCCATCAAACTATTGACTGAACCTTGGATCTTAATGTCAACAAAGAACACAAAGGTCCCCCTAAGACCAAACATCCTTTATGCTTCTTCTTACAATATAAGTGCATCCATGAAGAAAAATGGAGTCACCTCTTCTATAGTGTGATAAAAATACATAAAATTAGGAGATTATTAGATCTCCATATCCTTACTAGACTATAATTTCTTTATAACTCTCTTTGGCTTGACCTATTCAATCTCCATATGAAAAACATTTTGACTAGGTTTGTTTGTCTTAACTCCTTCATTCAAAATTTGAGATTATAGGGAGAATTATTGGAATTATTTTTCATCTAAAATATTCTCTACCCTATAAAATAGTCCACTTAGACTTGTATACTAGTCATCAACCTTAGCTACCTTTGGTTTCCACTCACTGTCTTGTCTTCTTTCTTGCATTTTAGGGGCCTCAACTTTATTTTTCTGACTTGAGAATGAATGCTTATATAAATTTGAAATATGACCATAATTTTGATGATTGAAACAAATTTTTCCTCTTTAAGGAAACACACTATGACCCATACCTCTTGATTGATGAATCTCCTCATAGTTCCATGCATATTCATTCTTGGAGGGCCTTCTATAATGCCTTTTTCTATGACCAAATTGGTTACATGAATAACAATATCCATTGAAAGGATTAACATACCTTATACCATTAGTCTAATTGATAAGATTAGTCTTCATTCTTCTATCACCATCATTCATTGATTAACCATTGACTTTCTTGACCACATTAGTGTTCTTCTTTTGGTCTCCATTGAAACCAAGATCTATTTTGTCATTAGTAGTCTTTTGACTACTTAGAATGTTATCTAGATCATTGGTACTCTTTTTAAACATAAAAAAAGACTTAAAATTACTTGATTCTTGATCCAAATAAGCTCTTAAGGAATCTACTTCAGTTACATACCTTGCACATTATTCTTCTTTAGCCTTTAGGATTGTAGTCATGATCTTAATTTGAGTCTCCACCTATTTGACTATTTCCTCTTGTTATTTGGAGTTGTTGCTCAATATAACTTCAAAAAAATTGATTTAATACTCATAATATTTGATAAGAGACCTCTCCACTTTATTCTTATTCTTCACCATTTTTATTTCTTCTAGAGTATTCATCAATTCAGCCTCAAAGTCCACCTCATCTTCTTCATTTTAATCATCAACAACACCTCTAAATCACATGGACTCTTCTTGATTTGAATATCTTGCTTCATCATCCATGAAAAGAACCTCATTGAAATTAAAACCATCACCTTCATGGTATCTTTTAAAATTAGTTTCACTCTCATTAGATAAGCTACAATCTTCTTTGGTGTAAAGGCTTATTTTGTTCTTGAAAAAATTCTTCTTGTCATCATACCTTCTGAAAAAAAAATTGCTCTCATCAAACCTATATGACTTATTTTCATCATTATGACCTTCATCATGATCTTAATCATCCTTTTATTTATACTTATGAGGCCAATTATTATCACTTGAAGGGTAGCTTACCCTTATATTTATCTGAACTAGTTTTCAACTTTCTTGTAAACATAACTATCAACTCATCATCATCAATATCAGAGTCATCATTGACTTTAAACTTATTACCTTGTGTCTTCTTCTCCTTTGAATTTTTTCTACCTTGAATGTAAATTCCTTATTTTAAAATCTTCCTTCACTTGTCCTCATCTCATATGCTGTTAGGGTGCCATGAAATCCAAAGGACTGTTTTAGATAATATGGACTTATGTCCCTGAATTGGACAAGATATAATCTTTGAAAATGAATAGTTTTTGAGTTCTACAAAAGTTGCATTTAGAGAGTATGGTAATAATTTGGATCTATTCCCCATTTATTAGATTGGAGAGAATTTAAAATTTAAATTTTTTGAATACTTTAGGTGTATTATTAATATTTGTTTTTTAGTTGGACTATAGATAATTCCAAATTATCTTAAATAGTCCCTTCCATACATATCGAGATTTTCTAGATCTTGCATCTCTTAAAGAATAGACACTTAAGAATCAAACTTGGGAGATAGATATCTCAAAACCTTTTTAACAATAATATACTCTTTCAATTCTTCACCTAGGCCTATTATGATATTGACCACTTCATCAACCCTCAACAAGTAGGCTGCAATGGTCTCATCTTCATTCATCCTTAAGATTACAAACTGCCTTCTATGGGTTTGAAATTTAGCCAACTTGAAATTTGAGTCTCCTCATGAATAATCTTCAGCTTGTCCCACATTTACTTATAAGACATATAGTGAATCACCTTCATAATTTATACCTCTAATAGGCCACACATAATACCATTCATTGCTTTCAAATTATTGTCACCAGCCTTCTTGTTTATTACATCTATATGAGGAATAAGCACAGTATATCTATCCAAAATTGATTTAAAAACATCATGAACTTGAGACATAAAATATGTCTTCATCCTGACACTCCAAATATCATAATTGGATCCATTGAACAATAGAGCCTTACTTGTATAGAAACCACCTTGTGCTTGATTAGCCATTTTCACTTGTTTAGGATCTCCTTTAGGATATTAGGATTAATCTAAAGTACTTTATATGATACCAAATGTTTTAAATGTAGATATTTGGGGGTAATCAATTTACTTAAAAAAATCATTCAATTTCACTTATCATCTAAAAAGCATTCATTCACATACATACATTAACTAATGCATAAATAAGCATCTATGAAAGCAAACAACATAAGAACATAGGAGATAGGTGAAAAACCATCTTTGGGAATAAAAACCTATTAAAACACATTTGACAACATCACTATAATCAATGAATCAATATTTAGTGAGGTACCAACCCCTCACTAGTCAAGCACCAATTCAACTAGTCCTTTAGCAAGTACCAACATGTAAGGAGGTACCAACCCCCTAGGTAACTCAAAACCAACTTAGATACCTTGAAAATATGATCAAATTTGGACACTTTTTTCTTACTCAATTGAATACTTCCACCTTCTTTTCTCTTATCCCTTTTCTATCTCTCTCAAACGGCCTATTAAGCCTCTTTGCTCAACTTGCCCACTTCTTGGCAGAATTTGGTAAAAAGACCTTGCTCATCATTTGTAGAATTAGTTTTAGATATTCATAACATATTCATAAAACCTATTTTATGGTATTCAATCCCTCTACCTAGTTTCCAAACCTTTATATCATTCATTTTTTCCCTCAATATTTTAACTAGTCAAATTAGGCCTATTAAACCTTCTCTTTATACTTAACTCTTGCTCTCAGCCATATTGGTTAGCCAAAACCTCTAAAAACATGGTTCACCATTAGAATATATAATTTAAAAAAAAAATTGAAACACACACTACATATGTCAGTCACCACCCATAAGGACAAAAATCACCATTAGGCCTAATAGAGAACTAATGCAATTGGGCATTCTCAAAGCACACATTTCACCTTGACCACCTTAGAACATAATGAGACTCCAAAAATTAATTAAAAACTTAATAAAAAATTAAATTACAACCATTCTAATATCACCTTATTTTCCCAAATCTATTTATCTCATTTCACTCCTTGAACCACATAATTAGGCCTTCTCACTGCTAGCAAGTCTATCTTGTAAATCTAAAGAATACCCTTAACTTTGAAATATAACCCAAAAAAATTACATGGATAGAAAATAAATTGCCTAATGTTAAACACTAATTCCATTATATTTCACCATATATGTAAAAATATCTTAAACTAATCATTTCCATATGCTCACGTAAAATTGTAAAGAGGCCTCAAGAACCTAGTCAAGAACCTTTGACTTTTCAAACCTTCATAAGCATTTATCATGAATAAAAATTAATTAAAATAAAAATTTGAGACCTATATAACAAATTCATATGAATTATATTATTCTACTCTATGCAAAATTACTCAGGAACATCATTGTCACTCAGACAAAAAATTACCTGTAGCTCCAAAAACCTAGTCATGAAAACTAAGACTTATAACACTTGTGTGAACACTTTTATGAAATTAAAATGGTTTTATATGATACTTGATCATAATTTTAACATATTTAAATATATATATATATATATATATATATATATATATATATATATATATATATATATATATATATATATATATTACAATTTTCAATATCAATATTGTTCTAATAGAACAATCTCATCTCTTCATCCTACACAATCCTCACTGTGTTAGACAGGTCACTATGAGAACAACTTTTTTATTGTTTATGAGAATATTTAAAAATTATAATAAAATGGGATATATGATATAGGTATTTAATAATAAACTCATGAATTTTTATCCATACCTAATCCATTTCAACCCATCCCTAATCTCATTCTCACTTTTAGGCCATTTTAGTGATATACCAAATTCCATGACTAGTTTAGCCTATTTAAGGTCTGAAACCTGATAATAAAATTACATGATAATTAATAAAAGTCTCACACATAATATTTCAATAATTTTCAAGCTTTGACTTGGTTAACCATGCCTGCTACATCAAAAATCCAAGAAATAAGGGGTTTCTTGTAGCTTCCACTCACTCTTCTGACAGATTAATGGCACATGGAGAAACTTGGGAGAGTCCTATACATGATCCAATAATAATACTATGTAAAATAAAATATTATAATCCATTTACTACAATATATTTCATATCAATTCATTATAAGGGTTTTAGGGGGGTTTGGACTGCCTTTCATTCTTAGAAATCATTCATAAAGGATTATCCCTCAATTTCAAAACCAATGCCACTAAATATGAGATAAGATCCTTACCCAACATCCATAACCTTCTTATGATCTCATTCAAAGGTTTCACATTCTAACGAGCATGATAAAATTCTTCTCAAGTCTACAATATCACATTCTATTCACATAAAAACCTCAACACCAATTTTCATGCTTTCTCCTTCAAGATTTGACCTCAAACTTGGTAAAAAAACTTGAAAAAACATATCACACCTAAGATAATTGTCTTATGAGATATTTCACCTTGGGAATTGAACTTGACCCCTCATTAGGCCACACTAGGTCTCTTTGCTCATTAGGCCTTAAATTGCTCATCATAATTAAACCTTGAACATGTATGAAATTACAAATGCATCAGATCTAAAAATCAATCCTCATTTGAAGAAGATAGATCCTCATTACACTTCTGACTGGGGATATATTAGATAATTAGGAACATAACCAATATGAGGATCCTCTAGACCTAATTATGGGATCTCTTACCATAATAATAATAATAATAATAATAATAATAATAATAATAATAATAATAATAATAATAATAATAATAATAATAATAATAATAATAATAATAATAATAGGGAGGGTTTCAAAGCTTCTAATCAAGTAAAACTATGAAATAACCCTAAATAAGTCCTATGTTTTCATATTCACTATACTAATAAAAATTAAAGCAAAGAAATCTAATCTAGTGCTCACCAAATCTTATGGCACAAAGTGTGGGTAATAAAAACTAAAAGTAAACATGCATAAGAGACATATGCTCACATCAATGTATATAAAATATTAATGCATAGAAGAGAAGTAAAAATGCATGTATATCTACTCTTATAGAGGAACAAAGTTAGGAATACTTACCTTTGAATATGAACCTGTCAAGCCTCAATCTCTCCTTTGGCCAAGGTGCTTTATAAGAGGTTATCATGGTATGTAAAGGTGACAAGGATAAATTATATCTAGGACACACAACCTATCAATGCATCCAAAAGACTTCTCCATAAGAAAATATTCATATCTCCAAAGAAATTATGAAACCCTAATCTTACTCCTCAAGTATAATGGTGGATAAGTAGATGTGCAATAGGTCTTACTTCTTCTTATCTTCTTTAAATAATGGTGAAATGATCTTGTATATATAGGTGGATTTAACCCTAAACCCTTCTAAAAGTTTAAACTAATAGGGTTAACCCATTTGACCTAGTATCAATATTGAAAAAAACTCACTAGGTTAGTCAAGAGTTGACCTAGACCCTAAATGAGTTTCACCAATAAGAGTACAAGGTCAACCTAGTTGACCTAGTAATGTAAACTGTTAAAAGGGATTTTAGGTTAGGAAAAGGGGTATGTAAGGTGGTAAATGACTATAGGAGTGTGAAACAGAGAATAACAAGCTTAGGGGAATGGTTTTTAGGAGACAAGTGTGTAGATAACAAGTGGCAAAAGGGACAAAACTCCTATGAATCACCAATGGTCTGCCCACCCCTTTCTCGATGCAACCCTTAGGGTATGCACTCAGAGAGATTGAGACTCGAAAAGATGCTACAAGATAAAGAGTGTTAGTAATTTATAAAATTTTGAAAATATTATGTGTATACATACTCCCCACTTGAAGCTCATCATGTATCACTTAAGTGTAACACGGGATGGTGTTTCGAGAATAAAAAAGGATGACAGCTAATGTTGATTATAAGTAAAGTGTAGTAAGGAAAAAATAAGATAAATGAAAGAACATAATTAAAAAATACATACCTTTACTTACCTTAGTGATTTATATAAATAAGGAGACTATGAGATATGTGAATGCATCTAATGTAAGGAACGTTAGGTGAACCTATAGAGATTAGTGCAAAAAAGAGTGAAAATTAATTTTTTTACAATATAGATATATAATAGTGAAAAAAATTCTCTATCACATCATAATTCCATAACTTTTTATGTTTTAAAAAATGAGTTAGTAAAAACAAAGATATGATCAAAACAAGGAATCTAACGATAAATATTTTAAGGGTAAATAATTATGAATAATAACTTTAAATAGGGTGAAAATAAATTCATTTGATAGTGTTTGACTTATTCTAAGAGAAAAATAGAGATCTAATAGACCTAATGAAATCTAGAAGAGCCAAGATGGTGAGGAGATGAAAACTAAAATGGTGATGGCTGACACTAGGACAAGTAATAAATGATTGTAATTTATTTAAGAATTAAAAATAGAAGACTAATTGTAGAGATTTTAATTGATAGATTGTAGATAGAGATAGATTTTGAGATATATCTATGATATAACATCTATCTGGTTTAAATTTTGTAGAGCTTGTAGATGAGGAGGAGACAGATGGGGATCCCTGGTTAGGGGAACATTTCATGATATTATGGATAGGGTGTTGATGCCATATGACCCTAACACATTATATGATCCCATGGTACCATCTACCCTAGCTTAGGAAAGCTAGTTTAAACTAATAGGAGAGGCCATGAGATGATTACATGCATGCAGAGATGGGCTATAACCATTGGTAGGGGTGGGAGCAGGAGAGGAACAAGCATAGTAGGCATTGGCTTAGGAGAGAGCTGTGCATTTGGATACCATAATTTAGTTAGGATAGGTACAGGCCTAGGTGTCCAATCTATAAGGACATATATTAATACTAATATCTCAGACATCCTCTTTATAATATACTATTTAGAGGGGTCTATCTGAGGCATCTATGGGTAGCATGGCTAGGCCATAAGATATACATGATAGAGCCCAACCTTAGAGATAGAAGGATGCATTTTTGTATTTTTTACCAAAAACACATGGTGTGTGTGTGTGTGTGTGTGTGTGTGTGTGTGTGTGTGTGTGTGTGTGTGTGTGTGTGTGTGTGTGTGTGTGTGTGTGTGTGTGTGTGTGTGTGTGTGTGTGTGTGTGTGTGTGTTGACAATTATATCTTGATCTTAAGTGTTTGTATTGTGGTTGTGGTTTTGGATTCATGTATATATTTCTTTCTATCACATGTATTTTGTTTTGGTTGTATATTCTATAGTAAATATGTGTTGTGGTTTCTATTCTAGCATTATTTAGTATAAATGCATGGTTAAAAAGAAACAGGCAAAAATATTTAGCAATGTATAATTAATTAAAAAAATGTACTACACGCTATTTCACATTGAGAAATGTGTAATAACACAATATGACTAAGTATAAGAAACCAAAGAGTGGTAAATAAGAGGCAAATATTTGTTTTTAAACCATGAAAAACATTTGGCACCAAATTAAAACAAGTAAAATCATAGAAAATCATGTTGGGAAGTATGAAAATAATGTAATAAAGTGGAAAGAACGTGAAAGGCTAAATGGTATAAAAACAAATCAATTAAGTCAATCAATCATACTAAATCATGTTGGGAAGTATAAAAGAAAAACAAAATTATAAAAAAATGGTCTTAAGTTAATCAGATTAATTCAAGTTGTGAAGTATGAAAAACTTAAGAGAAGTGGTTGGATTATGACATGCAATAGGAAAATAAGAAGATAAAAGTGAAAAGATTTAATGAAGTATAAAACATACTAAATTAAGATGGGAAGCATGTTAATGACATGTAACTCATAATCAATCACATCTTATCTCATATTTGACACATAATTTTGTTGTGACTTGGATATTAGAAAATTTTGTGAGGAAGGCCAAGTCCTATCCATGGTTTTATACTACAAATCACAAAAAGGAATACCAATGATATGGAAATAATGTAACAATATGGTAAAATGGGATTATAATGTTAATATGAAAAGTTGGTAATCTATGAGGAAGGCTAGGTCCTATCCATGGTCTTACAATATAACTCAAAAATAAAATCCCTAGGGGAGTGATTAGTGAACAAATCAATATTTCTCAAGGGGAACTATTAATATTTTAAGGAGTGAAAAAAAGGAATGTAAGAATCATAACATAGGCATATTATGAGAAGACCTTAGGAGACATGAGGCATACTAAGGACATGAGAAGACACTAAGTGACTAGTGACCATCAATATATAGAGGATACTTGTTCGGTATAGACACAAAGTTTTGTAAGCAAATAAGTGTGCTAATAAGATCAACTCATGAAGGTAGTTTTGAACAAGAAAATTAAAATAGACCTACCTTCCCATGATGTGTTTTCCATTCCTCAGGACCCCTTACAAATCCATCAGTCTACTGCGAATATTGGGTAATTACATGAGAAAGTAGGTAGAACTCAAATATTTTTGTATTCTCCTTTCCTAATTTACTAGCTTAACATACCACAATGGACATCAAATCTATCATGAGGCCAAATATGGAGTTTGAGCTTCGATGAGAAAAAAGGAGATGTGCTTAGAATCATGTCTTTTGGTATGATTTGACTTTTGATAATTTTTGAATATTGCCTTTTAGATCATTTCCTTTTATTAAATGATTTGGATTTTGAATATTTTTGTGGATTTTAAGATTCCTCCTCAATATAGAATTGGAATGACCAATCATGAGAGATAGAGTGATACACACAAATGAGTTATAGGCTTTGGCTAAAGGAATCTAAGTATCTAAAGATAAGACTAACTAGAACACTTAGGCTTAATGATGAACAAGCATGTTATATCAACTCTCAACCATGTATATGCTTAGTTTGAAAAAGGAAATAAAAGAGAAATAAGGGGAGATCCAAAGTGGACAAGTAAAAAGAGATTATAACAAGATGAATTACTTTCTAATTGATCACATGGTAAAGGAGGAATGACTAAAGGGAGCAAGGTTTATATAACCAAGTCACAATAATAATTATCTATGTGTGTAGAGATAAGATAGAAGATAATCATGAAAAAGAACAAGGGAGTCATAATAAAATGAATTTGAGAAGAAAAGGAATGCAATTATGAAAAATAAATCCATAAGAGAACATAATGACATTATAATAAATATAAAGTGCAAAACCAAAGTCAACATTTAAGATAGATAAGAGTTTGACACAATGTCAAATGATATAAAAATAGATAAAGATAAAGTTGGAGCAGACATCCAATCAAAAATAAAAATGTAAGAACACCATGCATGTGTTCATAATTACTGATATTTATCCACACACATTATCCATAACATTTGATAAGTCTCTATGAAGTTGAATGCATACTGCAGCTAATGTCTCATCGATCTTTAGTGAAATATGGGAAAATACTTTATGATAGATATCCTCAAAAGAAAAGGTAGGAATGCTTAAAGGATAATTTTGATGAGGGATGTCATGTAGGAGATGCTCAAGAGAATCCATGGGATTGGATTCTAAGGGAGATGAAGGGGTCACTAGTGGGGAAAGAGCCATGGGTGAAGGACTTACAAGTGGGGAAGGATCCATGGGTGAGGGAAGGTCCATGCATTAAAGATTCACAAGTGGAGGAATAGTAGGTGAAGAAGGGATCATAAGAGGAGATGGATCCATAAGAGGTAGAACCATGAGGGAATAAGGGGGATCCTTCTTGTGAGAGTGACCTATGGTAGGAATGGTAGAAGGTGCAAGAATGGTTAGCAGATGATCCTTTAGATGTTGTTTAAGGATGTGACAATGATTAGTGTGATGTGTGCCACATAAGTGTTATAAATAATATACCTCTTCATATTTAGGAAGATACTCAGGGAATATTTTTGGGGGAGGTATAACCTTGTTTGAGGATTGAGGATTAGTAGGATGCAAAGTGTTGATATATTGTCATAGCTTGTGATAGTATGTGGATGAATGGTTATCTATGCTATGGAAGCAACATATACACCTATGAGTAGTCCTTATATGTGTACTCATAGGAAGAGGGGAAACAAAAGCAAGGGGATCTTGGTAAAGGGAACAATCTCTAGTCTAATGATTGACAAATTTATGAATGTCACAATAAGGTTAATTATCACATTTGAGGGGGCAAAGGAGCTAGTTAAGATAAAGGGAGAAAACCATCACCAAGATAAGGTGGGGTCGATGGAGAGATTAGACAAGGCTTAATGGAAGGAGAAACAGGATCATAAATAGGATGAGACTCAACAAGATCAGGAGTAGAAATGGGATCCAAAATAGGCTCTAATAAGGGAGGGGTAGGGTCTATAGAAACCTAAAGGACAATTACATGCATCTCAGGGATAAGTAGGATAAAGGAGTCAAGGTATCTTATAAAGTGATAGGGCTCAATCATAGCATGATCCATAAGCATACTCCTATGAAGTTCTTAAGAAACAGGAGGTGTGCACACCATCTCGACCCTATGATAAAGAGGAAGAATGCTGAAATTAGGAATGATATAAGATGGAATATGGGAAGATATACTAAAATATTGAAGTAAAGAGGAACAATAATGAATAATTTTAGAATATTGGGCCTAAACTAGACCTCTTAGGAATGGATCATCCAAGGTATAAACATCATCATAATCAAGTGCATGAAAATCAATGGTGCAAGTAAGGATGACATTTTCATCTAATTTCATGTGATGAATGGAATGTCGAGTGTTAGTTAAGACAATGGGGATGTCATCACAAGGTGGTTGATGAGAACGAGGTTGAAAAGAAGTGGGAAGCTGAGAGATGAGATGAGGTGAGAGATCAAAAGTTTCAATATTAAGATTGATCTCATTAGACTCATTGTCATAAAAATCTAAAGGTTAGGTGAAATATTCTTGATGAATTTGGGATGACCATTGTAACCTGAGGTGGAATTTATGAGAAAGTTAAATTGTTGAGATTTATAAAATGGAATGTTTGGCAGGGGTTCAAGGGTAGGAATTTTGAATACACCTTAGTCTTGGAATTATTTGAAATTATAAGGGTTGGTGTCACCTTGAATCTTATAGATGTCTCTATTATGAGTAAATTTGATGCATTAGAAAGAAAAGGAGGTAATTTATCTCATATGATGAGTCCATGGCCTACCAAGCAAGATTTTGTAAGATAAAGGAAAGTTAAATATCATCACCTTCTCATGAACGATGATAGCTGAGACAGTAACGAGAAGTTACACTCAATGTAAAGGAGGAATTTGCCTTTAATCATAGCCTTGATATGTGTTTCATGTGGACTTAAGATTGCATTCAAAATATCCAAGGGTTTTGATAAAATTGAGAGAGGCAACATAAGTGTTATAATCCTCATCAATCAAGGCATTCTTGACTTGGATATCACTAATTTGGATACTAATGAATAAAGGAGGATCATACGCATGAAGTATAATCTCATTTAGAATCATAGAACCAATGAGGAATTTGAGGGAAAAGTGCCCATTGTTTCATCAACATGGATGGACATGTCTTTGCATTATTACAATATGTTATCTTTAGATCTAGATACAGTTGATTCACATCCTGCTAAGGGAGGATGAGGGATGTTCATTTTGAACAAAAGCTACATAACATGGTTACAATGACATAGAGAGGTCTGCATAAGTTCAAGAAATGGGATTTGAGATGGGATATTAGTGAGTTCCATGATAGGATCCCACTCATCATAACTCATAAGAAGATTGTTGGAAAGAGGTGCATAATGTTGGAGGAGGTCCTCAGAAGGAAAAGCCTAAGTGTATGTGAATTTATGTTGATAAGAGGTAGAAGGTTTAATTGAAGGATAAGGTTATAGATTATGTTGAGAAGATGGAGTGGTTGATGTAGGTGTGGTTTGAGATAGATTATAAGAAGCATTGATAGAATTTTGAGTATCATTGGTGTAAGGTAAAGAAGGTGGAGGGAGGTAGAAATAGTATGAGAAGTGTTATCCAAGGGAGGTGTTGGAATTGGTTTATCAAAAGTTATGAGGTCTTTTTTCCCCAACTTAATTAAATGATTTGGAGAATAATATTGGATAAAATAAAATGTGTGAGATAATGGAGGTGTGTAGATGGGTTGAGGATTAGTGAAATAAACCACCCTTTTCATGTTAGTCATATTAACCATGTTCTCTTTAGGAGTTGGGTCAATAAGACTGTCAACATTATTAGTAGAAGGTGTAGGTTTGTCTTGGGTAGCTTGGTGATTTGGAAGAGGATATTTATAGATGGCCAAATGAGCATTAGTCTGGTTCAAATATTGAGATTTAGTTTGTGTTTCATGGAATTTGAAAGCTGTTGTCTCCCAAAAATAATAGTCATTTTTGAGACAACATTGGAATAATTTTGGTCCTCCAAACTAAAATTGTATCTTCCATTTTCAAAAATTTGTCTTAGATATTCAAATTTCTCATTTTTAGAACTTTTTAGAAAATCTACAGGCAATTTCATTTATATAGGTTCAAAGACTTCTACAGGGGGTTTTCAGTTAAAAGAATTGATTTTCAACATTTGTTCATTTTCCAGATTGGTTCAAAGTTTTGGTTCAACTAAAAATATTCATTGGTAAGCATCTGAGTACAAAAAGAGACTTGAACCATTGAATTGTTGAACCATTGAACCATTTTGGTTCAAAGGTTCAATGGGTTCAAAGTTCAACAAGTTCATGTTCGGTAAGAGTTAAGTGCTTCAAAATGGTTCAAAGTTCATTCACTTCAATTGGTTCATCATCTTCAAGGACGTTTGGCCAAATCATTCAATTGAACCATTGAACCATTTTTGTTCAAAGGTTCAAGGTTCAATGACAAGTTCAACCAAAAGAACAGTTCAA
Source organism: Torreya grandis (assembly GCA_037957365.1). Taxonomy (NCBI): domain Eukaryota; kingdom Viridiplantae; phylum Streptophyta; class Pinopsida; order Cupressales; family Taxaceae; genus Torreya; species Torreya grandis. Next base: position 599,605 of record JARHVA010007393.1, read on the forward strand.
TGGTTTAGTTCAACCAAGCAATTCAATGCTTTATTTCATTCAGTTGGTTCATTCTTTCAGTTCATCTTTTCGTTCAATGTCTATAGGTTCAACAACAAGGGCTCGGTGTGCTTCATTGAACCATTGAACCAGTTCAATGGATTGGTTCAATGGATTGGTTCGATCAAATGGTTCAAAGGCAAGTTCAACATCTTGGTTCAATGCTTAGTTTATCAGTTTATTTTATTCATTGAACCATTGACTTAAACCATTTTGGTTCAAAGCCTTGGTTCAACTAGTCCAAGTTCATTGCATGGTTCATTGGCTATTAGTTCAAAAGGACTTAGTATGTTTCATTGAACCTTTGAACCGGTTCAACTAATGGTTCATCGGCCAAGTTCAAAGAGACAATTCAACACAAAAGAAGACTTTACGAAGGACAAGTTCCCTTGCGGAGGGCACTTAATCAAGAAAAGCACCTTTGTGAAGGATCATTTATTTTAAGTAAATCAAAAAGTGATTTTTTGGATTTGTTTAAGGCAAAACCCGAAGAGTTGTTCAAATACTTGGCAGAATAAAATTCCATGGACTTTTGTCTACGAGAATTTTCCCCAGACTTTTTGTCTGCGGGAATTTTCCCTGGACTTTTTGTTCACAGGAATTTTCCCTAGACTTTTTGTCCACGAGAATTTTTCATAGAACAAATGTCCATGGAATTACTTGTGGGGAGCTTTCAAGTCAAATACCCAGGAATAATCCCTGGGGAAACATCCACAGGGAAAATTTACCTAAAGGATTTGTCCGTGGGGACTGCCAAAGTGCAAAGGGTTGCTGAAGGATCCCAAAGGGCAGGTGCCCTTGAGAGGGACTCTTGGTAGCTGAAATAAAGGATTATTCAAACACAGGTCATTCCTCAAAATCTGAAATGGTAAGTTCAAGCCAACTGGGTAAGGCTGAAAGTCAAAAGAAGACCAAGGGGTGACGCCCACAAAGACGTCAAATTCAGCATAGCCGACTAGCCGTTGGAAGCATATTGACGGGCATGTAAACGTCAATTTTAAAGGAAGTGAAATAGCAATTGATCCTTTGATCCACAGACTCGAATGCATTTCTAAAATTCAAGACAAAAACTAGCTGAAAGTGAGGAAAGACAGAATAATGGATGAATCCAGGACTTGATTCAATCAATCTAGAAAGGAGGAACGATGAAGACAAGATCAGAATGACAACTGGAAATTGAAAGTTGTAATCTTTCAATTACGTAGCTTGTTCATATACATTGAAAATATCAAATGGGTAAAAGTCCCCAAAGTTCTAGCTGGTCTTCCTAACATTTCCCAATGCATCATGATATGTTATTGTTCCCGAGTCCTTCTCAAAGTGGCTATATAAGGGACTTACTTTCATTATAAAAATGATCATCTTCTTTTTGAAAATATGAATGAAACTCTACTAAAACTGAGAAGCATCATTGAGACTTTATGCTCAGTCTATTAATCATATTCTGTTAATGAAAACAAGGGATTTTTTTAGACTTTGTGCCCCCATAGCTGCCTTCAGTGTGTTTGCTTTTTCATTGCTGTGTAAAGGAATTTGAGAAGACTTTGAGCTTTCATTGCCCTTCGTATATCACTCTTGAGTATTTCAGGTTCAGACTTTGTGTTGTGTCTTGATTTTCTAGTTCTCATACTCCCAATTACGCTCTACTTTAATTTCCAAGAGTATTCTTGTGGCTGGTTGAATATTTTTTCTTGAAAGAAGAGGAGATCTATTTGTCATTCCCTGAGTTTTTCCTTTGTTTTATATACATCATCTCTGAGAAAAGATAGATGGATGCCTGGTACTACCTTTGAGTATTATTTTTTGTTTATACATATACATAGCATATCCATATAGTACCTCCCCTTGATGAGAGGAGAGAGAAGTCTCCTTCTGATGTGATAAATTTACACATTATGATTAATCTTCTTGCTTTGGCTAATAAGACCTATTTTGTTTACCAGTACACTGATAGACAAAATATTCAACCAACAATTTTTGGTGACTCCACTGGGGAATTACCCATTATCCATTTATAGTCTATCCATTCCATTCACCTTCACACCATAGGAAAAGAATGCATAGTTTAAAGCCTCAAGCTTTAACTGAAGCAAAGTCAAATCTTTTCCATTTTTGTTTTACAATCTGGTAGATTCAAGGTATACACGAAGCCAAAGGGCTAAAGGTGTCATTGATCTTGTGTTTGAGTTGGTACAGCAAAGTGATTTTGATTTGTTTCCTTCACCATCTCGTCTACAATGAACCAAGAGCTTTCCCCCTACTAAAGCCAGATCCCCATTACCAGATGAAATATCTACTTCTGCTATTGATAAAGTTGTGCCTATAATTACCCCATTGAGATTTGTTATCCCTCTTTTTCAGAACCCTATAATGGTAGTTCAAGGCCCCTGGGATAATGCTTTTGGTCCTCTCAATCTTACTCCTCTGCATGAGCTTCCATGCAGTTCTAGGAAGAATTTCCCTAAATTCTATGGTGATGGCAAAGTTCATCTTGATGAACACATTACAACATTCAGTATAGCTTGTGGAGTAATCAGAGTAGAGTTTGAAGATGTAGCAGTCAGGCTTTTGTTGAAACACTACAAGGCCCTGCTGCAGATTGGTTTTACCATCTACAAGCTCGATCTGTGACTGATTAGAATACTTTAAAAGCTAAGTTTGAAGCTAGATTAAAACCTGTAGAGGATGCACATACACTTCTAGCTCAACTTACACAAATGAAAAAAGAGCTGCATGAGCCTATGAGAGACTTCATAGCTAAATTTGACAAGTTGAGAAATAGAATTCTTATGATTTCCAGACCTACAGCTGAGAATCTCAAATACTTTTTCATTAATTCTCAGCTACCTGAAGTTAGTTTCCTCTTGAGACATGCTAGCCAAATAGATCTCACTGCAGCTCAACTTTTGGCCACTGAAGTAGAAGATGATCTCATCTTAGAAGGGAAAATAAGAAGAGATCTCAATAGAAATAGAGCTTCATCATCTTTCAAATTTGCATCTACAAGCACCACAGATCCAATGGTGTAGAAATTAGCAAATGAACTCCTTGCCCTAAAAAATCAAATGGCTCAAGGAATGTCTTCTGCTCCTACATATAGAAGAACATTCCCAAATCAGTCATATCAGGGCAATGTTGCCAAAAACTAAGGACAACAAAATCACCTTCCTCCTCCACAAGGAAAACTTGCCTTGGAAGCTCCTCCAACTAATTTAGCAATGGGATATCTTGAGACAGAATCAAAATTTTCTTATCATCCTGAATTAAGTCAAGAAAATGATGTTGATATCATTGAAGACAGTCAAGAAGAATCAGCTGGTGACTCCCATATTGGTTTCCTAAATTATCAGGATGAACCCAAAAGCAAAGGAGAAGCTTCAGATGGATCATATGCAGTGTTTACTAGGTCTAAAAATCAATTAGCCTAGCATGCTGATAAAGAAAAGATAAAAGAGCAATCACAGCCAGTAGTCATAATTGTCAAGCGTGGGATAGCTCTGCCCTTTCAACCAAAAGATTTGATAATCACTCAAAAGGTAAATACATCTGTTGCACCTTCCCCTTTTACTTCTAATTCACAAACTATCCCACCTCTCATCCCTTTGAAAACTCAAAAAGCTAAAGTACCTCTCTCTACACCCAGCTTGATTCAACCATTTGATATAATTGATCATGTTAAAAATACAAAAATATAGATGTCTAAATTTGAGTACTTGCAGTCCAATCTGGATCAACTAAACAAGCTGGTCCAATATGTTAAAAATCAGACCATCCCTACAGGACAAAAGGCCAAAAAAGCAACTTTTGATTCTTAAATGAATACGCCTATTCCAAATAATATGATTATTACTCCTCTAACTACTCTTAGAAAAATAGAACCCTTCTATGTTTCCCTGTTAATCAATGGCCATAAGCTGAGTAACTATATAATAGACTCAGGTGCATCTGAAAATGTCATGCCTGCCAAATTCACTGAGTCTCTTGGTCTCACATTGACCAAGATGTTTGGAAAATGTTTCTCCATGGAGAACAAGAAAGTGCCATTGCTTGGGCAAATCAAAGATGCCCAATTTGCATTCACAGCCTTTCCAGACAAGAGAATTAAAATGACTGTATTAGTGGCTGACGTCTCAGCATCTTATGGCATTTTACTTGGACAAAAAATTTGTAAGGATGTGGGAGGAGAACTGAACATGGATCTATCTGAGGCAAGGATCCCTGTCTAAGGCGTGATGAAGAGATTACTTCCTGAAAAGGAAGCAAAGTATGTAGTTACCAAGACATCAGCTCCTGAAGCTCAAATCCTTTTTGAATCCGTAGGTATGGGTAATTACTTTTTATATATATATATCATGAAGAAAGACCCTCCGTCTCTGATGAGGGAAAATCTGAAGTAAAGATAGTGTCTGATGAGATTTGGACTCTAGAATTTGATGATAGTTGTTCCTCTACTAGTTCTGGAGTCAAAATTGTCTTGATATCTCCTCAAGGAGATATGTTCCCTTCATCCTATAAGTTACAATTCAACAACACAAATAATACAGCTGAATATGAATCGTTGTTACTTGGCATGAAGGCTGCTCAAGAAAGAGGCATCAAGTTTCTTCATGCTAAAGGGGATGCTGAATTAGTAGTCTGCCAAGTGATAAATTCATATCAGACCAAAAATGAAAGGCTACGCCATTACAGTAATCTTGTTTGGGACCAAATTGAAAGCTTTGATGCTTTCAACATTTCTTCCATTCCAAGAGAATCCAATGATAGAGCTGATACACTTGCTATTTTAGGAACTCTTTTAATTCCCTATCTAATTTTAAAGAAGCCAAATATACCACTGAGTTGGTCTATAGGCCGAGTGTTCTTGATAATGCTAATCATTGGAAAACTTTCAATGATGATAATTAGATCATTGCTTTCTTGGAAAGAAAAGATAATTTTGAACAACTATATTTTGAAGGCAGTGAATCTCAGAAGTCTAAATTTGTTTCTGAATATAGTTCAGATGTAAATGAAGAGTTTTTACAGCTGAAAGGAAACAAAATTCCTAAAAGCCTGGTTTCTCTTGAGAAGTTGTTCGACAAGCATGATAGATTCGTCAAACAATAGCAGACAGATTTGAATTTCTCTCAGGGATTTGACCAAGTGAATTTGACCAATAAAGAAAATCCAAAAAATGGTCAACATTGGTAAGTGTTGTACACCTAAAAAAAGATTCAAATTCACTTCTTTTCTCTATCAATACATTGATGTCTTGGCATATTCATACGAAGATCTGAAATCTCTCAGACCTAATGAAATATGCCATCATATTCCTCTCAAGGCTAATTCAATGCCTTACAAGCAGAAATCCAGACGATACAATCCAAAAAATTTAGGTATGATTATGTCTGAGATTCAAAAAATGTTAAATGCTAGAATTATTTTTCCAATCCATCATTCTACATGGATTGCAAACATAGTTCCGATAAGGAAGAAAAATGGCAAAATTTTCATTTTTGTAGATTTTTAGAATCTGAACCAGTCATCTCTGAAAGACAATTATCCTTTGCCAATCATGGACCAAGTGCTTCAAACAGTAACAGGATCAAAAATGTTAGTAATGTTGGATGGCTTTTCAGGCTATAACCAAGTTGAAGTTACTGAAGTTGACCAACACAAGACCGCATTCATCATGCCTTGGGGTACATTTCCATACAAAATAATGCCTTTTGGATTAATAAATGTTGGCGCTACCTTCCAGAGAGCTATGGACATGGCTTTCAAAGATGAAATTATCAAATTCATAGTTGTATATCTTGATGATTTAACTATATTTTCAAAGCATTGATCTGATCATGTACGCCATTTGCAACAAGTGCTGGAGCATTACCGACAGAATGGTATTTCTTTGAATCCTAAAAAGTTTATTATTGGAGTGACAGAAGGAAAACTCCTTGGACACATTGTGTCCAAATAAGGCATAAATATTGACTCAGATAGAGTTAAGTCTATTCAAGAGCTGAATTTGCCTGCAAGTAAGAATGTCGTTCACTCTTTCTTCGAAAAAGTGAATTTCTTACAGAGATTCATCCCTGAATTTGCTGAGAAGACAAGATACATTGTAAACATGATGAAAGGAAAGACTACCTTCAACGGGACCAAAGAAGGCAAAGCAACATTTCAAGATATCAAGGTCGTTATTGCTCATGCCCCTACCTTGGTCTACCCAAATTACCACAGAGATTTCATTATATACAGCTATGCATCTGAGCATACTCTTTCAGTGATTCTTGTCCAGCTAGACAAAGAAGGTATGGAATCCCTATTTCTTTCATGAACTACCCTCTAAAAACTCATGAAATGAAGTATTTGAATATAGAGAAGCACGCCTATGCCTTGGTAAAAGCAGTCAAACACTTTTACTTCTATATTCTGAATTCACATACTACTGCCTTAGTTTTTGACAACACAGTCAAATCTATATCAAATCAGCAGGAGTTTGGCACGAAGAGAGGTAATTGGATTGCAAAAATCCAAGAATTTGATCTGGATATCAAACCAACAAAGTTGGTCAGAGGTAAAGGCCTTTGTTAATTAATGGCTGACAATAAGCCAGAAGATATACAATGTGAAGAAGCTGAAGTAGACAATACGCCAACAGTCCTTTTTATTTCTACTACCAATGAATGGTATTCAGATATTGCCTATTTTTTGACTTATGGATAATGTCATGCTCATTTGTCTTACAAAGAGAGGAGAACTATCAAATTGAAAGCTGTCAATTTCGTCCTTTGGGACAATGGCTTGTACAAAAGAAGCATAGATGGAGTTTTCCTTCATTGTGTAGATAAAAAATAGTAGACCCAGCTCTTGAAATCTTTCCATAATTTAGCATGTGGAGGACATTTTTCTTCCCCTATGACTGCTCACAAAATTCTGTGAGCCAGGTATTATTGGCTGACTCTTTTCCAAGATGCACATAAGTGGGTAAGGAAATGTGAACTTTGCCAACAATTTGTTAGAAAACCCAAGTTGGCTGCTCTACCTCTCAAGCCAGTAATCATAGAGGAACCTTTGTAGCAATGGGGACTCAATTTTATTGGGACAATAAATCCATCTTCAAGTACTGGACATGATTATGTCCTTACAGCTATTGATTATTTCAATAAGTGGGTAGAAGCAATCCCAACAAAGCATGCTACTTCAGAAGTTGTATGCAACTTCTTGAAAGAGAATATCATTTCCAAATTTGGAGTCCCACTCAAAATTGTTACTGATAATGCAGCTTATTTCACCTCTCAAGAAATCATGCAATTCTATTTTTATTATGGAATTACGCTTTCTCATTCTTCTGATTATTTTCTGCAAGGAAATGGACAAGCTGAGTCCAGTAATAAAAAATTAGTAACTATTATCAAGAAGCTTGCAAATGAGAATCAAAGGATGTGGCATAAAGCATTGGTGGACGCTCTATGGACTGACAGGATCACACCAAAGAGGGCGATTGGTATGTCTCCTTTTCAACTTCTCTATGGGATTAACACTGAGATACCAATCACCTTAGAGTTACCAGCATTGAAATTGGTGAAGGCTATTAAAGATCAAACATATGAGAGTTATCTTGACAAAATAATCATGTGCCTAACTCAGCTAGAGGAATAGAGAACTATGGTGGTTGACAAAATTACTATTCATCAAAGTTTGGTAAAGAAACTTTTTGATCAGAAGGCCAGAAATTGTGATTTCCAAATTGGGGATAAATTCCTGTTGTGGGACAAAAGAAGAGAGCCAAAAGGGATGCATGGAAATTTTGACTCCCTTTGGAGAGGCCCATTCATAATTCATTAGCACATGGGTGAAAACAACTTTTTTTTGAAATACCAAGATGGCACGCTCTTTTCTCTACCCCATAATGGGCAGCATCTGAAACACTTCAATTCTTGAAGTATCAGATCTTTACCTCTGTATATATGTATATTTATACAGTTTTAATTTCTATTTTGTTTTTTTTGTTTTGATTTTTGATGCCTTTCATTTTTGGAAAACATGACTCTGAAGCCCAATGGTACACTTGAAGACACTGGAGATTTTGGATTCTACTCCTTTCAACTCATTTTGCAATTGATAGAAGTTCCCCAACTAGAGCCAACTATTGTCTCCCAAAAATATCAGTCATTTTTGAGACAACATTTGAATTATTTTGGTCCTACAGACCAAAATTGTGTCTTCCATTTTCAAAAATTTGTCTTAGATTTATAGATTTCTCATTTTTAGCGCTTTTCAAAAAATCTACAGGCAGTTTCATTTATACAGGTTCAAAGACTTCTGCAGGGGGTTTTCAGTTAAAAGAATTGATTTTCAACATTTGTTCATTTTCTAGATTGGTTCAGAGTTTTGGTTCAATTAAAAATCTTCATCAGCAAGCATCTGAGTACAAAAAGAGACTTGAACCATTGACCCGTCGAACCACTGAACCATTTTGGTTCAAAGGTTCAATGGGTTCAAAGTTCAACAAGTTCATGTTCGATAAGAGTTAAGCGCTTCAAAATGGTTCAAAGTTTATTCACTTCAATTGGTTCATCATCTTCAAGGACGTTTGGCCAAATCATTCAATTGAACCATTGAACTAAACCATTGAACCATTTTGGTTCAAAGGTTCAACGGGTTCAAGGTTCAATGACAGGTTCAACCAAAAGAATAGTTCAATGGTTCAATTCAACCAAGTAGTTCAATGCTTTATTTCATTCAGTTGGTTCATTCTTTCAGTTCATCTTTTGGTTTAACATCTACAGGTTCAACAACAGGGGCTCAGCGTGCTTCATTGAACCATTGAACCAATTCAATGGATTGGTTCGATCAAATGGTTCAACTATTGGTTCAAAGGTAAGTTCAGCATCTTGGTTCAATGCTTAGTTTATCGGTTTATTTTATTCATTGAACCATTGACTTGAACCATTTTGGTTCAAAGCCTTGGTTCAATCGATTGGTTTAACATCCAAGTTCATTACATGGTTCATTGGCTATTGATTCAAAAGGACTTGGCGCGCTTCATTGAACCTTTGAACCGATTCAACTAATGGTTCATTGGCCAAGTTCAAAGGGACAGTTCAACACAAAAGAAGACTTTACGAAGGACAAGTGCCCTTGCAGAGGGCACTTAATCAAAAAAAGCACCTTTTTGGAGGATCATTTCATTTAAGTAAATTGAAAATTATTTTTTTAGATTTGTTTAAGGCAAAACCTGAAGACTTGTTAAAATACTTGGTGGAATAAAATTCCACGGACTTTTGTCTGCGAGAATTTTCCCCAAACTTTTTGTCCACGGGAATTTTCCTTGGACTTTTTGTCCACGGGAATTTTTCGTGGAATTACCCGCAGGGAGCTTTCAAGTCAAATACCCAAGAATAATCCCCAAGGAAACATCCGTGGGGAACATTTACCTGAAGGATTTATCCATGGGGACTGCCAAAGTGCAAAGGGCTGTCGAAGGATCCCGAAGGATAGGTGCCTTTGCGAGGGACTCTTGGCGGCCAAAATAAAGGATTATTCAAACACAAGTCATTCCTCAAAATCCAAAAGAGTAAGTTCAAGTCGACTGGGTAAGGCTGAAAGTCAAAAGAAGACCAAGGGGTGACACCCACAAAGATGTCAAATTTAGCATAGCTGACTAGCCGTTGGAAGCATATTGATGGGCATGTAAACGTCAATTTTAAAGGTAGTGAAATAGCCGTTGATCCTTTGATCTATAGACCCAAATGCATTTCTAGAATTCAAGACAAAAACCAGCTGAAAGCGAGGAAAGACAGAATAATGGATGAATCTATGACCCAATTCAATTAATCTGGAAAGGAGGAATGATGAAGACAAGATCAGACCGACAGCTGGACATTGAAAGTTGTAATCTTTCAATTGCGTAGCTTGTTCATCTACATTGAAAAGATCAAATGGGTAAAAGGCCCCAAAGTTCTAGCTGGTCTTCCTAACATTTCCCAATGCATCATGATGTATTACTGTTCCCAAGTCCTTTTCGAAGTAGCTATATAAGGGACTTACTTTCATTGTAAAAATGATCATCTTCTTTTTGACAATCTGAATGAAACTCTGCTGAAATTGAGAAGCATCATTGAGACTTTGTGCTCAGTCTATTAATCATATTTTGTTAATGAAAACAAGGGACTTTTTCAGACTTTGTGATGTGATATCTTTTCTATTTTCATTAATTTAATAAGCAGGATTAGTAAATTGGTCAAGTAGGTGTCCTGAAGAATCAACTGTGGAGAGACTTTGTTCCCCTATAACTGCCTTCAGTGTGTTTGCTTTTTCATTGTTGTGTAAAGGAATTTGAGAAGACTTTGAGCTTTCATTGCCCTTCGTATATCACTCTTGAGTATTTCAGGTGTAGACTTTGTGCTGTGTCTTGATTTGCTGGTTCTCATACTCCCAATTATGCTCTACTTTAATTTCTAAGAGTATTCTTGTGGCTGGCTGAATAGTTTTTCTTGAAAGAAGAGGAGATCTGTCTCTCATTCCTTGATTTTTTCCTTTGTTTTATATACATCATCTCTAAAAAAAGAGAGATGGATGCCTAGTCCTACCTTTAAGTATTATTTTCTATTTATACATATACATAGCATATCCACAGGGAACCTCCCCTTGAGGAAAGGAGAGAGAAGTCTCCTTCTGATGTGATAAACTTGCACATTAGGATGACTAATCTTCTTGCTTTGGCTGATAAGACCTATTTTGTTTACTAGTACGCTGATAGACAAAATATTCAACAAACAAAAGCAATGTCATAGGATTATTGGCATGTATAAATGATAGAATCATGGTTAAAATTGGGACCAAGAAGGAAATCCATAGGCAAATTATGAATCTACCTATAGGTATCATGAGAATGACCCCAACTAGTGTGAAACCAACAAAATTTATTAGGATCATACCAAGATTTCATAGGATGTGTTAGATCAAGTTTTCATGGGAGAAGCTTTGGTAGACTCTTTAGTAATTTTTTTAAGGATAAAGGTTTGTGAACATTGATGTTATTAGTTTTAGATAAATGAGGATTAATGAATTAGTTTGGTGGGGAAGCTTGTTTCAAAGTTTGGTTAGGAACAACTTGAATAGTATGAATGGTATCATAAGAATCCATGACACCATCATTGGTAGCATGATGATTCTTATTCTTGAGTAACATACGAGTACCTATAGAAGGTTGGGATGGCTCAAATCGATGCATAAGGCAATATTAGTGCTTAGCTTGGTCAATAGCCTCCTCCAAATTATGTGGAGGGAGAGTCCAAACCTAATATTTCAACTTGGGAAAAAGAGCATTGGAAAATAGAAGTTAAAGGTTATCATAGACCATATTATGTTCACATTTATTGGATAATGTCTTCCATCATTTAATGAAATGTTGGGTACTTTTGGTCTCAAGTTGCATATAATTTATAAAATGGGCCAAGGTATTCTTAGGGAGATTTCTAGTTTAGAACTCTTGGACTAGAGCATTGACTAAATCTTCCAAACTACTAATGGAATGAGATTTAAGCTGGTTGTACTAATCTAAAGCATCACCTGTGTGAGTTTTTGTTAATAGCTTGGTAGCGAAAAAGGTATTTAATTTAACCTAGACTTTATATAGATTTTTAAGTGATTTTAAATGAAGAGTAGGATTGGTTTACCCATTATAATAAATGGTAGGGGTGATACCTACTATATCGATATTAGCAATTTGAGATGTAAGAGGCTCAATTTGAAGATGCTTGATTGTCTTATTAATCATAGGAGTTTGAGGGATAAAATTGCCATGGGAATATTTAATAGGGGGTTGGGGAAAATTTTGATTATGCATTCCCCATGGAATCTATTGAGGGTGGGTTTGAAGATGTATAAGGTGATTTTGCATTTACATCATTTGATTTGCATTGTTAGCTTGAAAATCATTCATTTAATAAAGAGTTTATAATAGGATTTGATGGGTTTGAGTTTCATTTTTGTCATTGTTTAAAACATTAGAATTGGTAGTAGTGCTTAGGTACCACAGTGGGTGTTAGTAGGATCTTGAGAAGAGCTGTTAGTAAGTGAGGTACTAGTGGCATAGTTTGCTTATGTGGAAAAAGATGGACAAGTAAAGGGATGAGAGGAAGTAACACTAGAGGCATGATTACCATGGGTAGAAAATGATGCACTAGTGGAATAATTAAGAAGAGTGGGTCTTGGAAGATGCCCACTAGATGTATAACCCACCATGTTAGTAGAGATACTAGGCATGGAGGTAGAGGAAATCAAAGAAGAAGAAGTCATGGTATGAGATGGGGTCAAAATAGAGGGAAAAAGTTTAGAAGTAAAGAAGCTAGTATCCCCAAATTTATGTGATAATATGGGAGAAGGTGAATGAGGATCCTCAACTTGAACACTTATCATGAGTTGGTAAATAGTAGAAGGATCCTTTCATCAATGTTGAGGAAATTCAGAGATGAAGAGGAGCATTTATGGGGTATATGCTAATTCAAGTTGATCTTCAAATGAGAAGAGAGGACTGTGAAGTGAAGAGGAATGAGGAGGGGTCCCATATTTTTTTGTATGAGTGGATATATGAACATTGCTCTCATATAGGATAGATCCATAAACTGCTTATGGGAGAACCTATTAAGGTTATTAAGACTCATCATATCCATTGAATTCAATTAGTGTTCTCTTCAAATAGGAAGTTCATGATGAAGGAGAGGGATTAGGTAAGGTAAAGGTGATGTAAAATCAAGGAAATAGTAATAAATATAGAAGAGTATAGAGTTGACTAAGTTGACTTAGTAATGAAAATAGGGTTTGAAAACTAAGGAAACCAGTATACATAGTCGATAGTGTCGACCTAGTACTATAACTTGAGATAAAGAATAAGATGATAAGGATATAGAGTTGATAAAGTTGAACTAGTACTATATCCTAAGAGATAAAAAGGAATATTAGGTCGAATAGGTTAACTCAATACTATAGGTAGAGAAAATAGATAGTTTTTAAGAGACTGTGTCGAACAGAATGATGGTATACTAAAAATAGGAAAACAAATTGTAACATACTTTGAAAGAAAGAAATAGAAGGAAACACAAAATCAATTGAGTCAATGAGAATTATCAAATTGAGGTACACATCAAAAAAACTTGCACCAATGCTAGCCAATACAAGTTTTTGTAATACAACGTACAATGAGCAAAGAACAAGAAAACAAATTGAAAATTAAATGCTAAGTGGTCATCCTAAATGTTGTTAGATTATTATAAAGTGTTATTTTAACTGTGATAGGGAATTTGGATGTAATTAGGAAATTAAAAATCAATCTATGTATGGTTTTGTGATGTTTACGCTGAAAGGGATTTGTGTTCATAATGGTACTAGCTTGGTATTGGGGCCTAACCCCTCACTTCACAATCTTTCAGTGATAAGGGTGTTAGGTGTTTTGCCAATATATGCCATTAACTATGTATTTATACTTGGCTAGAAAAACAAGTTGGCTTTCCCCTTGATGATGAAATCCAAGTAGGTAGGCCTTGGGTAGATAAATGTTTAAATGTGTTTTGAAATTATGTGATTTGGTAGTGTGTGCAAGAAAAAGCAAATAGTGCAAATAAATGGTATATTAAAAAACCACCTAATTAAACTATGTGATCTAATCTAAGCATACAAATAATTGAAATTTAAAGTGTGAATTAATTACTATCATAGAGTTGTTAATTACTAATTTGAAACATAATATAGAGTCAGTTTAGATAATAATGTATATAAACATTACATAATAGAGTCGACAATGTTGATATTATACTGCTAAAGCAAGAGTATTTTAAAAACTATGTCGATAGGGTTGACCTAGTCTTACAAATATAAGATAGAATATAAAACTAGGTTAACCAAGTCAACCTAATTTTTTGTATGATAGTAGTTTTAAAGACTACAAACTATGCAAAATATAACTGTAAGGAAGAACTAAAATGAAAGAGAAAGAGAGAAAGGAACCTTGGTGGGTTGGCAGATGCTGAGGAATGTGAGATTTCTATTGAAGTACCTTGAATATTGCTTCAACATTATTATAACTATGTTGATGGGGTCGACCTTGTTCTATAGTTCCCTATTTTTTGAATCTTATCAGGATGACTATACTAGCTTCGTTAACCTTGTATGTTTTCTTGAAGTTGTTCAAAATACTATAATGGTTTGGTCGACCTAGTATGTTTTATGGAGATGAATAAGATTACTGTGTCAACTTGTTTGACCCAATATCCTATCTAGAAGTGAATAAGAGTACTATGTCAACCTATTTGACCTAGTAGCCTATATCTAATGAAGACCTAAATAGAAATAACATAGTCATTGTAATGTGGTTGTGTGTTAACCCTACGCACAAAAGTTAGAAACTATACCAACCCTATCGACCTAGTATCTCAAATAAAAATAATAAAAAATAAAGTGATGGAAAATGAAAAATGTGAAAGAAAACTTGTAAGGGTTAAATTTATGTTGGGTTCACCAGAATGTATGCAATCAAAAATTCATCAAATCTATAAATCAATCCTAGCTCGAAGAAGATAGATCCTACTTACACTTCCAATGGGGGATATATTAGATAATAAAAAACATGACCAATTTGGGGATCCACTAGACCCAATTAGGATATATCTTAACACAATAATAATACTAAGGAGGGTTCCAAAGCCTCCAGTCAAGAAAAACTATGCAATAACCCTAACTAAGTCCTATGTTTTTATATTCACTATATTAATTATGAGTAAAGCAAATAAATTTAATTTAGTACTCATCAAAGCTTGTGGCACAAAGTGGGGGTTCTAAACACCAAATCTAAACATGCATAAGAGACATATACTCACATCAATGTATATGGAATCCTAATACATGGAAATAAAGTATAAATTCATATCTATCTACTCTTATAAAGGTAGAACAAAGTTAGGAATACTTATCTTTGAAGACAAGCCCATCAAGCCTCAATCTCTCCATTGTCCAAGGTGCTTTACAAGAGGTTTTTGTGGTATGTAAGGATGAAAAGGATAAATCATCTCTAGGATATATAACCTACCAATTTATCCAAAATAATTCTTTATAAGACAAGATCCGTATCTAAAAATAAAGTATGAAACCCTAAGCTTGTTCCTCAAGTAGAATGGTGGATAATCAAATGCACAATTATTAGGTTGTGGAGCTAAAAGCTTCACTGATGCAAACATGGAGGAGGTTACTAAGTTACAAGGAAACTGACATCGGTAGTGCAACTAACGTCTATCATCTTCAGTGTTCACAGTAACTGACATCGGTTATGGGTCGGCCGACATCGGTCAGACAGGCATCGAAGTCGACAGCTTGTGTGTGCATGCATTTGCATGCATTTCCAAAACTGGTCTTATTTTAGATGAATAGTTTGTTTGCATGTAAAAGACTAATTTTAGTCTTGAGTCTGCATGTCTAATTATTATAATTAGAAGTCTAATTATTGTTTGCATGGGATCTATACAATAGACTCATGGGGTTGTATTGTAATCAAGGACAAGGAAGAGATCCTTCTGATTGTAAGATCTAGGTTTATAGGTGTGCAAAACTAGGTTGATCTGCAAGTTGTTGCAAGATCAGGTTAGATCTACATGGTAAGTAAGATCGTTTGATTTGCAAGTTGTTGTAAGTTCAAGGGAGATCTACTTGGAGTACTTTGAGTACTTGTTTGACTAGCAGTATTGTTACTGACTGGTGGAGGTGAACAACAACTCTGTGTTTGATGTCAGGATGCGAAACACCAGAAGCATACAATTGATTACCAAATACCAAGCAACTTAATATGCGGAAATAACCAAAATCAACAAGTAACTAGAATTCAGAATAACACAGCATATGAGAGACAATACACAACTTGTATTAACACTTTACAGAAAAGAATACAATAAAGAAGATCCCACTTCTTCTCCACCACCTTACAGAGGTTTCCCACACCTCAAGTGAACAGTAAATCTTCTCCCCAAAGCTCTCCCTCTCAGGTCCCAACACCCAACTCAAACACAGAGTTGGTGTTCACCTCCTGTGCTCCACGCACACCATAAGTGCTCCATGCACTCCACAAGTACTCTAGGTACTTCAAGTAGATCTCCCATGAACCTGCAACAACCTGCAATTCAACATACCATACTTATGGAAGGAACTCCCTTGCCTTCCTCTTTGCTCTATCCAAGTACACACCTGTACTCCAAGTAGATCCTACCTGATTCTACTCCCTGTTGTGTTGCTGTCCTATCTGATCTTGCACACCTGCAAATCAACCCGGTTCTGCACACCTGTGAACCTTGACCTTGCACACACATACACCTGCAGATCAACGATCTTACTTACCATGTAGATCTCCTATATAGGCCATGCACCTGTGACCAAGATCCTACACACCTGAAGAATCTTGCTGACTCTCCAAAACCAGCACCCACCTTGGTACTGCTGTGGAACTAGGAGGAACACCCTTGCTCACCTCACACACAGAAGGAGCAAACTTTGCTCAACTCAAACTAGAACACTTTTCCAATACAACCATGAGTCTATTATATAGATCTCATCAAACAATAATTAGACATCTAATTACAATAATTAGATCCGCAGCTATGAGTCTAAAATTAGCACTCATCATGCAAACACTTGGTTCGTCAACCAACTGCCCGTAATTAACTCGCAGTCGAACCACATAGGCGACCGACATCGGTCCCTGTCTGCCTGGAGGTGACCGACGTCGGCCGATCCCTGACCGACGTTGGTTGCTTCTCTCTGCTATCCTACTGACGTTAGCTGATCAGACCGACCCCAGCTTCTCTGTAACTCAGCAACCCTCAGCAACCTCCTCTCTTGTTTGCATCAGTGAAGCTTTTAGCTCCACAACCTAACAATCTCCCACTTGGAGATAAACAGCTGCACTGTACCTGTACCTATACCCCGTCTAATCTATTTCTTAATTTGTATCCCTCTTCAAGCTCAATCCTAAAGACATCCCACCACACATCCTGTGGTGTACCTCATGTCATCCAAGTAACCTGCCACATCCAAACCTACAATCCCATGTAGTGAAGTCCTAACCCTGCATAGCATGAATCCCTGCTGCTGGTCCCTCTCAAATACCTAAGAACTCACTTCCCTGAATTGGCTCCTAACTCTGACAGGTCCCACTGCATGGGAAAACTCAGGTCTATACCAGACCTCATGTGATTTCAGACACTGTACCTGTCCAGCCCTTAGTGTGCTCCGGCTCTCCATCCTAAACCTCGCCAACACCTGATTCACATCAGCTCCCACTGGAGACAAAATCAACCTGTGATCTCCATGTCTCCCATGTCAAAGAGTTCCACTGCTCCAAACTCCTCCTGACATGTCACTAAACTAATCTTACCCTTAGCTCAGCAAAACCCTGTATGTACACTCCTGCTAGCTAGCATACTTTTCACATATAGCAACAGAATGATGTCATGACTCATCATCCACCTGGTAAGACAAACCACAGTGGTTACCCTGACATTGGCTGAAGCTGTGCTTCATCCTCCACCTGTCAAAACCTGTACCACTGTCCTGCAGCTCCTCAAGACCATATGCCCTGGTCTTTCATCTCACATATCCGTTCTCTCTATTCTTCTACTAAGGTATCCATTCGTCTCTGTGCTTTCATCCAACTGGCAAACCTACCAAAACTCCCGCTTGGTTCTGCATCATATCCCTGCCATGCTCCCACCTATTTTTTGGATCCTTCCTGCTCTACAATCAGCAACAAGTATAAAGAAGAACATGAATTTGAGGGCCTACTTACGCCTTCAGTCCTCCGTATGGGTGTTTGAGACTCCTTGACAACATGCTGTCCACCCAAAATTCATTGCAGTGACCGACCTCAGCCACCCCATAGTCTGCATCTGACCGACGTCAGTTCTCATGCATCTGTCCCTGACTACCAACCTGCCAACGCTGGTGTCCCTGCTGCCGATGTCGGTCCTCCTAATCGACATCAGTATTACATACTGTCGACGTCGGTCCCCTGACCGACGTCAGTCTTACTCTGCCTGACACTGCCGGCTTCGGTCTGCACATGACCGACATCGGCACCTGTCTGTTCAACGCCAGTTCCTCCTGACCGACATCGATATCTGTGTTCGCCTGTAAGTGATGACTTTTTACCCGTGAGCTCCTTTGAATCAATCTCCATGTCCAAACTGCCCTTGCTCAGAAGTATCCAGCCCAACCACTGAACTCTGTCCGCCATCTCCTCTAAGAACACCAAGGCTTTCCAGTTCTTAAGGCTGTCAAATATATCTGTCTTTCGCTTAAGAACATGCATCTCCTTCCTGCTCATGTGACCAAGCCTACGAAGCCACATCTCTGCAACAGAAGAAGAATCAGTAATATAAACAAGTAGATAAAGAGTACCTATTTTCTTACTACCAGCTAATTCAAGTGCTACCGTTGTGAGAGTTTTTGTGCATCTCTCATCACCCAATCTTTCTGAAGAAATTAGCCATATCTCCAAACCTGGGACTTGCATGACCCTCTTCAACACCTGTGTGTTGGCTGCCTGCAATTTCAGCTTCACTTACCCTTTGCCAATTCTTTGGCAAAGCTCACCAGCTCCTCTACCTAGGGCTACATGGAAAGAGGCAACCAAATCTATTATCCAAGATTCAACTTTATCCAAGAAACCTCCCAGGGCATCCTGTGCAACAACACCTGCAACATCTGCTTCTTCAGTTTCTTCATGTTGATCTGCTACCAACCAACAATATTCTTTTCCCTGCTCTTTCTTTCCATCGGACTGTGAGTGACCATCTGTGCTTTTCAACTCCTCCATCCTTAGCTTACTTTGATCTGCCGTTGCTCTACTCCCACTCGATCAGAAACCCCTGAGAGTGACCTGTAACCAAACACAACCCTGCTTCCTGCAACCTTAGCTCAGATACCACTTGTCAGTATCAAGCTAAGAACCTACAACCAAGGCTCTGATACCACTTGTCAGGATGAAAAACACTGGAAGCATACAATTGATTACCAAATACCAAGCAACTTAATATGCAGAAATAACCAGAATCAACAAGTAACTAGAATTCAGAATAACACAGCATATGAGAGACAATACACAACTTGTATTAACACTTTACAGAAAAGAATACAATAAAGAAGGTCCCACTTCTTCTCCACCACCTTATAGAGGTTTCCCACACCTCAAGTGAACAGTAAATCTTCTCCCCAAAGCTCTCCCTCTTAGGTCCCAACACCCAACTCAAACACAGAGTTGGTGTTCACCTCCTGTGCTCTACGCACACCATAAGTGCTCCACGCACTCCACAAGTACTCTAGGTACTTCAAGTAGATCTCCCATGAACCTGCAACAACTTGCAATTCAACAGACCATACTTATGGAAGGAACTCCCTTGCCTTCCTCTTTGCT
The DNA here is from genome assembly GCA_037957365.1 of Torreya grandis. Lineage (NCBI taxonomy): Eukaryota > Viridiplantae > Streptophyta > Pinopsida > Cupressales > Taxaceae > Torreya > Torreya grandis. The sequence goes on from JARHVA010007393.1 coordinate 619,079, forward strand.
CTATCCAAGTACACACCTGTACTCCAAGTAGATCCTGCCTGATTCTGCTCCATGTTGTGTTGTTGTCCTATCTGATCTTGCACACCTGCAAATCAACCCAGTTCTGCACACCTGTGAACCTTGACCTTGCACACACATACACCTGCAGATCAACGATCTTACTTACCATGTAGATCTCCTATATAGGCCATGCACCTGTGACCAAGATCCTACACACCTGAAGAATCCTGCTGACTCTCTAAAACTAGCACCCACCTTGGTACTGCTGTGGAACTAGGAGGAACACCCTTGCTCACCTCACACACAGAAGGAGAAAACTTTGCTCAACTCAAACTAGAACACTTTTCCAATACAACCATGAGTCTATTATATAGATCTCATCAAACAATAATTAGACATCTAATTACAATAATTAGATCCACAGCTATGAGTCTAAAATTAGCACTCATCATGCAAACACTTGGTTCGTCAACCAACTGCCCGTAATTAACTCGCAGTCGAACCACACAGGCGACTGACGTCGGCCGATCCCTGACCGACGTCGGTTGCTTCTCTCTGCTATCCTGCCAACGTCGGCTGATCAGACTGACCCCAGCTTCTCTGCAACTCAGCAACCCTTAGCAACCTCCTCTCCTGTTTGCATCAGTGAAGCTTTTAGCTCCACAACCTAACAATGTTTGATTTGCAAGTTGTTGTAAGTTCAAGGGAGATCTACTTGGAGTACTTTGAGTACTTGTTTGACTAGCAGTATTGTTACTGACTGGTGGAGGTGAACAACAACTCTGTGTTTGAGTTGTTTGTTGTGACTGTAATTGAGAGAGAGAACTCTTGAAGGAGATTATTGTATGCCCTAGAGGTGTGGGAAGAAGAGTGTGACTTCTTTATTGTATTTTCTTTCTGAATGAGTTGAATACAAGTTTGTATTGTCTCTCAAATTTTGTGTTGTTTCTGATTTCTAGTTACTTGTTACTTCTAGTTAAATTCCATGTTTAGTTGCTTATAAAAGGTAATCAATTATGCTCCTAATCCTGACAAAGTAGTCTCAAAGCTAGGGTTTTAGGTTCTCAGAGCCTAGTTCAGAGCAGGTTTTGTGTTTGATTATAGGTCACTCTTAGGGTTTCTGATTGAGTGGGAGTATAGCAATGGCAGAAGAAAGTAAGCTAAGAATGGAGAAGTTTAACGGTAAGAATTATCAATTATAGAGGATGCAAATAGAATATTATATGTATCAAAAAGATCTATACTTACCGTTGGGTGGGGTTGCATGCAAGCCCACAGATATGAAAGATGAAGAATGGAAGGTTCTTGATCGAAAGGCTCTGGGATCTATAAGGTTGAGCCTGGCATCGTCTGTGATTTCCAACTTATCACAGGATAAAAAAATGGTAGAGTTAATGGAATCTTTGGCAAATTTATATGAAAAACCCTCAGCTTCGAATAAGGTATTTCTTATGAAGCAATTATTTAATTTGCAAATGTTGGAAGGTGGATCGGTACACAGTCATCTTAGTGATTTCCATGGATTAGTAAATTAGTTAGTTTCAGTCAATATTGTTTTTGATGATGAAATTAAGGCTCTCTTAATCTTATGCTCATTACCTAAAATTTGGGATAGTTTGGTAATGGCAGTTAGTAATATTGTGTCTGCTTCAAATATCTTAAAAGTTGATGATGTTGTTAGTGTAATCTTGAATGAAAAAATTCATAGGAAAAGCACAGGTGAATCATTAGGGAATGCTTTAAGTGTTGAAAGCAGGGGAAAGCAAAGAGAGAAGATCGAGCAAGGGAAATCAAGGTCAAAGATAGGTAGGAGATCCAAATCTAGATATGGCAGAGTAATCTGCTAGAATTGTGGAAAGGCAGGGCACATAAAGAAAAATTGTAGGTTGGTTGAAGATCAGCATGAAAGAAATGAAGAAGCAGATGTTGCAGATATTGTTGCACAAGATGCTCTTGTATGTTCCTTGGATAAAGTGGAATCTTGGGTTTTAGATTCTGGTGCCTCTTTCCATGCAACCCCAAATAGAGCATCTTTTCATGATTATGTCCAAGGGGACTTTGGAGAGATTTATTTAGGGGATGGTAAGCCCTGTCAAATGGTTGGCAAAGGGAAAGTGCAGTTGAAATTGCAGACGGGCAACACATGGGTGTTGAAGGAGGTCATGCATGTCCCAGTCCTGAAGTAGAATTTGATTTTTGTTGGAAAGTTGGGTGATGAGAGATGCACAGTAACTCTCACAGTGGAATCTTGGAAAGTTTCCAAGGGTGCACTTGTTCTAGCAAGAGGTAAGAAAGTAGGTACTCTTTATTTATCTACTTGCATTATTGATTCTCCTTCTAGTTTATCTACTTCAGATGTAGATGCAGAGATGTGGCTTCATAGGCTTGGTCACATGAGTAAGAAGGGGATACATGTTCTTGAGTCAAAGGGTAAGACTTTAGATTTGAAAAGCATAGATCGAGATTTCTGTAGGCAATAGAAAAAAGTGAGGTTTCTTGAAACTCATGCTACAAGAAAGGATCGAGTATATTGCACAAAGAGGAAATCTGATGTTTTTGATAAGAATAGAAAAGCCTTGGAGTTCAAGGAGAAGATGACGGATAGAGATCAGCTCAAGGGGCTGAAAAATTTTGAGTAGGGCAGTTTGAACAAGGTTTTGATTCAATGTAAGCTCGCAGATAAAAAGTCATCACTCATGGGAAAACACAGTTACCGATATCAGTCAGGTGGAACTGACGTTGAACAGGCAGGTACCGACATCGGTCATGTGTAGACCAGATTCAATGGTGTCAGGCAGGTAGACATCGATGTCAGTCAGGGAACTGACATCAGCAGTTAGGTCAGTCACATGGAATCGACATTGGTCAGATGCATACTGAGGGGTGACCGAGGTTGGTCACTATCAAAATGGATTTTGGGTGGACAGTAAGATGTCAAGGAGTCTCAAATGCCCATGAGGAGGACTAAAAGGGTAAGTAAGCCTCAAATTTGTTATTCCCCTTCTTTAGACTACTTGTTACTCATTGATGGTCAAGAACTAGGAAGTTTTAAAGAAGCAGAGCAGGTAGAATCCAGGAAACAGTGGGAGCATGGCATGAATGAGGAAGTTGATTCCTTGGATGAGAACAAAATGGGATATTTGGTAGATTTTCCAGCCAGAAAGAAAGCACTGAAAGATGAACAAATTACCAGGTTAAAGAAGAGAGAGAATGGACACGTGAGATGGAAGGCCAGGGTATATGGTCTTGAGCAAGCTGCAGGACAATGGAGGTTTAACCATTATGTTTCCTTTATCAGGTTGTATAATATTAGCTACATTATCTTGTTATTGTATGTTGTGTGTATGCTTGTTGCAAGGTCACACATGTAGGGAGTTGCTGAGCTAAAGGTAAAGTTAGTTCAGAGGTGTGTCATGAAGGATCTGGGAGCAACAAGATTCTTTGGCATGAGTATTCCTAGAGACAGGGAAGATCACAAGTTGATGTTGTCTCAGGATGATTATGTGAATAAGGTAGTGGTGAGGTTCAAGATGTGGGATGCAAAACCATTTTGCACACTTATGGATAGACAATTCACAGAATAGTGTCCCAATTCACATGATGAGGTTAAGTACATGTGTACTAGACCTGAGTTTTCCTAAACAGTAGGTGTTGTCAGTGAGTTTGGGGTCAATCTAGAAAAGAAGCATTGAAAAGTAGTTCAGTGGATTCTTAGGTATCTGAGAGGGACCAACAGTAGGTATACATGCAATGCAGGGTCAAGCACTTCTATACATGGGTATGTAGAATCAGATGTGGTAGGGAACTTGGATGATAGGCGTAGCACCATAGGATGTGTGGTGGTTGGTCTTCAAGATTGAACTTGAAGAGGGATACAAGCTAGGAAACAAATTAGATGATGTATAGGTACAAGTAAAGATGCAGTTGTTTATCTCCAAGTGGGAGATTGTTAGGTTGTGGAGCTAAAAGCTTCATTAATGTAAACATGGAGGAGGTTACTGAGTTATAGGGAAACTGACATCGATAGCGCAACTGACATTGATCATCTTTAGTGTTCACAGTAACTGACATCGGTTATGGCTTGGCCAACATCGGTCAGATAGGCACCGACGTCGATAGCTTGTGTGTGCATGCATTTGCATGCATTTCCAGAACTGGTCTTATTTTAGATGAATAGTTTGTTTGCATGTAAAAGACTAATTTTAGTATTGAGTCTGCATGTCTAATTATTGTAATTAGAAGTCTAATTATTGTTTGCATGGGATCTATACAATAGACTCATGGGGCTGTATTGTAATCAAGGACAAGGAAGAGATCCTTCTGATTGTAAGATCTAGGTTTGTAGGTGTGCAAAACTAGGTTGATCTGCAAGTTGTTGCAAGATCAGGTTAGATCTACATGGTAAGTAAGATCGTTTGATTTGTAGGTTGTTGTAAGTTCAAGGGAGATATACTTGGAGTAATTTGAGTACTTGTTTGACTAGCAGTATCGTTACTGACTAGTGGAGGTGAACAACAACTCTGTGTTTGAGTTGTTTGTTGTGACTGTAATTGAGAGAGAGAACTCTTGAAGGAGATTATTGTATGCCCTAGAGGTGTGGGAGCCCTAGAGGTGTGGGAATAAGAGTGTGACTTCTTTATTGTATTTTATTTCTGGATGAGTTGAATACAAGTTTGTATTGTCTCTCAAATTCTGTGTTGTTTTTTATTTCTAGTTACTTGTTACTTCTAGTTAAATTATGTGTTTAGTTGCTTATACAAGGTAATCAATTGTGCTCCTAATCCTGAAAACAATAGCTCTTACTTCTTATTTTCTTATTTAAATAATGGTAAACATATATTGTATATATAGGTGGATTTAACCCTACGCCCTTCCAAAAGTTTTGACTGATAGGGTCAGCCGAGTTGACCTAGTTTCATTATTGACAAAACCTCACTAGGTCACAAGCTAGGTTAGCCAAGAGCCAACCTAAAACCTAAATGATTTTCACCAATAAGGGTACAAGGTCGACCCAGTTGACCTAGCACTATAAACTTTTGAAAGGGGTTTTAGGTTAGGAAAATGGGTATGAAAGAAGGTAAATGACTGGATGAGTGTGCAAAAGAGAAGAACAAGCTTAGGGGAATGGTTTTTAGGAGACAAGTGTGTAGATAACAATTTGAAAAAGGGACAACAATCCCGTAAGGCACCAATGGTCTTCCCACCCCTTTCTTGATGTACCTCTTATTATGTGAACTTAGATAGATTGACTCGACAGGGTCCTACAAGATAAATAACATCAGTAATTGATAAAAGTTTAAAAATATTATGTGTATATAGAACACACTTTGAAATCTCTTTTATTGCTTTCAATACCTCATCCTAATGTCATACAACCTCTTATAATTCTCACATGCTTCTAATATTATTCTTACAAGTCTCATACTTATCACCTCATCATTCTACGAGGCTTATGCCTTCTCATTTGCTCTCTTCATGTAGGGACTAAGCCTCAAAACTAACCCTAGAACTCTTTTTAAGGCTTCTTTGCCTCTTTCTCATGCTTACACAACTTTATACACTCTTCTCATACCTGTACTGACATAATTCACCAAGCTTCCCTTTGCTTCATTCATACACCTTCTCATAGGACAAGACTAGGCTTCTTAAGACACCTAGTACTCAAAGAAGCTACCTCTCAATGATATTAGCCAAGAACATTCTTTAATCAGGATTATCTAAGGACAAGACTACTCTCAATAGACTCATGATCTTGTCACACTACACCTTTGTACCAAGACCTCATATAGAACTCAAACACTACTAAACCATGCTCATGATATGATAATGCTCCTCAAAACTAGTGCTCAATAGTATGCTTACCTTGTATCTTGATATTGAAACATGTCATCAACCTTATAATAATTACCAAGTTTCCTTCAAATTATCTATCAATAGAGAGACAATATGTTATGTTAAAATTTTCTCTTGTTATAAGACTTCTTTGTCACATACCACTTCACCATGCATGGCTTCAACTTTGACCTTAACATTAATGGCATCCATCTTTACTTTGACATAAATGACAACATTAATGACACAACATCATGAACATACCTTAATAGTAACTATCAAAAAGTAACCTTTTATCTTTAATTGTGTACAATAATTATCATAAATCTAAAAAAAATTGTCTAAAATCTATAAAAATTAGTGTCATAAAGTACAAGATTTTGATCCGAGTGTATATCTAAATCATGTAAACCAAATATGTATGTTTGTATTCATGTTTATATGACATGGCCCCACAAATAATCCCCCATTTTGAGTTCATGGGAATGGAATATAGTAGTTACCTTACCTCAAAAGGATAATATAGTTATATCATATGTATATCAATCATGTAACATATATGATTAGCATGTCTACGTACATATATCAATAAATATTGCATTTTGTAAAATTAAAAAACCTTAAGATCTATAGTATAGATCATGGAAATGTCTATAAATTAATAGTAAAATCGTAGAAAATAATCAAGCACACATATACTATCACTCAATGTCACACAAAATGGGTCTAAGGAGACCAAAAATAAAGGGTATATTCAAATGTTGCACACTTGAAGGGAGGACATATTCAAAGGTACACACATAAATAAATAAAACTCAGTGGCATAGGGGCCTATAAATAATGAACATATTCAAATTTTCTACAAGCAAGATAGTAGGAAAAAAATAATACACTAAAGTAAGTGGCAATGTAAATAAATGAAGTATAAGGAACCAACATAAGCATATCATACTAGTCCCTACATAGATGTGTTAGAAAAAATGTCATGTAACATAGCATAACAAGTACATTGTGTAAGATATAAAAATGAGAATAAACATGTGTGAGCATTAGTAGATAAGCTCAGCATGATAATGTAAAGTGATCATAAAATAATATAACCTATATCAATCATGATAAATGAATTAAAAACTCCCAACATAGTGTGTCACATAGGTTGAGGAAAATTCCAACATTTGTATGTGCATGTATCATGTATCTAGTGTATGCATGTATCACACTCAAGTATGCATGAAACATATGTGTATATAGAAAATAAATGATATGTTATCTAACACATAAATTAAACAACATAAATTTTTGGAGAGTTTTCAATGATGTCATGGTGATGATATGGAGGTGTCTAGGTGAGTGGATGAAGTGTCTTGATAGTCTAAGTGAAAAATGACAAAGTGTGCAATGTGTTTATCCTAGTATTCTTGAAATATGCTTGGTTGATCTTTAGTTTTGGCATGGTTAGAGATGTTTAAGGATGAGTATGGTGATTTGAGGATGTGAAATAGGTCCTATAAGAGGTTTTATATGATTTTATTTCTTGTGTACATGATTAGTTTTCATTCAGTTGATCATTGTTTTCATTTAGACATTTTGGGTCTAGTGACAGAAAATTTGAGTAGGCAATTTGCTAACATCACCATTGCCACATGCGGATGATTCAAGGGGATTTGGTCACAATTTTTTCTATGCCCTAAATCTTAGGTCATGAGACTAAGTGAAACATTAGATATGTAAGTGCAAAGTTGGGCTCCCAGGAAGTTTGACAGTGTTTTCCCATAGCCAAATTTGCAATGTGATAAGAAAAGTTGAGTAGGCATTTTTGATGTTACATTTTGCACATGTTAAGGTGTGAGGAGATATTAATCATACAAGTTTTTTCAATTTTGTGCCTATTCAATTTGTGCTAAATTTTAGATCATGCGATGAAGCACATCAAAAGATATGCATGTGTAAAGCTGGCCTTCTAGGTAATTCTTAATATATTTGGCTCTATGGCAAAAAAAAATTGAGTGAGCATATTAATGATGTTGTATCATGTATGTGTGGATGTTTTAGGAAGAAATGGTCATATGGGTTTGTTCAGAATTTTGCCTAGTTTATGTGGTTCAAATTGAGAACATGCAAATGAGTGAGGTAAAAGATATGACTATGCAAAGTTGGCATTCCAAGCAGATAAGCAATGGTCCCCATACTTAGTCATTTTTGAAAAATGTTAAAGATTATGACTAGATGGATATACAATGGTGTGTAGGATATCATACATCTATATATACAATGTACAATAAGTCAAATGGGTTAAAGTGTTCATTGATTAACAAAGTTAAAGATCGAGTTTCTTACAAAAGGATCGATGAAGTGTGTTTATTTCTAGATGTCAGGAAGCAACAAGATGAGGAAAAGTGTTCAATTTTTAATGTTAAGAAAAGGTAAAGGATAAGGATATAATTTCAAGTGGGTGTTCATACAGATTGATCAAATGGTGAGCATTGAATGATATAGACCTGACTGATCTATGAGATCGACGGTGCACATTGAGTCAAGACTACAAGATTGCATGAGATGAGGTCAACTGTCAGAGGTTTAATAATTGGAAATTGGTGAACTATGAATTAAATATTTAATAATACCAATGATGCATTATCAATAAAAATATGAGAGCATAGTGTCCAAGGTTTAACTATGACCATTTGCATTTGAATATTTGAATTTATGAAGGAAAGACCAATGTCTAGTTTTTGGGCCATAACTTTCAATCCAAGTAGAATTTTATAATGAAGTTAAAAGAAAATTTATAGAGGAATCCAATTCACATATGTAAATATATATTTAAAGATCTTAAAATGTGTAAAATAAAATATATTATACTCCAAATATTGATTATGTGTTCAACATTCATATGTTAAGAACCTGAGAAAGATAATTGAGCTTATATTGATGTCATTTAGATGTTTCATGGCGTTATAGATATTGGAAATTATTTTGGAATCATTTTTTATGTTTTTATGGTCTTTTTAGGTTTTTCCAATTGATATTCTATATGAACAAAGACATATAAGTTGACTGTGTTTGTTGAATACACTGGCAGTTTGAGTGACCATCTTACAGAGATAAATTGAAGGTGTTATGAGCTAAATTGAATAAAAAAATGAGAATGGTGATGTTATATAAGTATATAAGGATTAAAAAATTCATTTTTTATCATTATAAACCTTTTATTAGTTATAGAGAGTCAAAATAGCTTAACTATATTTTGACTGTATATGACTAGTCAAGTGGTCATTTTGTGTATGTTGATTTGAGTACTTAGAACATGTGTTTGTGTATAAATTACATGGAAGTATAGATGATGTCATGAATGGATCACTCATGTGATCTAATCATATGTATATGTGAAATATTTGAGTAGTTGGTTCAGAATTTTGAGACTATGTTTTCTATGTATTAAGACCTGAAGAGCTAGGAGAACTAATTGGTAGGTCCAAGTGTGGAGTTGGTGTTCAAGATGGATTGAACCCATCTGGGAGTGAGAAAGGGGATATTGGAGATATGTTTTATTATTTATAATCATTGGTAAAGGATGAATGTGGTCCAAGTAGTCTCACATCTAATGTGTGAGTATGAAGGCCTAATGGTTTTAGGTCTCACCAAGACCTAATGATGGTTAGGGGGTAATGAGGCATTGGACGGCCTATGGAGTATGTGTTTCTTACATGTAAATTGTATGAGTACATATTTCAAAGGTATAAAAAGTGTGTTAATCATCTTGTCTGACCAAGATGGGTTATACCAAGAATATGGTATAAGTACAAGGCCTATTTGTTCTAGTTGTAAAAGTGGAGTGTGAAGTAAAGAAGCGAACCTTTAAAAGAGAAGGTATAGGTCATTGAGGACCATAATAATGAATAATATTGGTCAAGATTGTTTTATCAAGTTGGTGTAGGAGGAAAAAAAGGTCATTTGGTATAATGAGCCTGGTGGAGGCAGAATGAGCAAGTAAGGGTTTTGGATGCATTATAAGTGTGTGAAGAAGGATATGTTATCATAGGTCCATCAACAAGTATTGAAGACATTAGTTCTAAGGTGGAGGTGTTTATTTCTAAGGACGGTCTAAATGACATGATGTTCCTTAGGGGAAGTTGCTCCTTCTGAAATAGGTGTTTCACTAAAGGCCTTTGGTCAAGAGGACATGATCAAGGTTTGATAGTCTAAATGAGTTGACCAGTCTCTTGTTTATAATTTATTATAGGATAAGTAGTCCATGTGTTGTAGGCTTGAGATTTGGTTTTATTGCCCATGAGGGTTTCCTATAGGAACTATGTGTAATGTGTTTGATCTTGTGTATGCATTGAATGAATGAACTCTCCTGTTAATGTTTCTTGATCAAGTTGATATATGCTAATTATTTGAAAGGATTGAATATATGGGCTCATTGACTCACCCTCCCCTCTCAGTGATTGTACCTAAAAAAATTGGTATCAGAGCAAGTCATTTAAAGGAAGCTTAATAGCTTGAAGGAGATCATGATTTAGTACAAAGATGGATAAATAGTTGAAGAAATAGAATCAATAGTGGAAGGTTGTGATCAAGGAACTTAAAGAGAAGATATGTACTTTGAAAAAAGATACAAAAAAAATCAAAATGTTATCAATGATCTCAATGTTTAGCTAGTAGATGTCAAGACAAGTTTGTGTTCAAAATAAAAGGGCATAATGTTTGACAAAGAAAATTTCCATAATAATAGAGAAGATGATAGCAAAGAAGAAGAAGTTGAGCTCATGAGTGCACTTGGTGAACTAAAAGAGCATAAAAAGAGGAATCATAAAATGAAAAATATGATCAAAGGTCTTAAAGCACAAGTCAATTCTCTTAAGGGAAGATTTTTAGACATGTCCAAGAAAGAAAAAAAGAAGTATCAAGAACAAATCAAGTTTATTGAAGTGCAAGCATATAGATTGAAAGAAATGGCCAACAAGGCCAAAGAGGATGAAGAAAATATCAATATTCTTAAGGATCAGTTAAGGACTACAAATGCAAATATGAAAGCAAGAGAGGATGAGTACACTTAGCTAAAGATTGAGATGGGGTCCTTGAAGAGTTATCATTATCTTATTGTAGTCAAGCTGGATAAACTTGAAAAGAAGCATGAGAAGCCTAAGTATGTCAAAGAGAATGCAAGCTTTGAAAGCAATGCAAGAAGGTCTATTAAACAACTAAATACTTCAAGATATGTTATTTTATTCCATGGTTTTTTTTATACATGTAATAAGTATGATAATAGAGATAAGGACTATATAAGGAATTCAGTCAAGTATGGACATTCATGGAGCTATGATAGGAGTTTTTGGATAAATATTGATCATAGTTCAAATCTATCAAAAGGTAAGAATGATGTTATTTGTTTCAATTGTCATAAGAGTAGACATATTGCTAGATTCTATCCAAATGATGTTAAGAGGTATTCAAGGTATTTCAAATGATATAGATCTCTTAGAAGGTCTGATAAATGACAAACTTAGGTATGGAAACCAAAGGTAATCATTACCAATTCTTCTAGTCATAAATAAGATAATAAAGTTGCTCTAGAAGGCTATGTTGCAAATCATAATAAGCTCAAGAATCAAGTAGGTAAGATGGTTGTAGAAGAAGAGAATAGTCAAACTATGGTATGGAGACCTGATGTAGTAAATACTAAGGAGACTAACCCTATTGAGTTCAAGAGTCTTGATGGATTATTTGCCAAGGTGGAAAAAAGATCAGAAATGAATGAAAGTCAAGAGTTTATGTTGACAAATCTAAATTCAAGCATCCTGTCAAAGTCAAGTTGGACTGAAAGTTAGAGAAAGGTATAGATATTTGGGAGTCTCTAGAGTTTTAGGACTTTTAGTCTCACTATGTCAAAAGGAGTGTTTCTCTCTTAGCTTCAAGAAGACACTTTTCATAAAGAGGAAGTCTAGTGGATGCTAGTTGGGACTTGGCTATGTTACATAAAAAATAAAGTCATGAAGGTCTATTGGGTCCAAGAAGTTCAAATATTGGTATGATGAAGTTGTGTGTGAATGGTTTTCAAAGTAGGGAATAGAATTTTCTAGGTGTCTATTCAAAAATGATGAGTGGTCAAGATATTCTATTGCATATAAAGTGTTTGAATAATTGTTGGCAGACCTATCTCATTGAGAAATCTTGTTGAAAATGTCATGATCTAGGTGAATCATGGAATTAGGTGGAACATATGTGAGATGTTCCTATCATGATAAGAAGAGTGAAGATGTCTAATATAGTTATGAATTCAAGAAGATTGATATGATCAAACCAAGTCATATGTTTTGACTAGGTACTAAATCTTTATGCATGAGAAAATAGAGCTTGTGATTTCTACAGGAAGATAGGTCCAAGGATCAAGAAGGCTAAAGAGTAAAGGAGCTTGATGTAGGTTCTTATATTTCAATTCTGAGGTGTTTTTTAGGGTCAAAATGGGTATTTTTGGGTAGCCTAATGAGATTAATGCAATGTCAAGAATATTTTGATGCTCAAGAAGGTTTTTGCACATTTTTTTGATGTGTTCTAGATGTTTTTGTGGTCTGAAGGTATGTTGAAGTCAAATTGGAGATTTGTGTTTGCTCGTGGGTTTCCTAGTTTGTGTTTAAGAGTATGCTAGTCCTAAAATGGATTATAGGATGTATGGATTAAAAAATGTATGGAAGATCAAATCTTGTATAGAAGTGTGTAATGTTTGTCTCTTAGTGTACAAGAACTTTTAGAGTTGGACATTGACTAGAAGGAAGTTTGTTGACTTTGTTTGTTTTGAGAATCTAAGGTCTTAGGCTTTGCTATAAAATTCATTTGCCTTATGAGTTGATATATGAGGCATATTAATAGGTTTTATGGGCCAAATTTTTTTTCAAATAAATCTTTATAAATATTTTAATATTTGTAGTTCTCATATTGTTCATGTTTTTGACAAAATGAAGGCCTAATTGGCTAGTAGGTTTGTGAAGGAAGTATATTGTAGAGGATGAGATAATTATTTAAAATTGGTGTTATTGAGCGGGGATATTAGAGTACTATATATACATATTTTTAAGTCTTGAAGGTGCATCTAATGAAATTTGTGGGCTCTACAAGTTCTAGGTAAGGTTATAAGGAGTCTAGACAAGCCTAGTAATGAAGATGTGATATTTTTTCTCAATTTCTCCAAAAGAGAAAGGTATGAATATTCCAAGGAGATTTATTAGGTTGTTTTAGAGTATGTTTATTTTTTGGTGAGTGGCATGAATTTATATTTATGGTCCTTGTGGTAGCTTGAGATAGAAAGCTAGTAAGCCAGTATGGTGGTTCTTCATGGTGTATGGAGATCTGAAGATGATCAAAAGATGAAATGGATAAGAGATATAAGGGTAATTCCCTCTCACATGTTTCTTGGTGATCTAAAACTCAAAATATTTGGTTTAAATATAATTCAATAAATAATAACAACACAATAACAATAATGTTATCTCTGAGAAGAGATGTTTTATTCATTAAATTTGCAGACCTAAACATATGCCTATCTCTGAGAAGAGATGTCTGATTTCAATTTTAGGTTAAATATTAATTTATACATGTTTTTAAGGTAGGATTAGGATGTTTAAGGTCACCAATATCAAGTTATATTAAGTGGTTTGACTTCCATGATTTATAGCAATACAAAATTTGAGGAATTACTATTTTTAGAAACTTACTATTTTTATACTGCACTACTAAAATTGAAATTTATGGAACTTCCATTGGGTTATTAGGGTTAAAAATATATAAATAATATATCCACACTATCTCACTATGTTCTCCTCATTCTTATCTTTCCAATGGTTCAAATGGTTAGTCAATTGGAGCTACGGTGCAAAAGTTATGGCTCCCAGAAGTTCTATCATCAATTGGAGTATAACCGTCACCCGAATTGTTGCCCAGATCACTTGCTGATTTACATCATATTTTAGTTTTTTTTGTGTTCTTTATTCACTTATTATAGTGCTTGGTTGAAGAGAGTGTTTGCATGGATAAAGAGGAAGTTGACAAGGCAAAGAAGACGTAGGCTCAAGGTAAGGGGGTACTTTATCATATTTATAAGATGGTCCTCTTCTATTTATTATATTTTTAGGTCATCAGGATCAGATTATTCCCACTTTATCATTTTTTCAAAGGGGGATAAAGTTCCTATTGTGATATTTCTTGAAGAGAAAGAAGGAAGGTGTATTGTATATTATTTTATGATGTGTATTGACATTAATGAAAAATGGGGATACTATTTGAGAGTTATCGATGATTTAATGGTGATGAAATGGAGGTGTCTATGTGAGTTGATGAAGTTCCTTGATAGTCTAAGTGACAATGACAAAGTGTGCAATATGCTTGTCCTAATATGCTTGAAGTATGCTTGGTTGATCTTTAGTTTTGGCATGGTTAGAGATGCTCAGGGATGATTATGGTGATTCTAGGATGTGTAAGAGGTCATATAAGAGGTTTTATATGCTTTGAGTGCTTGTGTTCATGAGTGTATTTCATCATGTTGATCATTATTTTTATCTAGACATTTTGGGTCTAGTGGTAGATAATTTGAGTAGGGACTTTGTTGACATCACCATTACCACGTATGGATGATTCATAGGGAGTAGGTCATTTGGTTGTGATCACATTTGTACCTATTTTATATGCACTAAATATCAAGTCATGTAACTAAGTGAAACATAATATATGCAAGTGAAAAGTTGGTTTCCCAAGCAGTTTGATAGTGTTTTCCCATACTTAGCCAAATTTGCAATGTGACAAGAAAAGTTGAGTAGGTATTTTGATGTTACATTTTTCACGTGTGAAGGTGAGAGGAGAAATTTATCATATGGGTTTGTTCATTTTTTTTCCTAGTTTATTTTTAATAAATTTCAGATCATGCAATAAATAACATCAAAATATATGCATGTGTAAAGTTATCTTTCAAAGCAGTTCTTGATATATTTGGTTCTGTGGAAGAAAAAATCTAAGTGAGAATATCAATGAAGATATATATCATACATGTGGAAATTTTAGGAATAAATGGTCATATGGGTTTATTTAAAAACTTTCCTACTTTATGTGGTTCAAATTTGATAAAATGCGAGTGAGCGAGGTAAAAGATATGATTGTGCAAAGTTGGCCTTCTAGGTAGGTAAGTAATGGTCCCCATGCTTAGTCATTTTTTCACAATGTTAAATATCTGGACTAGATGGAGATACAATGGTGAATGAGAGTTAATAAATATATATATATATATATGGTGTGTAGTAATTCAAAAGGGTCAAAGTGTTCATTTGTTAACAAAGTTAAAGATCAAGTTCCTTACAAAAGGATCGATGGAATGTGTTCATTCCTAAATGTCAAGAAGTAGTGAGATGAGGACAAGTGTTCAAGGTTTAAAATGAGAAAAGGTAAAGGATAAAGATCTAATATTTAGTGTGTGTTCATATACATTTATCAAAAGGTGTGTATTGTATGATATAGACCTAATTATCCATAGAGATCGATAGAACGTGTTGAGTCAAGATTGCAAGATTACACGAGATGAGGTCAACTATTAGAGGATTAGCATTTGGGAATTGGTGAAATATGCATTAAAGGTAGAATAAGATCAAATTTTAATGATAAATCTGAAGATTCAAGGACGTGATATGCAATCATAGTGTCTGAGGTTTCACTGTGACTGTTTGCATTTGAATATTTAAATTTGCAAAGGAAAGACTAGTGTTTGGTTTTTAGGCCATAACTTTTGATCCAGGCATAGTTTGATAGTGTAGTAAAAATAGAATTTGTATAGGACTCCAAGGCACATATGTAAATATATATTTTAAGATATGAAAGTGTGTACAATAAAATATATTGTGCTCCAAAGATTGACTATTTGTTTGTTATTTGTCTATTAAGAACCCGAGAAGGATAATTGAGCTTGTATTGATGTTGTTTTGATGTTTCATAATATCATATCTATTGGAAAGTATTTTTTAATATATGTGGATATTTTTTATGGTCTTTGGAGGTTTTAAAAATTAATATTCTATATGAACAAATACATAGAAGTTTATTGTGTTTGTTTAATGCATTGGCAGTTTGAGTAACCATCTTGTAGAGATAAATTGAAGGTGTTCTGAGTAGAATTGAATAAGAAACTGAGCATGGATATGTTATGTAATTATCTAAGGATTATGATATGTCATTTTCTATCATGATATACCTTTTATCAGTTATAGAGAGTCAAAATAGATTAACTATATTTTTATTGTATATGACCAGTCTGAGTGGTCATTTTGTGTATGTTGTTTTGAGTGCTTAGAACATATGTTGATGTGTCTAAATATCATTAAGGTATTTATGAGGTCCTGAAGGTTTAAATCATGTGATATAATCATATGGATAAGTTAAATATTTGAGTATTTGGTTCAAAAGTTTGAGACTGTGTTTAATGTGTATGAAGACCTGAAGATTAGGAGACATAATTGGTAGGTCCAAGTGCGGAGTTGGTGTTCCAGATGACATGGAAGCATGTGAGAGTGAGAAATGGGATATTTGAGATATGTTTTAATCATTGGTAAAGGATGAATGTGGTCCAAGTAGTCTCACATGTAACGTGTGAGTATGAAGGCCTAATGGTTTTAGGTCTCACTAAGACCTAATGATGGTTATGGGGTAATGAGCCATTGGCTGACCTATGGTGTATGTGGATATTACATGTAACATTTATGAGGACCTATTTAAAAGTTATAAAAAGTTTTTTAAGCATTTTGGTTGACCAAGATGGGTTATACCAAGAACATGGTATAAGTACTGGCCTATTTGGCCTGTTTGATCTAGTTGTAAAAGTGGAGTGCAAATTAAAGGAGAGAACCTTTGAAATAGAAGGTACAAGTCATTGAGTACCATAAGAGAGGGAAAATATTAGTCATGATTTTTTTATGTAGTTTTTGTAACAAGACACATAGGTCATTGGACCTAATGAGCCTGATGGAGGAAAAATGAGAAAGTAAGCCTTAGAGGCTAGTATGAGAGGAGTATGCATTGAAGTGAAATATAGATGATGTTTGTGTGAGCTTGGTGGTTGAACTGAGAGTCAGATCATCATGTGGTTTGTGTGGATGACCCCATAATCATGTTTCAATTATTGTGATAGAGTTGTTGCAAGTTTGGTGGTTGTATATGCGCTGAGGAGGCGCTGAGTGGAATGAGCCAAAAGGTGGTTTTGAATGCATTTTAAGTTTGTGAAGAAGGATATGTTATTATAGGTACATAATTAGGTGTTGAAGACATAAGTTATAAGGTGGATGTGTTCATTTAAAAATAGGTTCTAAAGGACTTGATGTTCCTTAGGCGCAGTTGCTCCTTATGAAACAGGTGTTTCACTCAAGGCCTTTGGTCAGGAGGATATGATCAAGATTTATTGGTCTAAAGGAGTTAAACAGTCTCTTGATTGTAAACTAGTATATGAAAATTATTCCATGTGTTGTAGGATTGAGAGTGGGTTTTATTCCCCATGAGGGTTTCCCATAGGGACTATGTGTTATGTGTTTGATCTTATGTATGCATTGAATGAATGAACTCTCTTGTTAATGTTGCTTGATCAAGTTGATATATAATGATTGTTTGAAAGGATTGAAATTCAAATTCAAATATATAGGCTCATTGATAACCCCCTCTTTCTAACATAGATGTCAAGGAGCTAGTAACATGTGAATGCTAAATATTTTTAGTATTTTTTATTTTATTTGAATTTATTTGTATTTTTTTAGAAATATTTGATTTTTTAATTTTTGTAATTTATTTATTTATTCTGATCAAGGTTATTTAATAAATAATATTCATAATGATTGGAACATTTTAAATGAAATAGTTTCATAACATGCTCATCTTCTCTCTTTATTTTCTTAGTAGAATCATTATTACCATCGTATGGTATGTGAACTAGTATTTTATTATGGTTAAATGAAATGAATTATTGATTTATATGTATTTTATTTTACATTTGGTATAACAATAATTTTCCCAATGTAAATGGGTGTTGAGATGTATGAGGCACAAACCTAAATTTTGTTTGGATAACATTGGGACCATAAGAAATTGGTAATATTATGTAACCCAAGGAGTCTTTCCAAACTCCCTTATGATGTGAGTCTTTGATATTATATCCAAGTTTTGATAAATATCTTAAAATAAAATAAGTTTTATTTTCCTTAGTATAAATATGGTTATGGTTAAAATAATCTCCACCCATGAATAATTCAATTGTTAAATATTTTTGGTGAGGATGCTTTTGGATTTGAGTAATTGGAAGTAGTTTTATAGTAAGGCCATCTAGTATTAGTCCCATATTGAGTAACGTTTACAAAGGTATCATATAAATATTTTAAATGCCACATATTTATTCATCATATTCACTAGGTAATTTAATCCCATCATATTATCTTGAACAAAGTTTTTATACTTTATAGTAGATAGATTTAATTTTTTGTTATATTTGAATAGGAAACAAAATATCTATGTACATCCATATATAAGTGGATAAATGAGGTATAACATTTATTTAATGCCCTTTATTTGAGTGGATAAGTAATGCATCTACTAAATATTAATTGTAGTTCCAAATTTGAAGGTTGATATGCTAAGGAATATGATGCATTTTAAAATTGAATAACATAATCTTGAATAGACTCATCATCATGTTGTTTGAACTTTTGAAAATGTTCCAATGTAAATTTGGGCAAATTGTGTGTATTAAAGGTGAAAAAAAACATCTTTTAATTTATTTAATATGGTTAAGGAACAATTTGGTAAATTATATAACCAATTCTAAGTTTCTTGTGTGAGGCTTCCATGGAATGCTTTTAAAAATATTGGCTCATCTTGAACCCATATGATAAAAATAATGTAAATATTGAATTACATGGTTGGAAGGATCTTCATGGCTAAAAAATAAAGGTAACATTGGCATGATAAAATTTTATGGATAAGGATATTTAAATATACATTTTTGAAGAGGTTGATTTTTGATGATATTATCAATAGTAATAGCATTATAGGATAATATTTATACTTTGATAAGTGAAACTTTCCTTTGGAGTTTTCCTATATTACTCATCATAGACGTAAGATAAGTAGTAGGAATTGTTGAGGTTTACAAAGATATAATAATTGGTTGTAATTCACCATCTAATTGTAACATAATAATAATGGATGTCTCATCATTATAACCAATTTGTTTGAGATTTGCATCATTTGAGAAGTTTGGAACCTCTATTAATTAAACTTCGTTTGAATTTTTTCAAATTTTGGTAATGGTACATCCTTTGGAAATTTTGGATACTTGAGTAATGGTACATTAATTGAAAACTTTGGAACCTTTGGTAATTGTATATCATTTAAAATTTTAGAAGCTTGGTAGTGATGCATCATTTGAAAACTTTAGAATCTTTAGTAATGGTGTATCATTTAATTTTTTTGGAATCTTTGGTAATGGTACCTACTTTGAACATTTTGGAACTTTTGGTAATCATGCATCATACCTTGAAATCTTTGGTAATGGTACAATGTTTGGAAATGTTGGAACTTTTGGTAATAGTACCTTGTTTAGAGTTTGTGAAGAAGCCATGATATATTTGTGAATATTATGGGAAGTTTCATGATCAAATGATGGAAGATTAGAGTTATCATTATTAATAATGGGTGCATCATTTCTAAATTTAGGAAGCTTTGGTAATTATATTATTTTTCATGGATAAACATTCCCATTATTTTATGTTTGAAACATTGGTCTCCATTGCATCCTTGTGTAAATGTGGGAACTGTATTTGAATTTAATGTGAGTTGTAACACTTATCTTGATTAACATATTTCCTACTTTGACTACTCTAAAAATTTGATGTGTGACATGGTGGGTGCATGTTGTTAAGCATGAAATATATTGAGAGGAGGGGTGAATATATATATATATATATATATATATATATATATATATATATATATATATATCTTTTTACTTAATCAAATTCCTTTTCTTTAACCACACATTCAAGATATGCAATAAAATTAAAACAATAATATGAACCACACAAGAGAGAGAGAGAGAGGGACCAGATTTTTATGTGGAAACCCAAAGTGGGAAAAACCATAAATAATAATCTCAAGTATATGAATGAGCACCAACTCAAATTAAAATTTTCACAAGCACCAACTTGCAGGAGCACCAACACCTTTTCCGTGCACCAACATAATAACTATTTGTGAGCACCAACCCATAGGAGCACCAACCCCTTGCAAAGATTTTTGATCACCAAACCACAAGAGCACCAACCCCTCTTGTATATAAAACACAACTATCTCTCAATGTTTCTTACTCAACAAATGATAGAACTCTACAATATCTCCTGCTTTTCTCTCTTTGAAAACAAATACAAACCATGCACACTCTTTCATATTTTAAATGGCTTCTCAATCCTTTATTTATAGCTTTCCAAATGACCTTTGGCATTCACCCTTTGTGACCCTTCAATCCTCATGTAAAATGGTGACAAACTTGCATGACCCTTCATATCCTTGCATTTGAAAAGTTATATGGTGACCCTTCATAAGAAAATGTGTCCTTTCCTCTTTTGTCTTTATCTTGGTGACTTTTTGTATTCCTTAAAGTGTCCCTTCATGGGAAAATGCACCATACCCTTTTTTATCTTCAAATAGTGACTCTTGAAATTCCTCAAGATGACTCTTCATGAGAAAATGCATCCCATTCCTCTTTTGTCTTTACCCCGTGACTCTTTGACTTCTCCATGGGCCCTCTTTTGACTTATATGTAACCAAAAATATATTCATTAATATTAAATAAATATTAACATACATTATCCAAGATATGAATATTAAAAACATCATTAAATGTAATGGGGCCTTTATCACCAATGTTATACCTTTGACATCAATGATAATTTTTCTAATAATCTCCCCCTTTGTCATTGATGGCAACCTCAAACTGAAACTACCACATCCTAAAACCCACACATATTGCCATCTAAAAAAACATAAATTAACTCCCCCTTATTATAACAACCTATACCTATTCCATGTACCTATATTATATACCTATTTTTTCACCTATACCTATACCTATACATGTACCTATTTTTTTTCTTCTCCCCCTTTGACATCAATGGCAAAGGGCCTACCTAGAGCTAACACTTAGCTCCCCCTCAATTGATGCTAAACTTCACTAGTAGGAAGTAAAATAAATTACTCCCAACTTCTCTCGTAGATACTCAAATGTGTCTTTTGGTAGTGCCTTTGTGAAAATATATACAATCTGCTCTATAGTATTGATATATTCCATCTTAACCTATTGATATGCAACTTGCTCTCTCAAGAAGTGATATCTAATGGGAATATGTTTTGTTCTTGAATGCATCACTAGATTCTTCAAAATATTAATAGCACTTGTGTTGTCACAAAAAATAGAAATAGTTTCATCATATTTTACCTTGATATCTTCCAAAGTTTTCTTCATCCAAAGCACTTGAGTACAACACATTACCTCCACAATATGGTTTGCTTCATAAATATAAAGTGATACTAAATTTTGTTTTTTTCTTAGCCATGATACTAAGCTATCACTAAGGAATAAATCTTCTCCACTTGTACTCTTTTTTTCATCCAAGCAACCTACCTAATCTAAATATGTATAAGCAACCAAAGTGAAATCTCTGCCTGTGGGATACCATAATCCATAATCTAATGTCCCCTCGATATATCTAAATATTCTTTTCACCAACTAAACATGATTGTCTTTTGGAGTTGATTGATATCTTGTAACCATACCTACTACATGCATGATGTCTGGCCTCGATGTTGTCAAATATAAAATATTACCAATCATATATCTATATAAATATTGATCTGCAATAAGTGAATCTTCATCCTTTCTCACTTTATTTCCTATACACATTGGTATGCCAACTAGTGCACAATCTTCAAAACCAAATTTCTTCAATATTTCCTTGGCATATTTACTTTGAGATATAAAAATTTCTTTATCTAACTAAAATATTTACAACCCTAAAAAAATGACAATTCTCTAAGCATAGACATCTCAAATTCTTTTTGCATATTATCAAAAAAAATTGTCATCTTTTCAATGTTTCCTCCAAAAATGATGTCATCAACATATGCCACAATAATCAATTGATGCTAACCTTCTATTTTGATGTAGATATTAATGTCAGTAAATCCTCTCTTGAAACCTTGACCTTATAGGTACTTATCAAGTTTTGCATACCAAGCTTTGGGAGCTTGTTTCAGTCCATACAATGCTTTATTCAATCTGCATACATGGATACTAATATTTGAGAGAATAAATCCCTCAGGTTACTCAATATAGACCTCTTCTTCTAGATTCCCATTTAGGAAGACAAATTTGACATCTATCTAAAACACTTTGAAATTTTTAAACACTACATATGTAAGAAACATTCTAATAGCTTCTAGCCTTGCCGCTAGAGTAAAAGTTTTTTCAAAATATATTCCCTCAATTTGAGCATATCCATTACATATTAATCTTGTTTTATTCTTGGTCACTTTTCCATTTTCATTCAACTTATTTCTATAAACCCATTTTGTTCCTATCATATTGTGATCTTTTGGTTTAGGCACTAATTCCCAAGTATCATTCTTTTCTATCTAATTTAATTCTTCATCCATTGACTTAACCTAATTCTTATCATGTCTAGTTTCTAAAAAAGTTCTAGGCTGAATTTTGGATAACAAAGAGAAATTAACTTGCTTAGATTCACTTACCATCATTCTTATAGTGTGAATTCCTTCATTTATGTCCCTGATGATGTCACTTTCATTAGGATTTCTTTGGACATATTTGGATGGGGTTTTGGTATCTTTTTTCTCCTTTTTCTCATCTTTATCTAATTCTTCAAAATCTGTATCTTAAATGATTTTAGAAATGTCTACTGAATCACTAATTTTTTGTGTTCCATCTTCTTCTATCCTGACACTTGCATAAGTTTTTCATCAATTTTCTTTATGAAGCATATGCTACCAAAAATTTTGAAATAATCAACTGTTGCTAATTTGTCTTTCCATAGCTCATAAGGAGTCTTGTCACTATTGACTCTCAATAATGCTATGTTCTGAATATGCACTACTATAGAAATTGCCTCTCTCCAATATTTATTTGGTATCTTGGATTCATTTAGCATTATCCTCACCACCTACTAAACTATTCTATTTCTCCCCTCAACTACTTCATTTTGCTATGGAGTTTTGGCTATTGAATAATGTCTCTTTATTTAATGGTCTTCACAAAACTCAATAAATTGATCTGACATGAATTCTCCTTCTCGATTTGATCTTAGACACTTAATCTTAGAACTAGTTTTATTCTCAACTAATGCTTTAAAATATCTAAAAGCTTCTAATTTTTTATTTAAAAACATTACCCAAGTCATATGTGAAAAATTATCAATAAGCAACATGAAATATTTCTCACCTTGAGTACTTTGAGTTCTCATAGGTCCACACAGATTAGTGTGAACAAGCTCTAACATCTAAGTGGTTGAATACTCTTTTGTTTTGAACCATCTTCTAGCCTACTTCCCATGCTAACAAGGTTCACAAAGCATGTTTAATGGCTTTATAATCTTTAGAAGATTTTTGACTAATTTATTTTTTCTAATGTTGACAATATTGTTAAAATGTAGGTGTCCCATTCTCCTGTGCCATGGCCAACTTTCTTCAATCTGACTCAAACAACATCTTTGACCTTTGATGTCTGATAACATATACAAAATATTGCCTATTCTCTAAGCATCTGCAACTAACATATTTGAATATTTTTTCCTAATTTCATATCCTTTTACATAAAACTTTAGTGTGTGCCCCTAATCACACATTTGAATTACACTCAAAAAATTATGCTTAAGACCTACATATAAAACATTTTCATTTTTAGTTCTACCATTATCCAAACTTAGTGTACCTTTTTGGCAATTTTGGTAGTAGTATTATCTCATAATTTCATTGTGCCACCATTAATATTTTTCAAGGTTATAAAATTGATTTTGTCTCCTTTCATGTGCCTCAAATATCCACTATCAATGAACCATGTATTTTCTTCATTTATTACATGCAAAGCTATCTATACAAACATAGATTTTTCAGGTTATTTCTTCTACCATGAACCTGTCTAAACTTTCTTTTTGATGAATGGATCCTTGAAACTCTGGTCCTTCTTGACTGACTCAAATGCACTTTTATAGTACCAGGCTATGTGTTTAAAGTTTTTTTACTTGTAACATATTATGAACTCTTTATTAAGGCCT
This sequence comes from Torreya grandis, assembly GCA_037957365.1. NCBI lineage: Eukaryota > Viridiplantae > Streptophyta > Pinopsida > Cupressales > Taxaceae > Torreya > Torreya grandis. The sequence continues at coordinate 643,270 of JARHVA010007393.1, forward strand.
AATAGAGGAACAAAAGAGTTGTAGCTTCTGCTTGACTTTGCATGACTTTCTTTCTCCTTATTTTTGAAATTGTTAGCCCTTTTTTGACATTCTATTTTCTTATGACCATATCCATTATAATAAAAATAGTAACCATTAAAATGGAACTTGTTTGTGTATCTCTGACCTGATTTCCTTTTGTAGCTCTGTTCCCTCCAGCCTTATTTGTTTGAGATGTCTTCTGTATTCTTAACTTCTTCCCTTTTTATTTCCTCTTTTGTGAGAGCTTCAGCATAGCTCTTTCCCTTTTCCTTGTCTATAAAATTAATGGCCTCCCATTTCTCTTTTTTAAATCTGATACCTATCTTATCTGACATTGATCTTTGACTTTCTAATATCTTATTCAACATATTAGTGTTATTCTCAAATTTTGAATCATTAGTTGTTCTATCATTGATTGCTTTATTTGTTTTCTCAAGATCTACTTTTAAAGAATAAATTTGAATAACATACCTTTCACATTCTTTACTTACTTTTAGCAATTGTATCGTTAGATCTTATTCATTCTTCTTGGCTTATTCAAAGTGTGCTTATAGATGTTTAATTATTTCCTTTGACTCCTTTTTATTTTTCTCGATCTAGAGCTTTAATCTTCGATTCTTCTTTTCAAGTGATTTTAACTCTTCTAAGGCACAAATGAGTTCTCCTTCTAGATTCACTTTAGCTTCATCCCATTCTTCTTGATCATCTATACTTTTGCTTGTGGAGGCATCTTCATGTATGGCCATGAATAGAATATCTTCTTATTTTGAATCACTGACTCCACTATCTTCGATTGAGCTAGGATTTTTAGAATACAAACTCTTCTTCTCGAATCCCTTCTTAAAATTTCCTTTGAAAGTATTCTTGTATGTAGACTTTCCTTCTTCATTTTCACCATTACCCTTATCTGGTCACTTAGATATAAAATTTCCAATATTTCCAAAATTAAAACATGTAAAAGGTAATTTTTTTTGACATTTATTTGTGTGTTTTTTTGGCTTACAAATGAATAGTGATCCGTTATCATCTTCATCATCGCTAAAACTGTCACTTGATTCTTGAATCTTAGCCTTCTCTTTCTTTGATGTCTTGAAAGTAGCTTCTCTCTTTGAGGGTTTCTCTTATTCGGTCTGCATCTCATATGGCATAAGAATACCATTTAGTTCATCCATCTTTATCTTGGTTAAATTCTTCATCTCTTCATTTGCTAAAACTTTTGCATCATATCTCAATGGCAGAGATCTCAAAAAAAATTTAACCATAATTGATTCTTCTGACTTTTCTCCAAGACCTTAAATCTGATTAAATATTTGATCAACCTATAAAAGATAACTTGCTATATTTTCTTCATTTTCCATCTTCAAACTCTCAAACTGTCTTCTAAAAGTTTAAAGCTTAGCTTGTTGAACCTTTTTGTCACCTTTGTAAATATTCTCAAGTTTTACCAAAGTTTCATGTGTATATTTACATTGCATAACTTTAACAAATTTTGATTCACATATACCACATAAAAAAGCATTTAAAGCTTTAGCATTATTTTCACTTGCCTTCTTTTCTGTCAGAGTAGTTACATGTGTCTATGACTCTTCATATTCCTCCACCACTACTTGTCAAATGTCAAATCCAAGGGCCATTAAATAAGTCTTCATCCTTATTCTCCAAAAATCATAATTTATCCCATCAAACTAAGGTTTCTTATTTGTAAAAAAACCTTCATGTGATCCAACCATCATGATTTCTCAATCTACCTTCAAGCTGTAAAACTTTTTCCAAAGGAACCTACTTTAATACCAATTATTAAGTATGAAATATATTGCGAGGGGAGGTGAATCAATATATTATATGTATCTTTTTACTTAATAAAATTCCTTTTCTTTAACCACTTAACCACACATTCATGATATGTAATAAAACTAAAACAATAATATGCACCACACGAGAGAGAGAGAGAGAGAGAGAGAGAGAGAGAGAGAGAGAGAGAGAGAGAGAGAGAGAGAGAGAGAGAGAGAGAGAGAGAGAGAGAGAGACCAGATTTTTACATGGAAACCCAAAGTGGGAAAAACCATGGAGAACAATCTCAAGTATATGAATGAGCATCAACTCAAATTACAAATTTAAAAATCACTAAATTGTAAGAGCACCAACCCCTTTTTCATGCACCAACACAACAACTATTTGTGAGCACCAACTCCTTGCAAAGATTTGTGAGAACCAACCCATAGGATCACCAACCCCTCTTATGTATAAAACACAACTATATATAAATGTTTCTTACTCAAAAAATGATAGAACTCTACAATATCTCTTGCTTTTCTTTCTTCAAAAACAAATACAAACCATGCACACTCTTGCATATTTCAAATTGCTTCTCAAGCCTTTATTTATAGCTTTTCAAATGACCTTTGGCATTAACCCTTTGTGACCCTTCAATTCTCATATAAAATGGCACCAAACTTTCATGACCCTTCGTATCCTTGAATTTGAAAATTCATATGGTGACCCTTCATAAGAAAATGTGTTCTTTCCTCTTTTGTCTTTATCTTGGTGACTTTTCATATTCCTCAAAGTGTCCCTTCATGGAAAAATGTGTCATACCCTCTTTTATCTTCACATGGTGACTCTTGGAATTCCTCAAGATGACTCTTCATGAGAAAATGCATCCCATTCCTCTTTTGTCTTTACCTCATGACTCTTTGACTTCTCCATGGTCTCTCTTTTGACTTATATGCAACCAAAAATATATTCCTTAATATTAAATAAATATTAACATAAATTATCCAAGATATGAATATTAAAAACATCATTAAATGCAATGGGGGCCTTATCATCAATGCTAGACCTTTGACATCAATGATAATATTTCCAACACATGTGTCTAAACTTCAATGATGTGATCCTTATATATGGTGTACAAGTATTTGGGGTCAAGATCAAAAGGATATTATGTCACTGATGTCCCAAAAAGTGGAGTAGTGTTAGGTTGGAGAATCTCCACATTAAATTCTATGTACATGCCCAAGTACAAAGGCAAATCAAGAATGAAGACATTATCTCCATATGTATGCCTAATGTTTTAAGGTCTATAACATAGATGCTTAACCTTTCAATATGGACCTTTTAAGAAATCTTTATAAAGGTCCAACCAAACTTTGTCCCCAAATTGGAGTGCATGAGATGTATGATTCTTGTCATGGTGATCCCTACACTTTTATTATGTGTAAGAAAAGATCCATTGAACCTATTGATGAACATAATTTACGTGGTGCAAGATCTTCTTGGATTTTTCCACTTCCCATTCCTATGCACATGACTCAGTTCTATCCAGTGCATGGTGTGTTATGTCTAGAGGTGTCACAAGTTGTAACCTAAGACATGTCTATAATGGACTATGCCCAATAGAGTTGTGAAGTGATCTATTTTTAGCATGTTAAATGTACAAAATATTATCAACCTAAGTGAAAACATGTTTATAGTTTTTCATTCAAATAAGAATAACAAGTGATAAATTGAATATTTATTTTGTGTATCAGTCTAGGGATTAATTGGTATTGACTGGTCTAACTATGTACCCATCAAGTCCCACAGTTCTTTCAAAAAGTGACACATAAACTAGGGATATCAAAGAGATAATGGATGATGGGAGTCTAAAGTGAACCCAAACATGGTTGAAAAAGGCTTGCATAGTGCTAGTTGCATCAATGTCTTTCCTACAAGTCACCATGAAATTCATATTTGAAAACTTATTATACTTACCATGGTATAAATGAGCACTGAGATAATTATTGTTTTGATCTTGAGTAAAAGCTTACACACTTAGTTGATCAAGAAATTATTAAATTTAGAAAAGACATATCTATACCTATTTCATATAATTATTATAGAGGATATTCTAAGACGGTCAAGACATCCCATGCTAATAATTTTGAGAAACACATCGTTCATCAATCTTCACATAAGATGACCACTATTAGAACTCATTTTCCTAGTGTACCCTCTACCAGGGCTGATCTCTCTCACACTGATCCTACCAAGGAACATTGGTCAATTGGGTCCTTCGTAGAGGGACACATGGAGGAGGCATACATACACAATAGATTTGGGTACTTCAATTTACGCACATAAATACATAATATATCTCTACAGATGTGTCAATGATAGTAACCAAATCAAAACCAAAAGTTTCATTACCACATCATCATTACAGTCAAGTTTTCTTATTTCTAATCAAGTTTCATTAGATGCGGTGATTACTTTATTACCACTAAATTACAAGTTTCATTAAATTGAAATATTTTATAATAATATGCATTTTATCATATCCAAATATTAATTACATAGAAAAATGCAAGTAACTTATACATAATAAATAAATAACTAAAATTACACATTCAAGAGAAACAAAGATACTAAATATAAACTTACCAAAAGACCATGATACAGTTACTAATTCTATTATGAACCATATTTCAATATCTAGGTCACCTAAACATGTTCATATTAGTGATACTTTAAAGAAACCACATAACACTAAGCATTGGGTTCCAAAAACCCCTACTCCTTTTATTGTCTCTTCATGATCACAAAGTCCAATTATACATATGCAAAGCACTATAGATTCTATAGTGATAGATATTGCACCTATATATGTCCCTTCTCAGTACCACTAATTTATTGCACTAGGTTATTATTGGGGAGATACCTATGACCACTCATTGGATGAGATCATAAGATATTTCTTTATTTGACATATTCTAAAAGCACCCAAAAAAATCCAAAAATATGTTCAACATGTGTATGTTCTATTTGCTCCTTGGCATATATGTTGTCAATTCCATGTTAATAGATGTCATATCAATATTTCCTATATACACGTGTTTCACACATATTTTAAGTGTAATTTAGACATACATAGATACATGATCTATTCATTTTTAGATGTTGGGATTTTTCTTTACTCACGTCACTAGTATGTTGGGGGCATCCACCTCTATGATCAAGATACATCCAGGTTATATCATTCTATGGTCACTTTACATTATCATCTTGGAGCTCATATACATACTTACACATGTATTTATCCATGTTTATATATTTCATAGTGTACTTTATATGATATGTACTTAACATTTTTTGCTAACACATTTATCTAGGGACCAGTGTGATATGTTTATGTTGGTTTCTTATGCTTTCATTTATAGACTTCCTTGAGTGTCTTGCCTTACTATTATCCTATTTTTTTGATAAAATGAATATGTTCCATTATTTATGGCCCCCATGTCTTTGTTTTCGTATTTTACATTTTAATATGTCATTATTTATTTTATGTTGACATTTAAATATGTCATTTCTTGCTTTATGGGCATTTGACTAAGTCATGTTCCTTTGATTATGCTTCTTCAAGCCTCCTGTGTTTTATAAATTCATACATGAAGTGAATGTTTCATGCATTTTTATAAATTTTTCTTGTATTATATCATGATTATCTTATTAATGTGCATGGTGTGTTTTATCTTCATTGAATGTGTTTCTATTATCAAGATCATGGAAATGCCTTTATTGATTATCTATGTTTCCATTATTCCTATCACGCATCCACTAAGGAAAAGAATCTATAGTCATAATTTTCACCACTATATCTTGTAATGATGACACTATTTATTTTATCTTAATCATGCATGGGAAAAAAATTATTAATGCTAGGTTAGTTACATAATAGATAAATATGGGGAAAATTCCTCACATTGCATATGCTTTCTCATAAATATTCTTATATCTTAGATTGATTAGTGGTATTTACATGATATATCATATATTTGAAGTCTAATATCCTAATTTTAAGATATGATTTTCATAGGTTCACCCCATATCTCAAAAGGGAAGTATATATCCCACTCATCATATTTAATAAGATGAATTTGGAGGCCTGTGATTAACAAGGTGCCCAATTCCAACATTCAGTAATTTAGGTTTTATTTAGATGTTGAAGATCATATTTGATAATTTTTATTAAATCCACTTAACATTGATCTATTACATCTTGGATTTATTTAGAATGATATTTGAGATAACACATGAACTCTATTTAGACCATACTTGAGGTTTTCTTCAATTTTATTTAGTATGGTACTCTAAATTTTATTTATATTCTATTCAAAGGGTTACCAAAGATTGTAGTGATAATGTTTCTTAGGTTTTTACACATATTTGGAGACATTTATCTCTACCTATTTCACAAATTTCTCAATAGAATGAGGTGTTACATTTTCATTTTTTTAAAATTTTAGAAAATTATTTTTATTTTGAAATCACCTATGCTTGTGTGGAGAAAGAAAGAATGTTTTTAGTAAATTCCTAGGTGCATTGGATTTTATTTCAAAGATATAGGCACATACAATTTTATATCCATACCATGACTTATTTTCTATTTGGATATGTATACACACACATATCAAAATGAGTAAATGTAGACACCTAAAAATGGCCCATATGCATTTATTAGTCATTAAATTACATGATTTTATGATGTTTTTGAAATTTTCAATTATTTATAAAAATTAGGTGTTGGAGGTATGTTTCCATTGATGTCATGTGTGCATTGATGTCAAGGGCAATGACAAAGTGGTGATGTCATGATGATCATGAGTTTGAGCCTGAAGTTATGCAAGGCAAGTTTGGATGCATATGAACTAAGGTAATCATTTTTTGGGACTTTACATATTGTATCTCGAATATTTATGTCATTTAAGGTCAATGGAGAGAAAACAAGTATGTGAACAGTGTGTTGGCATACGGCTTGGTGGCCTTATATAGTGGCATACGCCTAGTAGCCTAGTATGATGAGCATGTTGAGGATAGGGAGAAGAAGGTTGATAGATATGGATATTAGTATGAGTGAATATGACATGTTGATGATAATATTATTTTAATACAAGAAAGATCTAATTTATTTCTAAATCCAAGTTTGACTTATAATTCTAGACCTATTGTGCATAGTGACCTAGTGAGGTCCAAATAAAGGGTCAAGGTGGGATTCCAAAATGGAAGAGCTCATATAAGAATGGAATGAGGTATGATAGGTTGTTTCAAAGTTTTTTACCAAGTATTAGGTCTTGAGGAGCAATAAAAATCAAGAATCAATGTTGGAAGGACACTTGTGCATGTAGAATGAAGGTGTTCTAGCCTGAGAAGAAGTTTGTGATGCTCATTGGCACATGTAAATTTTGCATGGTGACCTGATAATTTTGAGAGATATGTAACATGGACCTAATAATTTTTTACAATTTTTTTAAGTGTATTTAAGGTGAAACATTTATGACAATTCTTTAAGAATGTAAACTGGCCAAAACCCTCCTATAAACCCTTATAGTGGAACGATTAGAAAGATGTGAAAGGTTAGTGCCAAAAATTTTTTGGTTAAATAATTTTGAATTTTGGATGGTGTATATGAATATTCTAGACTTCTCCAGGTGGTATTGGTGTGTCATGGTAGTGATCAAAATGTATAAAAATATGATTATTTTTGAAGATTTTAGTACTACAGGCAGGGTTGACTGAGTCAATGCTTGCAAGTAAATGGAGGTAAAATATAGAGACTTGTTATATAATTCCATGTATTCATTTGATCATGATTGAGACTTTTTTTTAATAATTTTGATCAATCATTTTGTCCTATTGATAAGTCTACAGACAATGATGATAGTGAGAAAAATCCAGTCAGAGTGAATAAGTGTTTAGGAAAGAGTTCCTAGTGAGTAGGGATGGATCCAATGGTTTGAGGTATTTGTTTGAGACATATGACTCATTTTAACCTAAATTTTAATTGTTTATGGTACCCATACATAGGCAATAAGTTTCTTTCAAGATGACTTATCTAAATCATGATGATAGTGGAGTATGTCTCATAGAATGTTCTATATGTTCCATATATGACATTATACCTCTATATGTTTTTTATTGTAAATGTTATAAAGATGTTGGATGATAAAATGAATTAATTTTAAGATCAAATAAATTAATTTTTGTGTTCATATTCAAGATTGAAGAGTCAAGAGTTCTTGATTGAACTTTGACTATGTCTGACTAGCCTGAGTGGTCATGTTGCAGATGTAGTTTTGGATGCTTAGAGTTTGAGTGAAGGTGTCAAATAGACATGGAGATGTTTATATTCTCATTTAAGATCCATTCATGTAATTTTTTGAATGGGATGTTTGATAAAAGTATTTATATGTTTCAGTTCTATATGATAGACTTTCTTGCGTTTCTAGGCCTATTGGCGAGTAAGCTATAATGGCTTGGTTCAAGTGGTGAGTTGGTGTTACAAGTGGCATGGACCTATGTGAAAGTTATAAAGGGTATATTATAGGAATTTTTGATATGTTTCATCTATTTGTTAGGTCTGAAGGTGGTCTAAGTGGTCATAAGTGTAACATGTGGGTGTGAAGGCCTATTTGCTTTAGGTTTTAGCTAGGTCTAATGAAGGATTTAGGTCTTAAGGACAATGGCTTACCTATGTATTAGAGATTATCACCCATGTAACATGTGTGGATACCTATTTTAATTTTAATACAAGTGTGTGTATCATCTTGGATGACAAATATGGGTTATATGAGTGTATGGTATAAATACTAGGCATAATTGGCCTATTTGTAAGAGTGGAGCAAGTGTGGAGCCAAGATAAGGTAAAGGTAATTGAGGACCATAAGAGGGTGAATAACATCAGTCATGATTATCTAATAAATTTTATAAATATGGACACATAGGTCACTAAACCTAATAGGCCTAGAAGAGGCTAGTTGAGTGAGTAAGCCCTAGAGGTTATTTAAGAGAGATTGAGGGGTGAAGAGTGTAATAAATAGGAGTCCATAATCATGTGTGTTTGAAATTATATCAGAGGTGGAGATCAGATCATAGGTATCTAAGTTTTTTCTTGGTTTCCTAGGGTCTTGTAGCCTCCTTGCTACTTAGATCTAGCTAAAGGTCAAGTGGGTGCTTGACTAAATCAAGGGGTGGGTGCTCCTTGTTTAGTTGGTGTTGGTCTAAATGTTGAATCTTATCTTTAAAATAATATTTTACATATTTTAGGGTTCAATGGGTTTTATACCCCATGAGGGTTTCCCACATATATGATGTGTTCATGTGATGTATTCTCTTGTTCATGTTTTGGATGAATGTGCTTTCATGTTTATGTTACTAGATCAAGTTGATGTTTGATGAAATGGTTTTGTAATTGAATGTGAATTGTTGTCTAATGTTTAACCCCCCACTCAGTAGCTACTTCCAGAAATTTGTATCATATTTATACCTTTGGAGGAGGCTTGGTAGCTTATAGGTGATCCTAAGTAGCTTGAGTTGTGATGAAAACAATATACATCTTGCTTGGAGTGATGGATAATTTTATGAACATCATGGTTAATGTTTCCATAATTTTATGCATATTGGCACTAGAAAGGTTGAAAAATGAGGACTAATCTAAATCCAAATCCAAGATCAAACCTAAGTTGAATAATATAAATTATTTAAGTTGGTCTCTTGATCAGCTAACCTGAAAGAAGAAAGATAGGCATTGGTTTGATTAGAAGCCTGGAGTATGAGACCTAATTGAGGTGTATCTAAATATTTATAAAGTTTCAAAGGTATGAGTATGTTTTCATGATTTTAATTTGAGTTTAAAATATCCAACGTAAGAATTTTGAATGTCACATGAGATCATGGAGCATTGATGTCTTGTTTGCATAGACAAAGAAGTCAAAAGGATGTTTTGTGAGTGTATGATAGTAGTACAAGTCTTAGAAGGCATGGAGGATGATATGAGAGGTAATATGAGGTGTAAATAATGTTTGGTGTACCTATAGAGGTGATATGAATACTTTGGAGTGCTTTTGTGGTTGTCTAGTTCATCCTTATTCTCTTATCAAGTCAGACTAAGTAGGCAAATTGATGACATCAACATTCACACGTGTGGAGGAGTCATAATAAAATGGTCATATGTATTTGATCAAGTTTTTGCCTAGTTCATATGTTTCATATTTTTGTTCTTGATATGAAACATATAAAAATTAATGGCAGTTCAAAGTTAGCCTTCTAGGCATATTTATCTATTTTCCATAGTCAAATTTGTATGAAAATATGACCGTTGGAATTTGAAAAGTCAAATTTGTGAATAAAAATAGTTTGTAAAAAATGGATTTTATAAGTCATAAATGATGTTAGATCAAGGTGAGGTAAGAATAAAATTTTAAATGACTATGTTTATAAGATCCTCCAAGTGATGGCTTGGTTCAGGTATCCGTACAGGTGCAATAAATGTGGATCAAAGTTTACTATTGTATTTTATGTTTGAAATGGTGAACCTAGTTTGAGAAAAATGGATTAGAACTCATATAATGGTAATTTTATAATGTTATAATCATTGATTCTTTTTTAAGGATCAGTATATCATTACTTCATACCTTAAGAGTGATCTAGAAATGCTTATTATGTAATAAAATCTTCATGGAAGGTGATTGTGTATAAAGGACTTGGTTGTTGGTAGTCTTGGGTGTCAAAGTGAATTTCTTATTGTTATTTGAGACTCAAGAATTCTATCATGAGTGTTTGGAGAAGTTCCCAAATTTCTTGAAGATTCTTTAAATGATCTTTGTTTGGTCAGTTTGTTTCTAGTATGAAAGAACAAGCTTAAGAAGTGAAATTTGTGAGTTGAGGGTTTGATGTTTGCAAACCCTAAAGTGACTATTTTTTGAATGTTTGGTCTTGTAATGACCTATGATGCTAAGTGATCACTAGGTACAGGTTTGTGTAAATTTCTATCTAGTTATCTACATGCTCATGATGAATTTGTGTAAGCTCAGATGGTGCCTTAAAAGACAAATACAGAGCAGGGGTATAAAAGGTTGTTCATTGTTATTGAAGACCAATGCTAGAGATGTTGTTCATATGTTATAAGGAATATATGTGATCTAATAATTATGTTATCATGTTATAATATCCCTGAAGATGTTCATATAATTCTTATAGGTGATCCTTCATGTCACTCATCATGTTTCTTGCAAGTTTGAAGGACACTGTCATAGTGTGCTCTTAAGACTATGAATTGAAGTACAATGGTTGGTTTGGTGACATATTGACCTCATAAGGTCTTAGAAATTTGTGATATGTTTCAAGTGTCTTGAGTTGAGTTTATAGCATTCTAAAGATGAATAAGTTCTAAGTTATCATATACAAAGTATAGATAGAGTATGAAATGTTGGTCTTTGAGTAATCATTGAAGCATGTCATGATAAGATTGGTGTTCCTTAATCTTGGAAATGACCTTTAAGTCATAATGAGTCAATTCATACTTGTATGAAACATGTTGGAATCTCATATGATAGACAACTATTTGATCAAAGGTTTTCTACAACGTATGAGGTCTCACAGATGTAATATGACTTATTGTTGACCAAGAGGGTATCTTGCAGAGGTTGGAGCCTTATTGGATTAAGGATCTTGGAGAGCTCAAATATGTTAGTCTAAGAAGTGATTTGAAATGTTGTATATGCTCTAAGATTTTTCATGAAGATTTAATAGTGATAATTATCCTATAGCATCACAAGGTTCTTGTGATCTTAAAGAGGAGTTTTTATAAGTGTTCATAAAGGAATGTGTTATCATATTGTTGTTACCATGAAGAAGAGTTTCTCAGTGAAATGAAGAATGATATGAGGATCATTAAATTCCTATGAGTGTGTTGATTTTTCATGTTTTGAAGTTTTTCAATCCTACTTGAGGAGGTCAAATATCCAACAGGTTAGTGAAAATCAAGGAGTGAATATGTGTTGATTAGGTCTCCATGAGACCTATTAGTGACATAAGGGCAATATGGGCTATTGAATATCATTATTGAGTCATTAAGGAAACCTATTGATTATGTAAAGATCTAGGTATATAATAGAGTTAGAGGGAGCTAACTCAATCAGCTTGAGTGGTTTGGAGAACTATGCATGATGTGAGGGGGAGCTATGTAAGAGGAGAAGTCCTAGGATCAAAGGATTGTGTTGATGAACCTGAGAGAATCATATGTACACTTTGTCATTAATGGTAAAGGGGGAAAAGGAGAAGAATAGGTTTCCATCAATTTCAAATGGGGATATTTTTAGAGTTATGTTTTCATTGATGTCAAAGGCTTGATCTCATATGTGCATTGATGTCAAGGGTAATGACAAAGTGGTGATGTCATGATGGTCATGAGTTTGAGCATGAAGTTGTGCAAGGAAAGTTTGGATGCATATGAGCTAAGGTGATTATTTTATAGGACTTTTCATGTTGTATCTATCATATTTATGTTTTTTAAGGTCAAGAGAGAGAAGATAAGTATGTGAACAGTGTGTTGGCATAAGGCTTGGTGGCCTTGTATAGTGACATATGCCTAGTAACCTAGTATGATGAGCACATTGAGGTTAGGGAAAATAAATTTGGAAGATATGAATCTTGGTATGAGTTTATATGACATGTTGATGATCATCTGAGTTCAATACAAGAATGATCTAAGTACCTTATATATCCAAGTTTGACTTGCAATTCTAGTCCTATTATGCATAATAACCTAGTGAGGTCTAAATGAAGGGTCAAGGTGAGATTCCAATATGGAAAAGATAATATAAGCATGGAATGAGGTATTATAGGTTGGTTCAAAGTTTTTAACCAATTTTTAGGTCTTTAGGAGTGAGATAAAGAAAGAATCAATGTTGGAAGGACACTTGTGCATGTAGAATGAAGGTGTCCTAGCCCGAGAAGAAGTTTGTGATGCTCATTAAAATGTGTAAAATTTGAATGGTGACCTGAGCCTTTTGAGAGAGGTGTAACATGGACCTAAAAAAAATTTCCAAGTATTTTTTTAGTGGATTGAAGGATAATTCCTTATGAATATTTGTTAACAATGTAAACAGGTCAAAACCCTCTTATAAACCCTTATAGTAGAGAGATTGGAAAGATGTGAAAGGTTAGTACCTAAAATGGTTTGGATGACAAATTTTGACTTTTAAATGGTGTAAATGACACCTCCAAGCTTCTCCAAGTGGTAGTGGTGTGTTATGGTAGTGATAATAAGGTACAAAAATATGCTCATTTTTGAAGATTTTGGTCCTACATATAGGGTTAACTGATTCAACACTTACAAGTGGATGGAGGTAAAAGATATAGACTTTTTATACAATTCCATGCAGTCATTTAATCATGATTGATCATATATTTCAATCATTTTTTCCTATTGCTAAATCTACATACAATGATGATAGTGAGAAAAAGCCAATCAGAGTGATTAAGTGTTTAGGGAAGAGTTCCTTGTGAGTAGGGATGGATAAAATGGTTTCAGGTATTTTTTTGAGACATATTAATAATGTTACCCTAAGTGGTAAGTGTTTTTTGTTCCCATACATAGGCAAGAAGGCACCTTCAAGATGACTTGTCTGAATAATGAGGATAGTGAAAGAGTATGTCTCATAAAATGTTATATATGTTCTATATATGACATTATACCTATGTATGTTTTTGATTGGAAATGTTATAAGGATTTTAGAGGAAAAAATGAATGAATTGGAATATCAATTAAGTTTCTTCACATGTGTTAGATTTATGTTCACCATGACTGTGTTTTGAGTCAAGATGACTGCTACAAACATGCTAAGGGAAGTGAAGTGTTTAAGGTCTTATAACAAATGGTGATGCATAAAAAGGACATATTGATGTTATTTGAGACCTAAATGAACTATAAAATCTTTGTGTAATCTAGAGAGATAGGTTTAGTGATTTAACATTGAAAGATAAAAAGGCTTGTCTAGTTGTATTAATCCTATGAGAAAGAGGTTTAAGGAATTGGTCTCTTATATAAATGAATGATGCTCAAAAAATATTACTATCAATTGGATGATGGTCTATAATTATAATAGGATATATTAATACTGGTGACATGTATTGAGAAAACACTTACAAGTGCTAAACATAAACTTGTACAGGACTGTACTTTTGGAGGCTACATGTAGTTTAAGTGACCATCTTGTAGAGATGTGTTGAAGGTGTTCTGTCAAGAGTTGAAGAACAAAATGGGTTTGATATGTCAAGGAAGTATAAAAGGTTAATGATAAGTAATTTAAATTCTTATTGTGTTCATATTCAAGATTTAATAAACAAGAGTTCTTGACTGAACTTTGAATGTGTTTGACTAGCCTAAGTTGTCATATTGCAGAGGTAGTTTTGGATGCTTAGAGCCTAAACGAAGGTGTCCAATGGACATGGATATGTTGATAAGGTAATGTAAGATATATTAATGTAATTATTTGAGTGGGTTGTTTTGTTTTTCCCAAAATCTATCACTTGTTTTAGGGGGATAACATATCAACTATTTTGGTCTTACAAGCCAAAATTCTCTCTTCCCTTCTCAAAAAATGTTCTGAGTGCTCAAGTTCTTAAATTATTCAAGAATTTTTAGCTAAGGAGCTTACAAGTTCAATGGGTTAAACAAATTCAATAGGCAGTCTCTCATAAAGAAACAAATTCCAAACACTTAGGCATTTCAAGGCTGGTTCAACGCCGAAGTTCAACCACAAAGTCCATCAGCAGGCTTCAAATAAATGGAATGAACCGTTGAACCATTGAACCATTGAACCTCACTTCAACAAGGTTAAAAGGTTCAATGGGTTCAAAGGTTCAATTCCATCAAAAAAATTAAAAAATATTTAAGTGCTTTGGCAAGTTCAAAGTTCAATCACTTCAGAAAGTTCAATGGCTTAAAAGGACTTAAAGAAAAGAAGGATTCAAAGAGTAAAGGTTGAACAGTTGAACCGTTGAACCTTGAACCAAAATGGTTCAATGGGTTCAAAGGTTCAATAAAGTTTAAAAGACTTTGAAGAATAAAGGATTCAAAGAGCTAAGAAATAAATATTTAACCATTGAACCTTGAACCTCAAAAGGTTTAAAGTTTAAAGGTTCAACGAGTTTAATAGAAGAGAAAAGGATCCAAAAACTTTGAAGGACCAAAGGATTTTGAGAAAGAGAATGAACCGTTCAACTTTGAAAGAAAATGGTTCAAAGTTCAAAGGCTCAAAGGTTCAAGGAATTTCAAAGTTTGAAAGGAAGCTTTGAGCAAAGGAAGGAAGTGGAAGATTCCAGAGACAAGTTCAAAGATATGGTTCAGCCGATTGAACCAATGAGTTGATTGAACCAAGGGACTACCTAGACCACCCAAACCATTGGACCATTGAACCAATAAACTCTCATAGTTCAAAGGTTTAATGTTAAAAGTGGTTCAAGTGACCAGTGACATTCCTGTGGATGTCAAATTTAGAAGTCATGAAATAACCATTGATTTTCAAATGTGGCATGGAACCTGAAGATAACCTCAGCTGAAGAGGCTGAAAGAGCCTACAGAAAGGAAAGAAGATAGATTAAGAGCTTAAATTGCAATAAGAAAGAGGGAATAAAAGGGAAAGACTAGAAATATTTGTGCAGGAGTTATTTCTAGTTGGTGAAATAGTCCACCAGGTGGACATCAAAGAGCGTAAACATTCAAAGGCGCAGCCTATTTTTCTCCCTTTGAATAAAAGTGAGTAGATAGCCGCATACATATTGGGAAAAATAGACTAGATGACCCATGCTTGGGAGAAGACATTTGAGATGATTCTGTACACCAAAGTCAAGGTTGATGCCCTGTTCTAGTATGGCCCCTTGATAGAACTAAAAATGCATTCAAGGCATTGAATGCACAGCATGGCCATTCCATGAAACAAAGTGCCCAAGTCTTTCTTGGAGTGCTATATATTGTAATCTCTCTTATTGTTTTAAGGAGATATTTTTGTTATCAGAAGCAAAACTCTACCCAAATTGAAAGGCATTACTGAGACTTTGACCTCATATTGTTAATCATATTTTGTTATTTGAATGAGAAAGCAAGTGACCTTTCAGACTTTGTGCTAGAATAGCTTATGTTGTTGAGGAAATTGTTCTTATGTCTATTTCCTAAATGCATTCTTGTCTATTTAATTAAATAAGTAAGACTAGTGGAAGTAACCAGGAAGGTGTCCTGAAGCTGACAATGGAAAGACTTTGTGCTGCCACAATTGTCTTATTTGTGTTTATTTTCTATTTCTATTTAAAGGATCTTGGGATGACTTTGTGTTCCCATTATCCTTCATATTTCACTCTTTGGTAGTTGAGGGGGAGACTTTGTGCTACACCTCATTCTACTTTTTATTGCGTCCATTTACTTGTCACTACCAGAAAGAATTCATGTTATTTGTTGTAAACCACTTCTGAAAGAAGAGAAGTGCCTTCTGTCATTTCACCAAGATTTCTCCTTTTTTTGTGAACATCATCTCTAAAAAAAGAGAGATGGATGGTTTTATCGTACCTCTGAGTGTTATTATCTGCTTATATATATAGTATATAGCGCCTCATATTTATAGGGAACCTCCCCTTGATGAGAGGAGAGATTTGTCCCCTTTTGAAGTGGTCAACCTACACATTTCACTGATAAATCTCCCTATGCTATGGTTGAAACAACCTATTTTGCCCATCAGTTAGCTGGTGACAAAATATTCACCCAACAATTTTTTGTGACTCCACTGGAGAACGTTTTGTCAATTTGAAGCCTCAAGCTTCAAATTAAAGTAGTCCCTATCCTTATCCATTCAAGTCTTACACTTTGGCAGCTCCATAATATACAAGAAGCCAGAGGTCTAAAGGTATTGTTGACCCTGTATTCGAGTTGGTTCAGCAAAGTGATTTTGATCTATTTTCTTAACCATCTCGCCTCCAACGAACTAGGAGTTTTCCTCCTATAAAATTTAGGTCTCCATTATCAGGCAGAGCATCCATTTCTACTATTAGCAGACCTTTGTCACTATATACCCCTCAAGCATTTGTTATCCATCCCTTCAGTAGTCAAACAATGGTAGTTCAAGGCCCGTGGGGTAACTCTTTTGGCCCACTCAACTTAACTTCACCTTTACATGAGCTATCATGCAATTCAAGGAAAATTTTCCCCAAGTTCTTTGGTGATGGGAGAGTTCATCTTGATGAATATATTGCAGCCTTCAGCATGGCCTATGGTGTGATAGGTGTGGAGTACGAGGACATAGCAGTCAGGCTATTTGTGAAAACATTGCAAGGTGCTAATGCAGACTAGTTCTACCATCTACGGGCTTGGTATGTGACTGATTGGAACACCCTCAAATCCAAATTCAAAGCCAAGTTCAATCTTGCTAAAGATGCACATGCCCTACTGACACAGCTCACATAAATGAAGAAGGAACCTCATGAACCTATGAGGGACTTCATAGCCAAGTTCGACAAACTGAGGAACAAGATTCCTACCATTGCTCAGCTAATAGCTAAGAACCTTAAATGTTTCTTCATCAACTCTCAGCTTCCTGAAGTGAGTTTCTTGTTGAGACATGTTGGCCACATAGACCTTGTTGCAGTGCAAGATTTGGCTACTGAGGTGGAAGATGATCTCATCTTGGCAGGGAAGATAAGGAGAGACCTAACAGAGGTAAATCACCTTCATCTTCTAAATATGCATCTATAGACACCACTAATCTAATGGTGCAAAAGCAAGCAAATAAGTTGATATCTCTCAAAAAGCAAATGGCACAAGGGATGTCTACTCCTCCTTCATACTAAGATATACCAAGGAGGGTGTTCCCCAATTAGGCATATCAAGGAAATGTTGATAGGAATCAAGGGCAGCCAAATCATCTTCCTCCCCCATAAAAAAAAACTTGATATTGAGGTAGCTGTATCCAACTCAACTATTGGATATCTTAAAACTAAATCAAATTTCTCTTTTCAACCTGAGTTAAACCCAGAAGATGACACTTATATTTTTGCAGCAGACCAAGAAGAATTAGTTAGTGACTCCAACATTGGTTTCCTAAATCACCAGGATGAACCCAGAAGTAAAGGTGAAGTAGTTGATGGATCATACGTTGTATTCACTTGGTCCTAGAACCAGTTAGCCTAGCAAGTTGATAAGAAAAAAATAGAGGATCATTCTCAACCAGTAATTTCAATTGGTAAGTGGGGAACCACTCTGCCTTTTCAATCAAAGGACCTAGTGATCGCTAAAAAGGTAAGTACATCAAGCATTATTTCATCTTCAACTTCAAATTTGTAGACAAGTACCCCCCATAAAAACTAAAAGGATGAACTTCTTTCCTCTGCTCCTAGTCCATTTTAGTCATTTGACATTTGACATAGTCGACCATGTCAAGAAGACCAAAATTCAAATGACTGAGTTTGAATTCCTCCAATCCAATCCTGAGTAGTTGGATAGATTAGTGGAATATGTGAAGGATAAATCCATCCCTACAGGACAAAAAAATTTGAAATTAACTCCAGGTCCCCCCAAGAACACATCCACCCAGAATAACCTTGTCATTACTCCTCCTACTGCTATCGGGAGGATAGAACCATTTTATGTCTTCCTACTAATAAATGGACACTAGTTGAACAATTGCATCATAGACTCAGGGACATCTGACAATGTCATGCCTACCAAAGTGGCAAAATCTCTTGGACTCACACTAACCAAGACCTTTGGGAGATATTTTTCCATAGAGAACAAACAAGTGCCACTATTGGGACAAATCAAGGACGTCTAATTGGCATTTGTAGCATTCCTAGATAAGAGAATTAAGATGACAATCCTGGTGGTTGACGTCCTAGCCTCATATGACATTCTTCTTGGGCAAATTTTTTGCAAAGACATTGGTGGAAAATTAAGCATGGACCTGTTTGAAGCAAGGATCTTGGTCAAAAGTGTCATGCAGAGGATGCTCCCTGAGAAGGAGGCAAAATATGTTATCACTCAAACATCAGCACCTAAAGCTCAAATTCCATTTGAGTCTTCAGGTGTGGGTAATTACTTATCCATGGAGGAGGTTCATGTGGCATCTAACAAATTTTTTGAATGTGACAGTCTAACAATTGATTTAGATAAAATAGCAGAAGAATTTATAGGATGCAGTGCAAGCCCAGAGGAATCCTCCCCTCAAAATGAAAAATCTAAGAAAAAATTAGTTCTTGATGACCTCTAGATTCTAGAATTCAATGGCAGTTATTCCTCTACCAGTTCTAGAGCTGGGATTGTGTTGATATCTCCTTAAGAAGATATTTTTCCTTCATATAAGTTACAGTTCAGCAACACAAATAATAGTATTGAATATGAATCACTGCTGCTCGAATTGAAGGCTACTCAAGACAGGGGCATCAAACTCCTTCATGCCAAAGGATATGTTGAGCTAGTGGTTTGTCAAGTGAAGAACCTATATCAAACCAAGAATGAAAGATTGCATGATTACTACAATCTATTTTGGGATCAAATTGAAAGCTTTGATGCTTTCAGTATCTTTGCAGTACCTAGGGAATTCAATGACTGAGCTAATGCATTAGTTGTTTCAGTGACTCTCTCGATTCCTCACCAAGATTTTAAAGGAGATAGATACACTATCAAACTGATCTTTTGACCAAGTGTTTCTAACAATGCCAATCATTGGCAAGTGTTCAATGGTAAGAACCAAATAATCACCTTTCTGGAACAAAAAGATAGCTTTGAACAGCTTCACTTCGAAGGTAGTGAGCCTCAAAAATTTGAATCAACCCTTGAAATAAGTTCAAACATAGGTGAAGAATTCCTACAGCTCAAAGGGAATAAAATTTCTAAAGGATTGGTTTCCCTTGAGAAACTGTTTGATAAGCATGACAGGTTCATCAAATAGCAATAAAAGGATTCAAGTTCCTCCTAGGATTTTGATCAGATAAATTTGGGTATCAAAGAAAATCCCAAGATGGTGAACATTGGGAAGTGTTTCACTCTAGAAGAGAAGTTCAATTTTACTGCTCTACTTCACCAGTACATGGATGTTATAGCATATTCCTATGATGACCTGAAGTCACTCAGACCTAAAGAAATTTACCATGAAATTCCTCTCAAGAGTGATTCGGTGCCTTACAAATAGAAATCCCAGAGTATAATCTAAAGATATCAGGTATTATTCTGTCTGAAATATAGAAAATTCTAAACGCTAGAATAATTTTCCCAATCCATCATTCTATATGGATTGCAAACATAGTTCTTGTGAGAAAAAAGAATGGCAAAATTTACCTCTACATGGATTTTAGGAATTTGAATCAATCCTCCTTAAAGGATAATTACCCTATGCCCATCATGGATCAGGTCCTTCAGACAGTGACTGGTTCAGAGATGTTATCAATGTTGGATGGCTTTTTGGGGTACAATCAAGTGGAAGTTGGCGAAGCAGACCAACATAAGACTACCTTCACCACACTTTGGGGCACTTTTGCATATTGAAGAATGCCATTTGGTCTGATAAATGCTGGTGCCACCTTATAGAGAGAAATGGACCTTACTTTTAGAGATGAAATGGGTAAGTTCATTATGGTATACCTTGATGACTTGACTATATTTTCTAAGTATTGCCCTGATCATATGCACCATTTGCAACAATTGCTAGAATGATGTCACCATAATGGCATTTCTCTAAATCCCAAGAAGTCTATTTTTGGGGTAATAGAAGGGAAACTTCTTAGACACATTGTATCTCAATAAGGCATAAAGATTGACTCAGAAAGAGTCAAATCCATCCAAGAGCTTACTCTATCCACGAGTAAGACTGCAGTTCACTCTTTCTTCAAAAAGGTGAATTTTTTATGAAGGTTCATTCCTGAGTTTGCCAAGAAGACTCACCACATTGTGGACATGATGAAGGGAAAGGCCACTTTTATCTAGACTGAAGAAGGCAAATTAGCATTTTGAGACATCAAGATAGCTATTGCCCATGTCCCAATTCTAGTTTGTCTAGATTATACCAAAGATTTCATAATGTACAGTTATGCTTTCGAGCACACACTTTCAGCAATTTTGGTTCAATAAAACAAAGAAAGTGTGGAATCTCCCATATCCTTTATGAGTTATCCTCTCAAAGCTCATGAACGAAAATATTCAAATTTGAAGAATCATGCTTATGCAGTGGTAAAGGTAGTAAAGCACTTCCATTTTTACATCCTAAATTCACACACTATTGCCCTGGTTCCTAATACCACTGTCAAATCCATATTAACTCAGCAGGAGTTTGGAACCAAAAGGAGAAATTAGATTGCTAAAATCTAGGAGTTTTATCTAGTTATCAAACCAACAAAGCTTGTGCAGGGAAGGGCCCTCTGCCACTTGATTACTAACAACATACCAAAAAAATAGGGCATGAAGAAGCGAGGGTTGAAGACATTCCAACAATCCTCTTTGTCACCACCACGAATGAGTAGTATTCAAATATTTCTCATTTACTTACCTATGGTGAGTGTCCTACTCACCTATCTCATAAAATAAAAAGGAATATCAAGTTGAAAGCTGCCAACTTTGTCTTGTGGGACAACGGGCTGTATAAGAGGAACCTTGATGGAGTGTTCCTTCACTACATGGATAAATAGTAGAACAAACTTTTGGAATCCTTCCACAATCTAGCATGTGGAGGAATTTTTTTGCACCTGTAACTACCCATAATATTATGCGAGCTAGGTATTACTGGCCTAATCTATTTCAAGATGCATATAAATGGGTACGAAGATGTGAACTATGCCAACAGTTCATTGGAAGACCCAAGTTAGTTGTTTTTCCTCTTAAGCCAGTGGTAATAAAAGAGTCATTTTAGTAATGGGGAATTGATTTCATTGGTGTTGTAAACCCATATTCAAGTGCTAGACATGATTATGTCCTCACAGCCATAGATTACTTCACCAAATGGATGGAGCTATTACAGTCAAGCATGCTACTTTAGAAGTAGTATGCAATTTCCTCAAAGAGAACATTTTTAGGTTTAGGGTCCCAGCCAAGATTATGACTGATAATGCAGCCTATTTATCTTCTCATGAGATTACCCAGTTCTATTTTTATTATGGAATTACCCTCTCCCACTCTTTTGATTATTTTCTACAAGAGAATGGCCAAGCAAAATTGAGCAACAAGAACCTAGTGACCATCATCAAGAAGCTGGTAGATGACAACCAATGGACCTAGCATAAAGCATTAGGTGATGCTTTATGGGCAAATAGAATTACACCCAAGAGGGCAATAAGTATGTCACCATTCCAACTTTTTTATGGTCTGAATGCAGAGATACCAATCACCCTAGAATTGCCAGCACTAAAATTGGCAAAGGCGGTCGAAGATCAGACATATGAAAACTCCATCGATAAGAGGATCATGTGCTTGACTAAGTTGAATGAGCAATGAACCATGGTGGTGGACCGAATTGCTATGCATCAAAATTTGTTGAAGAATCTCTTCGAATAGAAAGCAAAAGCCCATGATTTTTAGATTAGAGATCAAGTTCTGTTATGGGACAAGAGAAGAGAACCAAAGGGAATGCATGGAAAATTTGATTCCCTATGGAGAGGCCCATTTACTATTCATTAGCTCAATGGTGAAAATAGTTTCTTATTGAAGTATTAATATGGCATGCCCTTTTCACTACCTCATAATGGGCAGCATTTGAAGCACTTCAATCCTTGAAGTATCAGGTGACATTAGTTGTACATATGTATATTTGTATAGTCTTTAGTTCTGTTTGGTGATTTTCATTTTCATTTATTTTTGGCACCTTTTTTTGGGTAGTATGACTCTATAGCCTAATGACATACTTAAAGGCATTGGAGATTTTGGATTCTACTCCCTTCGATTATTTTTATAATTGATGGAAGTTACCCAATTGGAGCCAGTTGTTCCCAAAATCTGTCACTTGTTTTTGGGGGACAACATATCAACTATTTTGGTCTTATAAGCCAAAATTCTCTCTTCCCTTCTCAAAAAATGTTCTGAGCGCTCAAGTTCTTCAATTATTCAAGCATTTTCAGCTAAATAACTCACAAGTTCAATGGGTTCAACAACTTCAACAAGCGGGCTCTCATAAAGAAACAACTTCTAAACACTTAGGGATTTTAAGGCTGGTTCAATGCCGAAGTTCAACCAAAAATTCCATCAACAGGCTTCAAACAAATGGAATGAACTGTTGAACCATTGAACCAGCCTTCAAAAAGAGTTAAGTGCTTCAGCAAGTTCAAAGTTCAACTACTTCAAAAAGTTTAACAGCTTCAAAGGACTTAAAGAAAAGAAGGGTTCGAAGAGTAAAGGTTGAATGGTTGAACCATTGAACCTTGAACCAAAATGGTTCAATGGGTTCAAAGGTTCAATAAAGTTCAAAATACTTAGAAGAATAAAGGATTAGAAGAGCTAAGAAAGAAATATTGAACCATTGAACCTTGAACCTCGAAATGTTCAAAGTTCAAAGGTTCAACGAGTTCAACAGAAGAGAAAAGGATCCAGAAACTTTGAAGGACCAAAGAATTTTGAGAAAGAGAATGAACCGTTGAACTTTGAACCAAAATGGTTCAAAGTTCAAAAGTTTAAAGGTTCAAGGAATTTCAAAGTTTGAAAGGAAGCTTCGAGCAAAGGAAGGAAGCAGAATATTCCAGAGACAAGTTTGAACAGATGGTTCAGTCGATTGAACTAAGGAGCCGATTGAACCAAGGGACCATCGGACCACCCGAACCATTGAACCATTGAACTAATGAACTCTCATAGTTCAAAGGTTCAATGTTCAAAGTGGTTCAAGTCACCAGTGACCAGTGACATCCCCGTGGATGTCAAATTCAGAAGTCACAAAATAACTGTTGATTTTCAAATGTGGCATGAAACCTGAAAACAAATTCAATGACCAGCTGAAGAAGAAGTCGAAAGAGCCTGCAAAAAGGAAAGAAGATACCCTGAGAGCTCAAATTGCAATAGGAAAGAGGGAACAAGTGGGAAAGACCAAAAATATCTGTGCAAGAGTTATTTCTAGTTGGTGAAACAGTCCACCAAGTGGACATTAGAGACCGCAAACATTCAAAGGTGCGGCCTATTTTTATCCCTTTGAATAAAAGTGAGTGGATAGCCATGTACATATTGGGAAAAATAGACTAGATGACCCATGCTTGGGAAAAGACATTCAAGATGATTTTGTACACCAAAGTCAAGGCTGATGCTCTATTCTAGCATGGCCCCTTGACAAAACTGAAAATGCATTCGAGGCATTGAATGCATAGCATGGACCATTCCATGAAACAAAGTGTCCAAGTCTTTCTTAGAGAACTATATATTGTAATCTCTCTTATTGTTTTAAGGAGATATTTTTGTTATCATAAGAAAAACTCTACCCAAATTGAAAGGCATTACTAATACTTTGAGCTCAGTTTGTTAATTATATTTCTTTATCTGAATGAGAAAACAAGTCACCTTTTAGACTTTGTGCTGGAATAGCTTGTGTTGTTGAGGAAATTGTCTTATGTCTATTTCCTGAATGCATTCTTGTCCACTTAATTAAATAAGCAGGACTAGTGGAAGTAACCAGGAAGGTGTCCTGAAGCTGACTGTGAAAACATTATGCTGCCACAATTGTCTTTAGTGTGTTTATTTTC
The DNA here is from genome assembly GCA_037957365.1 of Torreya grandis. NCBI lineage: Eukaryota > Viridiplantae > Streptophyta > Pinopsida > Cupressales > Taxaceae > Torreya > Torreya grandis. The sequence continues at coordinate 667,792 of JARHVA010007393.1, forward strand.
TATTTATATTTAAAAGATCTTGAGATGACTTTGTGCCCCCATTATCCTCCGTATTTCACTCTTTGGCAGTTGAGGGGGAGACTTTGTGCTACACCTCATTCTACTTGTTACTATGTCCATTTACTTGTTACTACCAGAAAGAATTCAAGTTATTTTTTGTAGACCACTTCTGAAAGAAGAGAAGTGCCTTCTATCATTTCACTAAGATTTCTCCATTGTTTGTGAACATCATCTCTAAAAAAAGAGAGATGGATGGTTTTATCCTACCCCTGAGTGTTATTTTATGCTTATATATAGTATATAGTGCCTCATATTTATAGGGAACCTCCCCTTGATGAGAGGAGAGATTTGATGTGGTCGACCTGCACATTTGGCCGATAAATCTCCCTATGATGTAGTTGAAACAACCTATTTTTCCCATCAGTTATCTGGTGACAAAATATTCACCCAACATGTTTGAGAAAAGTTTTTTTATGCTTGAGTTTTATATGATAGACTTTTATGTGTTTTTAGGTCTATTAGTAAAGAGAAGCACAAATTGTCGATCAAATGAACTATTTTATTATGAAAATGATAATTACATAAATAGCGTAATAGAATCCTAAAAACTAGGAGTTAGCACATATGAATCCTAAAAATATTCTAGAAACTCCTATCTTTTATAGTCTCATATGAATACTCTGATTATTACAACTTATTGTTGACCTATCAACTTATTTATTTTATTTTAACACACATACATGAAGCACTAATCCTTATTATTCCCTCCCTTAGTGTTGAAATAAGGTGAAGAAAAATATTAATAAAGATAGTCTTCATCAATTTTATGACCCACTTCTTTGTTGTCTGAAGAAGGACTACTTTCTCCTTGATCACTTTCCTTTGTTGATATTACCATTGCTTTGTCATTCACTTTTCCATCTAGAAGATATTGTGCTCTTTGTTTGCAGTTTAAGACAACATGGCCTAGATTATTACAATAAAAATAAATGTATTTATCTTTCTTGATCATATGTTTAGATTTTTTGGAGGAAGTGTTGGAGTTTTTTTGAGAGATCATCACTTCGACTTTTTCTACAACTTTGTTTCCTTCAACAAGCAATGTAGAAATGACATTTTGCAAACTTGGATTTAGGTTTCTTAAGGTAAACACCACATGTGACAAATTTTTGGGCATGCAGTTGAATAATATTGCTTTTTCATCATTTTCTTTATTCTCTTATTTTATCCCTACCAATTGGTTTATCAGTGAATGAAATTTATTGATGTGGGATATTATATCATCTCCTTCTTCCATTCTCAAACCATATAATTTTTGCTTTATGGTTATCTTTGCACTATCAGCTTGTGAACTAAATAAAGTATTTAGTGATTCCCATACTTGTTTGGAATAATTTTTAAAGCCCACATGATGTTAGTATGGTTTTGACAGACCAAGGCCAATAATGGCCAAAGTCTTTTTGTCTTTGATTTTCCACTTTTGAGATGCATCCACATCTGTTGGTTCAATAACAATGCCATCTACAATATCCCAAAGATATTTGTCTATCAACAGTAACTATATTTGGATTTACCATGTATGGAAATCCCAGCTATCAAATTTCTCAATCTGATTTAATTTTTCCATGTTACCCTCCCTTACTTTTGAACTAGACTAGATGTCGGTGAAACCGATAATGTGTCCTTATAATAAAACTGACTCCTTTTTTTATGAGAAAAGTCTATCAGTCAATTTTGGACAAATTTGACTCCTTTGAATAACTAAAAGCTAAACTTAAACTTAATACACATGAGTTTTAAAGTCAACACACCTTTAAAATTCAATGTCATGGGCTATGCAATTAAGGATGGTTCAAACTAACCATGAAAATCATCGTATGGTGAGATAGGCTTCCTTATTTTTGTAATGAGATTGCCATCATTCTAAAAATGTGAACTCTGATGGGTGAAAATATCAAAGATTTCAAATAATGTAAATCATTGTTCTAAAATAATGTCATGCTGAGACATCAAGTTTGGATCCACTGAGATACAAATAGGTGTCAATGAGATTGATTCCATTTATAGAGGTGCCAAGGCTTTTGTTGGTCACAACCATGTAGAGGTCATAGACCAGATGGAAACTTAGTGGAGGCATCTATGAATGAGTTCATTTCTACTTGTGAAGAGAGACCTGTGTTGGATGAAATCCAACCACAAGCACAAAATAGGATTGGCAAAAAGCTTTAGATTAAATTCCATTAAGGAGATTGACATGAGGACTAGGCCTTCCATAGTGGCTGAGATGGATATCAGGAGTAAATCAAATCTATGATTTCATCATTTAGGATATAATCTGAAGACTAGATCATGTTGACCTACATATAACTCTATAGAAATCAAGAATCTATTTGCAATAATCCAATACAAGGAGACCCATTCAAAAGCTCAAGACATATCTTTAATGCAAAGCATCTAAGTGAGAACAAAATAAAAAACTAGATCTACAAAATTGAAATTATATGCCCTACTTGTACATCTAGATCTAAAACTTTACAATATATGTCTTTTTTAAATATATTGTTAATCAAAAAATTACAGTGGTCTACACTACACATTAATTGATAAAATAAAAAATAAGGATCTCTCAAAAGATAAGAGAATTGGACATGGTCTACACTCCAAAACCTTATGATGAACAAGATATGAAATATAGAGAGGTCCAGGGAACCCAATCTAATACCATATAAAGAGGAACATAGATTATCGATCAAATGAATTGTTTTATTATGAAAATGATAATTACATATATAATGCAATAGACTCCTAAAAACTAGGAGTTAACACATATCACTCCTAATAATATTATAAAAACTCCTATCTTCTAGAGTCTCATATGAATACTCTAATTATTATAACTTATTTTTGACCTATCAACTTATTTATTTTATTTTAACACACACACATGAAGCACTAATCATGATTAATTAGAGAACAGGTTAGAATGGCTTAGTTCAACTGGTGAGTTGGTTTTCCAAGTGTCATGGACCTGTATGAAAGTGATCAAGGGTATATTGGAGGTAGGTTTGATATGTTTTATCTATTGGTAAAGGTTGAAGGTGGTCCAAGAGGTCACAAGTGTAATGTGTGGGTGTGAAGGCCTATTTGTTTTAGGTTTCAACTAGGCCTAATGAAGGATTTGGGTCTTAAAGACAATGGCTGACCTATGGAGTGGAGTGTCTCACCCATATAATGTGTGTTGATACCTATTTCAATTGTAAGATAGGTGTGTGAAGCATCTTGGCTGACCAAGATGGGTTAGATGAGTGTATGGTATTAATACTAGGCATAATTGGCCTATTTATAGGAGTAGAGAAAGTGTGGGGCCAAGAAAAGGAGATAACCTTTGATAGAGAGGGTACATGTCATTGAAAACCATCAAAGGGTGAATAAGATCAGTCACGATTATCTAATAAAGGTGATGAAGATGGACACATAGGTCATTGGACCTAATAGGCCTAGAAGAGGCTAGTTGAGTGAGTAAGCCCTAGAGGCTATTTGAGAGAGATTGAGCAGTGAAGAATGTAAGCAAGAGAATTTCATAATTAGGTGTGTTTGACATCAAATCAGAGGTGAATATCAGATCATAGGTCGCTGAATTGGTGCTTGGTTGCCTAGGGGGTTGTAGCCTCCTTGCTAGTTGGAGCTAGTTAAAGGTTAAGTGGGTGCTTGACTAAATTAAGGGGTGGGTGCTCTTTGATTAGTTTTTAATGGTATAAATGTTGAGTCTTGTCTTTATATGACTATAGTCCATCTTAAAGTGTTTAATGGATTTTATCCCCCATGAGGGTTTCCCACATAGATGATGTATTCATGTGATGTATGATCCTATTCATGCTTTGGATGAATATGCTTTCATGTTTATGTTGCTAGATCAAGTTGATGTTTGATGAAATGGTTTTAGAATTGAATGTGCATTATTATCTATTGATTCACCCCCCCCCTCTTAGTATCTACTTCCAACAATCAAAATGTTTATTGACTTTTGATGTTCCTAGTACATTCTCGTATTGGGAAAAGGAGGCCGAGGTCAAGTTTCCCCTACCTCAATCTTTATTTTAGGAGCCTTAACATTGATACTCTTAGGCCCTTGGTGTGATCTATTAGTGTAATTTTTTATTTTTCCCTATTTATTAATTAGGGAAATTGTATTTCTTGTGCATACATGGAGTTTTCTTACATTTGTGAGATAGGCTAGCTTATGTGGAGGTGTGTGTCATAGATGTGTCATAGGTGTCATAAGAATGTCATAAGTAACCCCCTTGATGGGAGTTACTTCTCTATTCTTAGCACCTTGTCACCACCTTTCATGGAGGAGTTACATTTTATTCTTGGGGTGCCTTGTCCACCTTTTGTGGAGGAGTTACTTACGTACTCTCCTATTTGTAGTCCTCACCTTGCCCATTCCATGCTAATTAGATTTTGGTTTTCTCCATTTTGTCTTGTGCAATTTCTCTTATTGTGTTATTTTCAAATTGCTTTAGCATCTATGTGGTGTGCACTTGTTCATCTTGTGTGATCACGTCTTCATTGCACTCGCATTATCTGGATTCTGACAACAACTCCGATATGGTATCAGAGCTTTCCCGGTAATCTTGTGTGTATTTATGCTTTTAGCTTATTTTGAAATCAAGAGGAGTGGAGTTCTCTTTTCTTTTTTTTTTTCTAGATTTGGTCTAAAAAAAAAAACTTTCAAAATCTTTTTTGAGTAGTTTCCTTGGAAATCATTGGCCTTTGGGTGTTTTTTTGGTTGTCTTCACTTCAGGAGCAGCATTCAACAAGCAGAAGAAAGAAGCAGCATTTAACAGCAAGAAGAAGCTGCATTCAACAGCAGAAGGAGGAAGGTTGGCGCTTAGTTTCTGCGTTCAGTTCCAGCAAGGTGCAGCAGTAGTTTTCCTCTAGCAAGGCGCCTTCTGCAATGTCTTCCTTTTTGCAACGCCTTCTGCACTCCTGTTTGCCACGCCACTCAGCTGACTTCTTCTTGTTTGCAGTGCCTTAGGCTGTACGGCACAGGTCTGCTGTTTGTTTTTTGTTTTTTGCAAAAAAAATCAGATTTGCGCCCTTTCTTTGGGACACCACCTGTTGTATTTGTTGTTTGCTGATCAGAAACAGAGTTCTACGCCTAGCTTCCTGTCTGCGCCCTCCAATAGCAATTCCAGCCAAGCCTTCGACCGTACGGCACCAAGCAGCAGGTCTGCATTTAGTTTTTTCATCTTTTCCGAGTCAAAATTATGGACTGTTTGCTTTTGGACGCCCCTTCCTTACTTGGCATTCTATTTGGCACCCCTTGGACACGTGGCATCCTTCAAAACTGTCTTTGCTTTTTTATTTTTAGTTTAAATTGACCTGTTAAATCAAAAATCAGTGAATTTGACTGAATATTAAGGATTTTAGACAGTTTTGTATATTTTGGGGGTTTGAATTAAAACTTGTATTTTCGACCTACGAAGATGAAGGGTGAGGCCCGCATTGGAGGGAAGCTAATTCCTCTCACAAAGACCTCCTTTGGATTTTTCATTTCGAGCTGAATCCAATGAGTGGTTGGAAGGCCACTTTATCTCTCCATAATAGGTATTTTTTTTAATGTTTTAGTGTTTTTTTTGCAAAAATACTAGTTTACGGGAAAATTGTAACTTTAATATCTTGCAAACGGTAGCTCAGTTTTGGGTGTCATTTTTTTTTAAAGTGCTTAAAATTCAATTATCCATAGCGTAGACTTGTTATTTTTCAAAAATGCACTAGTTTATAAAGTGCTAAAAATTTGGGTCTCTCGGGACGCATTTTCAGCTGAGTCCAACGTCCTATTTGCTTTAGTCTTGCACTGATTACTCTAAAACGCATTTTCAGCTGAGTTTGACGTCTTTTGAGCGTGCACTTGAATATTTGGGGGGGGCTCAATATTTCAGGGGGGTGTGATTGTTTTTTCACAACTTGCATATTTTCACTTTCATTCTCCTTTCTACATAAAATCACAACTTGCAATCAACACAACTTCACCTAATTTCAAATAAAAATGGATTATTTTCAACTTAAACCCCTAACACCCTTCAACTATTATGAATGAAAAGTTAAAATGTCAATCATTCTTAGAAGTAAAGGGTTGTATAGGATCACCATGGGTACAGAAGTAGAACCCAACACAGATGTTGAAAAGGTTAAGTGGTAAAACTGTAGTGATGAAGCCTTTGGATTATTGAGCTTGTCTGTGTCTCTAGAACTTCTCTTCCACTTATAATCCTTCCAAACTCCTAATGACATATGGGACACCTTCGAAAAGTTGTTTGGGAAGCTTGATGAGATGAGAGGTCATGAGCTCAAAAATGAACTCATAAGTCTAAATCCTAGCAACTTTGACACCCTACAGGGCTTCTTCACTAAGTTTAAGGCCCTTAGATTGAAATTGAAAGAATGTGGGATAGAGAAGAAATATGATCAACTCATACTTTATATTCTCGCAAAGCTAGGTCCAAGCTATTCAGTCTTTGTCTCCACTTTCCATGCCACAAAAAGTGCCCTTGGCACTACATGGAAAATGCCTTCTTTGGATTCATTCATTGCCGACTTGACTAGGGAGCAAGATAAGCTAATTCAAATGGGCACAATGAGGTCTACTCAACCCTAAGCCTTGATATCTGGAAATGGTAAAGATAAGACTTCAACAAAGGAGAAGACGAAAAAGAACAAGGACCAAGAGAAGAAGAAAGAAAACAATAATCCTGCCAAATTCAACACTGAGTCTTCATCCTCCAATGCTAAACTGAAGAAGGAGAAGGTTAAGTGTGACTATTGTAAAAAGACAGGGCATGATGAATACAAATGCATGAAGAACTAAATAGATCACCTAACTCATCTTCCAGAGATGAACAACATAAGTGTTCTTGAGTCCATCAAGCAGAATTCATCAACCCAAAATTCTACTAAGGCAAAAGGCAAGGGTAAGGAGAAAGAAAAGGGCAAGGCCCTTGTAGCAACTTTAGCTTCTACATCTTCATGGGTCATAAACTCAGGTGCTTCTCACCACATGGGCTCTTCACTAGTTGATTTTTTATCTTTAAAGCCTTGTAGCATGACTTCAATTAGTTTGGGTGATGACACATCAGTTTCCATTGTAGAGAGGGTCAGTTGAAATGGAAGGAGGAACATTCAACAATGTTCTAAGTTTTCCTTCTCTTTCAACCAATCTCCTATCAGTGTACCAAATCACTCACATTGGTCGGGGCATGAGAGTTGAGTTTTCACCAAATTCAGTGTCTATCAAGGAGTTGCATAGTGATACTACAGTGGTAGTGAGAAGGGTAGATCACCAAGCCAAATTATACACTTTTTCACATTTTGAATCAAATTCTTCTCCTACAGCATTGCTGACTCATTCTGATAGAGTTAGCAAATTTTGGCATGAGCGGTTTGGCCACCTTAACTACCGATATCTTGAGCAACTTTGTAAAAATGATATGGTCATTGGCTTGCCTCGTGTCCAATTCTCAAAAGGACTTTGCGAGGGGTGCTCCCTTAGGAAGCATCCCGAAGCAAAGTTTGACAAAGGCAAATCTTGGAGGGCTTCACAACCTTTGGAGTTAGTCCACAGTGATGTATCGGGACCCTTTCCCAAACCATCTTTCACAAGGGCCAAGTACATCCTCACTTTCATTGATGATTTCTCTAGGTACACTTGGATATATTTTCTCAAACAAAAGTCTGAAGTGTTTGAAAATTTTCTAGACTTCAAGGCTCTTGTTGAGAAACAAAGTGAGAAATCCATAAAGGTTCTTCGAACTGATAATGGAGGGGAGTATGTCAGCATCAGGTTTGAGCAATTTTGCACCACAGAGGGGATTGATTTGCAGCGCAAAGTCACCTATAGTCCTTCACAGAATGGGGTTTCAAAACGTAAGAATAGGTTCTTGAAAGAGATGGCTAGCTGTATGATTCACTCCAAATCCCTAGCACCACAGTACTAGGCTGAAGCCATCAATTGTGCTTGATACATTCAGAACAAGGTTCCTCACAAAGCTTTGAAAGGGATAACACCCTTTGAAGCTTGGCATAAAAGGAAACCTGATGTTGAGCACTCAGGGTTTTCGGATCCCCAGCCATAGCCCACATTCCAAAGAAGAAACGCAAAGCTATGGAATGTCAGTACAAGCCTTGCATATTTGTAGGATATCCAGATGGTATTAAGAGATATCGCCTTCTAGATCTAGTCACACATGAATTATTCATCGAGAGAAGTGTCCATTTTCAAGAGAGTCTTAGAGACTCAACACTTGACACTTCGTCTCCCTCATCGGATCTACTTCTTCATGATGATTCCTCGTTAGATTCAGATCAGCCACAGCAGGTTCTTGAGCCAGAGTCATCTTCTTCTTCGAGTTCAGATAGTGAAGATAGTGATGCAGAGTCATCCACCTCTAGTCAGTCAGAGGATGAGCAGTTAGCACCTGACTCGCCCACTTCTGGGCCACTTTGGGCCAGATAGACACTTGAGAGTGTTGGCACTTGGGCAAGAGATCCCGCAGATGATAGACATACTAGGGAAGATTTTCAAACAAATCCACATGCCTTCTTTGCTTTAGTTTCAGATCCATAGACTTTTTGAGAGGCATCGGGGGTACTTGAGTGGGATAGTGCTATGGAGGAAGAATATTCTTCCTTAATCAAAAATCACACTTGGGATTTGACTTCGCTTCCTAAGGGAAAAAAGATGGTTCAATGTAGGTGGATATATCGGACCAAGTTTGCAGCAGATGGGTCGGTTGATAAGTACAAGGCACAATCGGTCTCCAAGGGTTTCTCACAGGTGGCAGGGATTGACTACTCAGAGACCTTTGCACCGTTACAAAGATGACTTCTATTTGACTCACCTTGGCTATTGTTGTAGCACATGGTTGGGATGTGCATTAGATGGATGTGAAGAGTGCCTTTCTTCATGGAGACCTAAAGGAGGAGATCTACATGGAGTAGCCACCAAGATTTGTTCAAGATTCTTCCTTAGTATGTAGACTTAGGAAATCTATCTATGGCCTCAAACAGGCCCTTCGGGCTTGGTATGCCAAGATGGATTCCTTCTTTCTCACAGTAGGTTTCACTAGGTGTCATTTTTATCCTAATGTCTACTTCTTACGGTAGGATGATTCACTCTTGATTTTGGTTATATATGTTGATGACCTTTTGATCACCAAGAGTTCTTCATCGACTATTCTAGTGGTGAAGGCATCTCTTCAAGATAGATTTGACATGAAAAACTTGGGTCTATTGCACTACTTCTTTGGCATCGAGATCTCACAGTCAGATTCAGGGATTTCACTTACACAGCCTAAGTATGCTCTTGACTTATTGGCTCGATTTCACATGGATGATTGCAAGCCATCTCCAACTCCCTTTCTATTAGGAGTCAAGCTTGAGATTGATTGTTCTTCACCATTGGTTGATGCCACTCAGTATCGACAACTTGTTGGTAGTCTCATCTACTTGACTCACACTAGGCGCAACATTTCATATACAGTGGGACTTGTCTCCAGATTCATGTAAGAACCCCATGAGCTGCATTGGAAAGCAGCTAAGAGGACCTTGCATTACATATAGGGTTCATATAGATATGGGATTCATTACAGATTTGGCACAGAGGTTGACTTGGTTGGATATACAGATTCAGACTGGGCTGGTGTTCACAAAGTCATAAGTCCACTTCTGGTTACAGTTTCTCTCTAGGTTCTGGTCTTATCAGTTGGTCTAGCAAGAAGCAGAATGCTATTGCTATATCATCCACAGAGGTAGAGTACAGGGGAGCTGTTAATGCAGCTACTGAGGCTATTTGGCTTCAGGGGATTCTTTTTGAGTTTGGCATTCCCATCAAGCAGCCCACCATCATTTATTGTGACAATCAGAGTACCATTCAGATTTGCAAGAATCTAGTTCAGCACTAGTGGACCAAACACATAGAGATTCACATGCATTTCATTTGAGAGCTTATTCATAGTCAAGTCATTGACTTGATATTTTTCCAGTCTTTGGAGCAGGTTGCAGACATCTTCACCAAACCTTTCACCGAGAGCAAGTTCATTCATATATGATCTCTTCTTGGGGTGCGGTCCACATCTACAGTAGCATCATCTTCAAGGGGGGCCTTCTAGCCTTTTCTTTTCTTTCATGTCTCTCTTTTGGGGAGGAGTTTTTTCCTACAAGTTTTCTCCTTTTCTCTATCTTATGGCAGATTGCATTTGTACATGGGTACCTCATTAGGCCTAGTTGCCAGGACCCATCTTATATTTTCACACTGCCCACCTAAGCTACGCTTATGGGGGGGCATTAGTGTAGTTTTTTTTATTTTTCCCTATTTATTAATTACTAAAATTGTATTTCTTGTGCATACATGGAGTTTTCCTACATTTGTGGGATAGGCTAGCTTATGTGGAGGTGTGTGTCATAGATGTGTCATAGGTGTCATAAGAATGTCATAAGTAACTCCCTTGATGGGAGTTCCTTCTCTATTCTTAGCACCTTGTCACCACCTTTCATGGAGGAGTTACATTTTATTCTTGGGGTGCCTTGTCCACCTTTTGTGGAGGAGTTACTTACGTACTCTCCTATTTGTAGTCCTCACCTTGGCCATTCCATGCTAATTAAATTTTGGTTTTCTCCATTTTGTCTTGTGCAATTTCTCTTATTGTGTTATTTTCAAATTGCTTTAGCATCTATGTGGTGTGCACTTGTTCATCTTGTGTGATCACGTCTTCATTGCACTCGCATTATCCGGATTCTGGCAACAACTCCGATATGATCCATTCTGGCTCATGTGAAAATGTCCCATTCATCCTATCTTTTTCAATTTTTTTATTATTCAATTGAGTTTTAGTGCTAATAAGGACCTACTTAGAATTTAACTCGTTTAGAAATATACAAGCATTATTTTGCATTCATCAAGAGAGAATCACAATATATCTATCTATTATTTATAGGAATCCATTAAGTACTCGAGATTTTTTAAAGAGATTACCCAATCGTTAGAGTACTTATCATTATCCCATACAAGCACAATCCAAGGAGGAAGGTCACAAACTACAGACCTCTATCATTTGGTACATCCCTAGATAATTTTTTAGTTATGCACAATTATTGATTTTTATTAATTATTATTGTCTATGGGCCTAGTAATTAGATGATGATTAGTAAACCTAGCTAAGTTGCAACATTGGTTCCAAAATATTTATTCTTTTCATTAAGTTTTAAATATTTTTGAAAATCTAGAGCAAAGAGAAGAATTTCTATTTATAGGTCATAGGAGTCACATTGTACGCAACAAAGTTAGGTTTTTGGAGATCCATAATAATAAAATAGGTTGTCAAATCATTTATGGTATGTTTTTCATTTGTAAGTATCATCATTAATGCTATGTACTTTTTTCCAAAGAAAAAATCACTTTTTAATTCCAATGTAGAATTATAACACACTTTCCAAGTGCATGTAGTATAATACAAATAAAATTTACTAGAAAAATAAACACAAAGTAATGTATAACTAAATTTATTGTAATATACTCATGTTATTGAAGAGCTCATACCAAAAAAATGATCTGTAAACCTGATCTTCTTACCTAAGAAAATAGGCATGATTACATTATATGGAAATATCCTCGATCTATCCTTTTTTCTCTTTCTTCTTTTTCAACTAAATCCAACCCCGTTGAGGAGTTCCCACAACCACCATTTTTAGGTTAGGAAGTTTCATTCTTAAATAACCAAGCATGGATGGTTCCTTATTAAATTCAAAGTTATCTGACTCATGCAAACTCTTGATTCCTTTTATTGGAGTTTCATTTATATGTCCCTCGTGTGGATGGTTGCCCCACCTTCACTTCTTCCTCCAAATTCTATGAATAATTAATGCTATGTACTTTCCTAAGAGTATCATTTATTTATCTCATGTAGAGTGAATAATTGTGCATGTTTCAATTATTGAATATCCCTAGTGTTAGAGTGTAGTCCATTGATGAAAAATATTGGTATTGGTATTTAATGTTTTGCACAGAGTTCAACATGTACAATCTAATACTTTTTCAACATTTATTTAATAAAAATAAAAAATAAAAAATCATATCATGACATGTAAGATTCACAACTATTAAATGCGCAATGTAAACCACATGTACATTCATATATAATTATTGAATTAACATTTTTTAGTACATTTAAAATTTAATATTTTAAATTGATTCAAAATGTGGCTTTCCCTCTAATTAACGAAATAAAACTATTTAAATATATATTAAACACATGATGAATTAACTATATGAGAAATTTCAAACTTGTTAATGTAGTACTATTTGGGTGCCACGCAGATGCCAAGTTAGGGTGCTAGACTTTTGGAACCTTTGCCCTATGGTCAAGAAACTAGTGATCATTTTTATTTTGGCCCACATGAACATTGAATGTCCCCACAATTTAATTGACTTGACTTGGTGGAAATTGCATTTTTTTGAAATTTATATAAAGACCAATTCTTGATGTGTGATATTTAAGTTGTGTCGTTATCGATTGAAATATTGTCAAAATTTTGAAAAAATTGTAATCCAATTGATGAGGATGATGATTCCCTAAATACATGTTAAACTTAAAAAAATATAACTTGAAGAGAAGAAAAAAAATGTAAACCTTTATATTAAATTTTTTAAAATAAATAATTTGAAGACTTAAAAAAAAATTTAAATGTAAATCTTTATATTAAATTTTCTAAAATAAAATATTTTCATCGAAAACCACCCTAAAAAATACACATACATAATAAAGAGATATCGTTTAATTCATTTTGAGAAGAAAAGGTCTTAGACAACTTTTGTATTAGCAAAGAAAAATTCAAGAAAACTAAAAAAGATTTTACTCGGTACCACTTCAGAAAATGAATTGTGAGGAAAAACGAATGAAAATGTATGCTCAAACAGACATGCATCAAGACTAAAAATAGTGATTTTATTGACTTGACTTAGGAGTCCTTAATCCATGTATTGATTTTACTGACAGACATGCAATAAGATTGAAAATATTGATTGCTTTCATCAAATCAAATTAGAATGTGAAATGTGAAGGAAAAAGAACACAGAGACCATAAAATGATCTATGTCATGTGGGCAAAGGAAAATGAATGTATGGTCAAGAAAGCAGATCAATTTTCCATGAATCCATACATTTATGATCCATTTCTTTCATCACATCATATCACATCACATCACTTGAAAATCATTTTTTCCAGTTACACTGCCATATAAAAACCTAACATCAACTACTGGTAATCATCGTGTCTTCATCAAAAATGTTGATGCATTGAGTAGCTAAAATAGTTATGTTGAAGCCATGAATTATATTTGACAGAAGTTATTCCATTTACCTTTCCCTTTGTATATGTTTGAGCTTCTTCAAATCTATCATCTGGAATATCCTATCATTATCTTTTATTATTATTGTCCAACACATTTTGAAATCTTTCATTATTTACATGTTTTATATGACCTCATCTTTTTATTTTAGGGTTTCAATTATGGTGTTTTTTTATATGTCCCTGAGCCTAATGTAATTGTTCCATGAGTCAATATATTAGCAGTATGGCCCTGAATAGTGATTCAAGTCTGACAAGAACAACAATGGTGAAGTTCCAAGTCCTTTCACTCGATATTTGACATCACCACTCTGTTTTAAATGATTAAAATAAGGGTAATTTATTATGAGTTATATTATAGAAATATAAATAGTATTTTTATTGATGTCTATAAAAGGTCATGCATGATTTATGGGATAAGGTAAAAAATTATATTAGAATTACCAAGATGTTTTTTTAAGCTTGTTTACCATTTTGATCACAAGATTGTTACTACATATCAATTGTGTCTAATAAAGCTTATTTATAATGTTTTGAGAGATATATAATATAATTACCTATTTGTTTAGCTTATAGACCTCAATAAACTATGAAAAATATTCAAATATTTATGTTGTAAAAAGAAAGAATGTAAATTCGTAGTTGTACCTACCTCGAAACCCATAACCACTGAATTTGTCTTACCTTTTGTGTACAAAGCGTTAAGCAAATAGAATCATATTTTTTTTTCAAAGAGGTCCACAACTTTCATAGTCAAAGCCTGAAGGAACACACAAGTGTTGTTAGGAGCTGATACATGATATGTCTAACGAATGTACTGGAAGTAACTCGGGTTGGTGGGGGTGACAAGGTATATAACCCACCACCTCCTCCTTCGTTGCTTGTGGTTGCTATAATTTCTTAGTTTCACTTCAATAAATTTGGAAAAAATAATAGACAATAAAATCATATGGGTTGCTTCAAAGAGAGGATTGATTCTCTTTGAATGATATAAAGAGATAGAGCATTGAATCTCATCTCCCCCATTTGACATGGTTCCATTTGTATACTTATGACATGTTTTTACAAATTGAAGTCAACTTTATCAACTAATTCTCCATCCTCTAACATAAAACTATGAAAAAGTGCCTCCTCTAACTCGATAAAAACTTGTCTTCCTCGTTAAGATCTTCTAAAGTTTTGGAAAATGAATACTCAACACTGAGAAATAATATTTTTTTTACTTGTTGTAATGGAAAATAGAGAAGCATACTTAAATTACATTATTTTTTTTGATATGTTCCCTTAAAAATAAACCATGGTAGAACCCCTGATATGAATGCAAATTGTTATAGATAAAATGTATCTAATGGTAAACTGCCACGTTCAAATTGTAATAATCTATTGTGTGTAAAATAGAAGTAGATTAATAAATTTTTATGTCTTAATTTTTTTTATAGGCATCATACTAACCTAATCTAATTTGTTATTGTGTGTGTGTGTGTTTATATATAATATATGTGTGTGTGTGGGTGTGGGTCTCCTCTCTCTCTCCTCTCTCTCTCTCTCTCTCCTCTCTCTCTCTCTCTCTCTCTCTCTCTCTCTCTCTCTCTCTCTCTCTCTCTCTCCTCTCTCTCTCTCTCTCTCTCTCTCTCTCTCTCTCTCCTCTCTCCTCTCTCTCTCTCTCTATATAATATATATATATATATATATATATATATATATGTATGTATGTATGTATACAAATACCCATACACCAATACATGATAAAGCTCCAAAATACAAACCCCATGTGCCCATGAAGAGAATCAAAACACCTAACAATGCCAAAGCATAAATATCCAAGAAAGAATAAAAGAAAAATGTTAAAAAAACCATAAAAAATATCAATTAAAACAAAAAAGATTCAAACCAAAACAAAGAGTACTATGGATCATAGTAATTGCACATGAGAGGAGGATATGAGATTTTGACTTTAGTCTCCATATTCACCTGCTATCTTGGAACCAACAATAAACCATTTTTGGACAATGAGTTTGCCAAGAAATTTAGTTCAAAATAAATTTGTTTGTAAGAAAATATGGTAAAAACTCTAGCCATCTGGTTCAAGTGTTTGAATATCAGAACCAAGAAAATAATCTCAATTCTATTCAAATTTTAACATTCAATTAATAATGACCTGTGAGTCACCCATCACTTACAACTTGTCAATATTTTTATCCCAAGTAATCTTGAGGAGTAACTTGAGTGCTAGTAATTTCACATAATTATTGGTCACCAGGACCAAAGCTTCTTTTAAAATAAATAAATGATTTTTAAAGATATACAGTACCTCTCCTACACCACAATAGATTAGGTTCCTTGTCTTTCCCCATAAAAATATCCCCAAGGCATAAAATACTCAATCATGACCTTAAAAATTTATCTAGGAAGCTTCAATTTCTTAACCTTTTTTAGACCTTTCAAAAAAATGGTAATCCCAAAAGAGTAGTGGATTGGAGGAATATTAATATTGTTAAATATATTAGCATTCTGAGCCAACCACACCCCTGCACGCAAAATCAAAGGGTAAATCTCTAAAATGATTTAAATCCCTATTATCAAACCAATTATTTAGAAAGTCAACAAGTGAATCCTAATGCCAAGATCTAGGTCATTGAATCAAAACCATCATTTCATCCTACACTATGAATGTATAGGGACAATCAACAAGTAAGTGATTAATAGATTTAAAATTAGCTCTATATAAAGTGCATCTTCCTGACCCCCTGCCAACCTCTTCTCAATTGTGTATCCAAAGTAAGAATTTTATTCCTAAGAGCTAGCCACATGAAGGTTTCAGTTTTTAAAGGAGAATTAACCTTCTAAAAATATTTCCAACACCATAAATGATTACCGTGTGCATTAAAAGATAACATGGCTTTGTATCCAAGTTTAATCATATACTCCCCCTTAACTAGATTTTTAGTCCAAACTAGGTCATCCTCAACCCCCTATTTCATCCTTAATGACTTTTGATTAGAGTGCCTAAATATTCATCCCAATAGACACTATATCTTATTTTAAAACCCAATGATGTTCCTTCATCCAATCATCTTGACACAAATAGGTAGAAGTAGAATCAACAACATGTGACATAGTGGCAAACCCAAAATTCTATAGATAAAAGATTAAATAATAAGGAATCTTATATGCATTTCCACTCGCCACCTAAGGATCAACCCCAACTCTAAAGTTTCCTCTGTTATAAATATTTTAATCTAACCAATTGCCAATAAGATAAAAGGCTTGAACCAATTGCCTTGTAAATAATAGAGGCATTTAAGGTATATTTGGTTGGCTTTCGAATCCACTCAATTAAACAAAGAGACTCAATATATTTATGCATAGTAACCTTATTCCATAGGGTATTTCAGTAATAAGTCTCCACAAACTCCAACCAGCTAGAGCTCTACTAAAAAATGAATATTTTTAAGCCTTAACCTCCTTCTCCCTTTGGCTTAATAATAAGGTCCTATTTATCTAGAGCAATGCCATTTTTGACATTTTTACTAGTTTAAAGAAATTTGAAACACCTCTTCCTAATATTTTCCAATAGCCCCATAAGAATTTGAGATAAACCATGCCAATAAATAAGGGCAACTTCTAAGACTGACTTAACAAGAATTAGTCTCCCTCATAAATATAACTGCCTATTACACCATAAGTTGATACACTTATCAATCTTAATGATAATTTGATACGCTTATTGATTTAACCACCAACCAATCTTAATCATTTTTGTTAGGATTAAGAGCACAATTGATTACCTTTGTATAAGCAACTAAACACGAAATTAAACCAAAAGTAATATGTAACTAGAATTCAGAAACAGCACAGAATATGAGAGACAATACAATCTATATTAATACTCTTCCAGAAGGAAATACAATGAAGAAATCACACTCTTCCCACACCTCTTGGGTGTACAGTAATTCTCCCTCAAGAGTTCTCTCTCTCAATTACAAACCAACTCAAACATAGAGTTGTTCCCTCCACCAGTAAGTGACAATCAACTCAACCATTGTTGCCTACTTCCAATCCACCAAGTACTCAAAGTACTCCAAGTAGATCTCCCTGATCTTGCTCCTTGTTGTGTTACAGATCTCCTTGATCTTGCTACCCCCGCAGATCTCCTTTGACCCTTGCACACATATACCTGCAGATCAACTGACCTTACTTACCATGTAGATCTCCCATGATCTTGCACTTGGAATAACCGTTGTCCTTGTCCTTGACAAGTCCTTTTGATCCTTCACACATTACAATACAGCCCCATGGGTCTCTTAAATAGATCCCATACAAACAATAATTAGACTTCCTAATTACAATAATTAGAAATGTAGACTCAAGACTAAAATTAGTATTTACATGCAAACTGACTATTCATCTAAAATTAGACCAATTTTGGAATGCATAGATGACCAACATCGATCGCTGTCTATCTGGAGATGACCAACATCAGTTCCTGTCTGACTGATGCTGGCCGATGCCTAATCAATGCCAGTTGTTGTGTAACTAGATATGAATGACGTTGGTTGATCAGACCAACATTAGTTACTATAACACTCAATAACCTCCTCCATTTGCATCAATAAAGCTTTTAGCTCCACAACTTAACAATCTCCCACTTGGAGATAAACAGCTGCACATGTACGTGTACCTGTACATCATCTAATTTTGTTTCTTGGCTTGTATCCCTCTTTAAGTTTAATCTTGAAGACCAACAGAAGTTGAATGAAGATTCAACTTCTCCTTTGTTCCCCCCCCCGGCTTTGTTAACATTTCCTTAGGGTTCTTATCCTTGCTAGCCACCATGACTGCAACAACCTTATGCATCTCTAAAATCCAACTAACCGTCGTACCACCAACAGTGAACACATATCTTGTGGTGCTTCTCCTTTCATCTAAGTAACCTTCCATATATGAATCTACATACCCATGTAGAGAAGTGCTTGACCCTGCATAGCATGTATACCTGCTGCTAGTCCCTCTCAGATACCTGAGAATCCACTGAACTACTTTTCAGTGCTCTTTTCCCGAATTGGCCATAAACTTGCTGACAACTCCCACTGCTTAGGTAATATCAGGTCGAGTACTCATGTACTCAACCTCATCATGTGATTTAGGACACTGTTATGTGAACTGTCCAACCATAGGTGTGCTAACCGATTCTGCATCCTGCATATTGAACCTCTCCACTACCTTATTCACATAATCCTCTAGAGACAAAATCAACCTGTGACTTTCCCTGTCTCTAGAAATACTCATGCCAAAGAATTTCTTTACTGCTTCCAAATCCTTCATGGCATATATGTGAGCTAATTTTAGCTTTAGCTCAATAATTCCCTGCATGTGTGACCCTGTAACAAGCATATACACTACATACAATAACAAGATAATGTAGCTAATATTATCCAACCTAGTAAAATAAACACAATGGTAACATTGACATTGACTAAAGCCATGCTTTGTCATACCCCTGTCAAACCTTAAACACCATTGTCATGCATCCTACTCAAGACCATATAACCTGGCCTTTTGTCTCAACTGTCCATTCTCTCCTTTCTTTAACTTGGGAATCCATTCATCTTTCAGTGCTTTCATCCCGGCTGGCAACTCTACCAAATCCCCCATTTTGGTTCTTTCCCAAGGAATCAATTTCCTCATTCATGCCATGCTCCCACTATTTCTTGGATTCTACCTGCATTGCCTCTTCAAAACTTCTTGGTTCTTGACCATCAGTGAGCAACAAGTAGTGTAAAGAAGGGGAATAATGAATTTGAGGCTTACTTACCCTTTTAGTCCTCCTCATGGGCGTTTGATACTCCTTGATATCTTGTTGTCCGCCCAAAATCCATTTTAACAGTGACCGATCTCAGTCACCTCTGGCCGACCTCGGTCTACACCCGACCGATGTCAATTCCTCCTAATCACCACCGTCAGTTCCCTGACCAATGTTGGTGTCCACTTTCTCGACATCACCAACTTCGGTCTAAACATGACCAATGTCGGTTCCTGCCTATTCGACGTCAGTTCTCACCTGACTGACATCGGTAACTATGTTTTCCTGTGAGTGATGATTTTTACCTGCGAGCTCATTTTGGATCATAACCTTGTTCAAATCAACACTGCCCTACTCAGAATTATTCAACCCCTTGAGTTGATCTATGTCCATCATCTCTCCTTGAAAACTAAGGCTTTCCAATTCTTAAGTTTATCAAAAACATCAGATTTCCTCTTAAGAACATGCAATCCCTTCTCACTTATGTGACCAAGCCTACAGAGCCACATCTTTGCATCTACATCTGAAGTAGATAAAACAGAAGGAGAATCAGTAATACAAGTAGATAGATAAAGAGTACCTACTTTCTTACCACATGCTAATTCAAGTGCACCCTTGGAAACTTTCCAAGATTCTACTGTGAGAGTTATTGTGCAACCCTCATCGCCCAACTTTCCTACAAAAATTAGATTTCTCTTCAGGACTGGGACATGCATGACCTCCTTCAACACCCATGTGTTGCCCATCTATAATTTCAGTTGCACTTCCCCTTTGCCAATAATTTGACAAGGCTTCACCAACCCCTAAATAAATCTTTCCAAAGTCTCCATGGACATAATCATGGAAAAATACTCTATTTGGGGTTTGCATGGAAAGAGGCATCAAAATCTAAAACCCAAGATTCTACTTTATCCAAGGAACATATAAGAGCATCCCGTGCAATAATCCCTACATCATTTGCTTCTTTATTTCCTTCATGATGATCTTCTACCAACCAACAATCTTTCTTTACATGCTCTTTCTTTCCACAATTCCATAATTGATAATTCTTGCCATTGAATTTCTCCATTCTTAGCTTACTTTCTTCTGCCATTGCTTTACTCCCACTCAATCAGAAATCCCTAAGAGTGACCTGTAATCAACAAACACTAACACGATCTGATACCACCTGTTAGTGAACCAGGCTCTGATACCACTTATTGGGATTAAGAGCAACAATTGATTACCTTTGTATAAGCAACTAAACATGGAATTAAACTAGAAGTAATATGTAACTAGAATTCAAAAATAGCACAGAATATGAGAGACAATACAATCTGTATTAATACTCTTCCAGAAGGAAATATAATGAATAAATCACACTCTTCCCACACCTCTTGGGTGTTACAGTAATTCTCCCTCATGAGTTCTCTCTCTCAATTACAAACCAACTCAAACACAGAGTTGTTCCCTCCCACCAGTAAGTGACAATCAACTCAACTATTGTTGCCTAATTCTAGTCCACCAAGTAATTAAAGTACTCCAAGTAGATCTCCCTGATCTTGCTCCTTGTTGTGTTACAGATCTCCTTGATCTTGCTACCCCACAAATCTCATTTGACCTTGCACACACACACCTGTAGATCAACTAACCTTACTTACCATGTATATCTCCCCTGATCTTGCACTTGGAAGAACCCTTGTCCTTGTCCTTGACAAGTCCTTTTGATCCTTCACACATTACAATACAGCCCCATGGGTCTCTTAAATAGATCCCATACAAACAATAATTAGACTTCCTAATTACAATAATTAGAAATGCAAACTCAAGACTAAAATTAGTCTTTACATGTAAACTGATTGTTCATCTAAAATTAGATCAGTTCTAGAATGCAAAAACAACTGACGTCGATCACTGTCTGTCTGGAGATGACCGACATCAGTTCCTGTCTGACCGATGCTGGCTGACACCTAACTGATGTCGATTGCTGTTGTAACTAGATATGACCGATGTTGGTTGATCAGACTGACGATGGTTACTGTAACACTCAGCAACCTCCTCCATTTGCATCAGTGAAGCTTTTAGCTCCACAACTTAACAATTTTTACCATAAGAATTTGAATTCAACACAAAGTTCAAATATTTAATCCCAAATTGCAAATTAACCTTGGTTTAATGAAGGATTTACAAAATACGTCTCTCCTCATCTTTAGTAAGTGCATTATAAGACAAGGAAAACTTTTGCATATTGACCTCCATCCCAATTTTAATATTATATGTCCCCAAGATATCCTTTAATATAGTAGCATCCATGAGAGAACCATCACAAATTAGTAAGACATCACCAATGAATAAGAAGTGAGTAAGAAAAATATAATTTTCCACTTTGATCCCTTTCAGAGTTTAGATCCTATTAACATCCCTTATAGCTCTTCTTAGACCATTCAAAAACCAAAATAAAATGAATTGGAGATAAAATACAACCCTAACGAGTCCTTCTCCCTATCTTGAATAATTTAGAGGCTAAACCATTGGTCAATATAAAAAGTGAGACTGAATAAAATACGCCCCAATATCCAATTAATAACTCATAAGTTGGACCCCAACATGAATAAGAATAAACATAAGATAGAAAAAACTAACTCTATCACATGCTTTGGATAGGTCCAATTTGATAACAACAACAAGCCATTTCTTAACTTTAAAAGAATGGATACCTTCTTGAGCCACACCCACTACATTATGTATCTATCTTCCACTAAGAAAACCAAATCATTCAATAGAAATAAAATAAAATAAAATAAAATAAGATTTTACTAACTCTATTAGCAATAACCTAAGCAATGATTTTATAAAGGAAATTACATAGGGATATTAGCCTAAAATCATCAAACTATTCAAGATTGTATTTTTATAAATCAATGCAATAAAGGTAGAATTGGTTATCCATGAGGATTATCCCATCGAATTTTATCTCCTTGATCACCCTAAGCAAGTCCTCCTCAACTATCTCATATAAACCTAAAAATAAATCCACAATCCACCCATTCAAACCTGGACTTGTGTGGCTTTGAAATGATGTACTTAACTTTAAAAGAATGTATACCTTCTTAAGCCACTCCCACTACATTATGTATCTATCTTCCACTAAGAAAACCAAATCGTTCAATAGAAATAGAATAAAATAAGATTGTATTAAACTCTATTAGCAATAACCTAAGCAATGATTTTATAAAGGAAATTACATAGGGATATTAAGCCTAAAATCATCAAACCATTCAAGATTGTATTTTCATAAATCAATGCAATAAAGGTAGAATTGTTATCCATGAGGATTATCCTATCGCATTTTGTCTCCTTGATTAATTTATTCCTTAGAGACCTCTGCCAACATCATATCATTATTTTAAGCCATAGTAAAATTGGGGAAGTAGGTGATTGAGGTTCAAAATATCTGTAAGATTGACACTTTTAGAATCTTTGAACAAATGTATGAAGTGGTTAGCCCCTAGATCAAATAGATTAGTGAAATAATTGGATTTGGATCCATCCTCTTTAGGCATATTCCATATAGTATTTAAATTTTTTCAGTGATTAATTTTTTTTTGTTTTTTTTAGTATTTTCATCACCAACTTCTAATCAAATAGCTCTAATTTTCATCCTCCAGTTAGTCTCATGAGCTATTAGAATATCATCTTTATTTTTTTTCCCCAATCTCTAATCCTAGCCATAACCTCCACACTAAATACCCCCATCAACCTTATCTGCATATAAACCCTCAATATCTCGCTCAAATTGAGTAAGAACCTATCATATTGTCTATATTTGTTAAAATATCATAAAGAAAAAACATGATTAACATTCCTCAAATTTATTTGAGAATTGAAAATAAGTGGAATTCTAAAAATTTATGTCTTACCCTTTCTAACTATCTTTGAGCAAGGATTAAAATTACACATCCTCCAACCAAGAGGGATTAAACTTGAGTAGAAAAGATGATTTATTAACCTCAAAACAATTGTGTAGTAGAATTGGAAAGTGATCAAAGTTACTTCTAGTCCCAGGACCTTATACTTTCTCCCTCTGAAAAAATATTCTCTGAGATTTAAGAACTTTTAAATAATCATTGATCCTAATATTCCTCCAAGTAAGGACTATTTTGATTGGATCCACATCCACCAACCCTACCTCCTCAAATTTAGGCACAAAATAATAAGCTAATGGGTCCAATCTTCTAGAAGGCTCCCACACCTCAGATCTATTCAAAGTGAAATTAAAATCCCTCGACCAAAATAAGCTTCTTTTCCTTAATGAAATCCATGTTCACAAGTCTATCCCAAAACTAAATTTAATTCTCATAAGGCCCATAAATATTAACCACAACAAAAGTAGACCCATTTTCCATAGAATATAATTGAGTACATAAACCAAAAACAAGGAGAAAGGAATTAACAAACCTCAAGGATATCTTCTTCCAACTCATTAATAATCCCCTACTCAACCCAATGAATCTAAATAAATGAAATCCCAATCCTTCAAAAAATATTGAACAACACATTTTAATTTTTAACCCTCTATCATGGTCTCTTAAAGCATCAAAATATTAGGGTTGTGATGCACAACTAACCTCCTTAGGGTAGAATTTTTAGAGTCACTACCCAAGCCACAAAAATTGAGAGAGAGAACTAGCATTATGTAACCTTCCCAGGGGTTTGGCTTACTCTAATTGCCCAAACCAAAGATTATTGTTTCCCATTATGTATCTCCCTTAGTGCTTGAATTTCACAATTTAAAAGGATGACTTCCTTCTTGGAAAAGACTTACATTTCCCCCTTTCTATGATAGGAGTATGACCACCCGATATGTTCAACCCTTCACAAACCACTATGATATTTTTGGATCTAATATTGTATCTATTACACTCATTAATGGACTCCCCCTCCTTCAAGATTAAAATAGATGGATCTTTAGACTTTTTTGAAATTGACTACTCTTCACAAAGAGATTATTAGGAGTCTCTTCACCAAAATTCCTTTTTTGAGAAGGAACAAGAGGTGAATCCCGTAAAAGTGGGCAATGATCATGAGATAGACTTAATGAACAATGGCATTTAGACACAGAATCTATCCTCTTATCTTGATCAATAAGATCAAGATGGTGTTCATTGGGAGGTAAAATAGAACTAAAGGGATTAAAAACTAGAGAAACTAATGGAGGAGGGAGCTCCACTTCCTTCATCTCCTTGATATATCGTTATTTTCTTTGTAAAAAAACTTCCTTCTCTACCCTAGCTAAATATTCCCTCACCTCTTCATATTTGGGATAGAACATATTTTCATGAGTTAAAATCTCTTCATCTAAAAAAACCTACCTAGATTGTAATTTGTCATTCTCATGCTTACAATTATAACCAAAATGACCATTAATACACTCACCCTTTACTAACCTTGATACTGGGATCTTGTCCAGCAATTTGAAATATGTGGGATCCATAAACTTAGTTCTACATACTTGTCTAGTAAATTTAAAAGAACAAGAATAAGTTAAATAACCATTTGTGAAATAATGTGCACATGAGAAGGGAACTTTTGAATAGTGAAGAATATGAACATATTTATAGATACCTATGTCAATTTTAATTACATCAAAGAGAATTTATTGAAGGTACATATTAACCAAATTTCTAGCCAAAGAATAAGAATTAATCTTAAGAACTTCCTCATCCCAATCCAAAAAAGTGTCCAAATAATTGCTAATTTCATGAAGACGTGAGGTCCACATCTCCATGGGTAACACTGGAAATTTAACCCAAATAGGTTGAACAATGTTGGATTCCCTTCTCAAGTCAAAACATGGAGACTATTTATTCAAGGCCAAGGAGGAAGATCTATGATACCAC